>CAUYUJ010017837.1:510189-662689 GCA_963575745.1 Prorocentrum cordatum
AACACGTCTTGATTTTTTTGTAAAAATATGGTTTTCCCCATGCGTTTCTTTGGTTGTCCAGCCGTCGGTCTTCGATGGTTTTTTTTTGTGCGTTGTTCCTTGTGTTTTTTTTGGTATTCACTTCCCATATCCCTGCGTGGCGCTTTCCAATAGAATCCCTGCGCTGCGGTTTCCAAATCATTCCTGCTGCGAAGCTTTCCATTGGAATCCCTTTGGAATGCTTCCCAAAGGGGCCTTGTTGCGAGGCTTTCCAATGGAGCTTTCTGCGACGACGACGACGACGAGGACGACGACGAGGGCGACGAGGAGGACGACGAGGAAGAGGAGTGAAAAAGAAAGGCATCGGGGCCAAATGAAACGGGAGGGGGGGGGAAGGGGGGGGGGGGGTGCGGTACTACTACTACTTCTACGTCTACTACTACTACTACTACTACTACTACTACTACTACTACTACTACTATTACTACTGCCACTGTTGCTACTCCTACCATTTCGACTACTATTACGATTACTACTACTATTATTATTACTACTAGTACGACTACTTCTACTACGACTACTACTACTACTACTACTACTACTACTACTACTACTACCTCTACTACCTCTACTACCTCTACTACTACTACTACTACTACTACTGCTACTACTACTACTACTACTACTACTATTACTACGACTACTACTACTACTACTTCTATTTCTACTACTACTACTACTACTACTACTACTACTACTTTTACTACTATTACTACTACTACTACTACTACTACTACTACTACCACTACTATTTCTACTTCTACTACCACTACTACTACCACGACTACTACTACTACTACTACTACTACTACTACTACTACTACTACTACCTCTACTACTACCTCTACTACTAGCACTACCAATACTACCAGTGCTGCTACTACTTTTACTTCTACTACTACTACTACTACTACTACTACTACTAATAGTACCACTACTACTACGACCAGTGGGACTGCTATTCTTATTACTACTACCTACGACTGCTACTACGACTACGACCATTAGCATTATTACTTCCACCTCCCACCTTCCACCACTCTTGCATATGTTGTTATTGCGACCATTATTACGACTATACTTTTGCTCGCACTCGGCATTCGCGCCAGCCCCCCCCCTTCCTTGGGGTGACATCCTCATCCAGCAGCACCCCATCTTACATGCTCATCGTGGACTTCCCCATCCTTTTCTACCCTCATCCTCGCCACGCCAATCCTCATCACCCATCCCCCTCATGCGTCGCATCCCTCGCGCACGAACCCCCCATCCTAGATTTGGAATTCCTCTCGCAGCCCCCCGTGCCCATTCATCCCCCACTCTGGCGCGGTCGCCCCGACCCAACTCGCAGTCCCCCCCCCACCCCCGCTTCGCGTTTAGACCCCCCCCCTCCTCCGACTTCGCCTCTTTCACCCTCCGCCCTTCCCCGCCCCACCCTCGCCCCCCCCGAGCCCTCCGCGACCCCCCCCCCCCCTCTTCTCCCGAGAGGCCCCCAGGGGCGCGGCCGAGTTCGCCGAGGACGCGCTCGGCGCGAAGCCAGAGGCAGAGGGGCCAGTTCATGCCGACATGCATGCGCCGCGCATCGAGTCGCAGCTTCTCCGAGACTCGAATGCGCGGCCGCGCGGGCGTCGGTCGGCGCCGGCGCCCGACGGGGAGCGCCGAGCAATACTGACGTCGCCGATTGGACGGAGCCTGCGACCACCAAGACGCACGAGCTCATCCTTCTATTCGAATGTTTCTGCACGCGCGCGTGCTGGGGCGACTTCAAGAACGCCCCCGACAAGCCCGATGTTGCCCTCCAATCGTAGATCAGGCTGCCCCCGCGCGCACTGCGGGCCGGGCCCCCGAGCTCGCGGACTCGAACAGGCTGCGTCGCAGCCCCCGGCGCCGCCAGCCCGCGCCGTTGCATTTTCGGCGGCGGGCGTCGAGCGCCGACGGGGGGATGCAACGCGTTCTGCGAGATGTGAACATGCGCGCGCGGTGAATGACGCGCGCGCGGCGACGGTCGATCGATCTACCATCGCCGCGCGCGCGTGTGAGACGTGCGACGATGGATGCGTGCACGGATGATGCACTGAGAACTCAGGCAAGTAATATGTTATGTTTGTTGTCGGGGGAGTGCGATTGCCAAACGCTTTAACTATGTGGCAATTATATACCTTGCGGCATAACATGCCAGACCAGTCTCGCATATGACACCCCAGTCTGTCATGCGACAGCCACGTCTGCCAAATGCCATACCAGTCTGCCATTGTACGCCCCAGGCGAGGACACCTCGTTTCAAGTCGCTGATCCTGAAGATGCGCGCCACGCACGTCGCATGTTTCGGCACGAGGCATCACGCGCGCACGTCGCGCGGCTGCCCCCTACGCCTGGCCGCGGGGCGCGGGCATTTGGGGGGGGCCGCGGCAGTGGATCAATTTCCAATGGGACCCACAGCTTGTAGAGCACGGGTCGCGTCTGCTCGATCGAGGTCGGCGCCGGGGTAAGGGCTGGCATCGGCGATGTCAACGGGTGCCCGACGTTGCATAATTGGAAACGCATCGGGAGGCGACCTACGACTATTTCCAATGCATGCCGTGATCTTTCGCGCAAGTTGGAGGAGGACAGCATTTGTTGTTTTCGATTTTCTTTGTGCGATTACCGCGTTGCTGCGCGAACTCTGCGTTCTGTGGCGTGAAGAGCCAGTCTGTCATATGACAGGCCCTTGTGTCGCCGCGCGGCAGCTCTAGCAATCGCACGCTGACCCAGTGATTGAAACGACTCGTCTCAAGACAACTGACATGCCGCCCCCGCGCCAGGCTTTGGCCCCCCTTCTGGAAAGGGGGAAGCAGGAAGTCAGGAGCAGGGCTCGGTCAACTTCACGCTGCTGCCAGAGATGCTAAAGAAGGTCATCCCTCTTGGAGGCGAGGCGGAATGGGCGCATTGCGATGAGAGCCAGGACCATGGGTCGAATCCGAACTTGCAGCCGTTTGTTTTGTCTCCTGTATTGCTGGCCGCTCGGTCGGCCATCGCTCCCGCCAATCAGGGGTCGCCGAGAGATATTGCGTTCGAGAGGGCCGACAGAATCGGCCTCGACCGCGGCGCCATTGACAATGTGATCAGTTGCGGATTATGGGGGGCGGCGCGCGATGCCACGCGCGAGACTCGGTGTAGCTGCGGACGCTGACCGCAATATCTGGCAGGCGCGAATGCCTCCTCCTCTCCGGTTAATCGCGCATCGGCCGCGCGGGGGCGCGACCATTTGCGCGCGCGGCATGGCGCCCTCCCCCTTGTGCAGGTGCCGACGTCGGTGCTGCGTAGTTTGCTTGATCAGCCGCGGGAGAGATCAGCGTCGCGCGCTGCTTCATCCTTGTGCTGAGCCAGTCATGGACGCGCGCGCGTCGGAAGATTCGGGGCGCCTTGCCCCGTCGATTGGCCGTCAGTTCTGGCTCGGGGCAATGCTCAGTGCGTTGCGGTTTCGAAGCGCACCCCCCAGGTTTGGAACGGGTTGGGTTGGGTGTTCAAGCCCTGGTTGGCAGGGGTTTTGCCTTCAGCGAAGCACGGCCGCGCGTCTTTCGCTGGCTTCAAGCACAAGGGCGACAAGCGGCGCGCTTCGCGCGCTGGCCATCGAACGACGATCCCTAGAGGGAGGTGGTCTCATTGTTGATCGGGGAGACTGGAGCTGGCACAAGCAAGCACTCGGGGTAACAGGGTGGGTGGGGGTGGGGGGGGGGGCGGACCACCTACATCAAACATATGTTATAAGAAGACTTGCGCTGTTGCCCAGATGGGACAATTCGGCTTGGACGCGCCATGGCGGCCCGCAATATGCGCGCCAAGATCCCACTTGGAAGACTTTCGCACAGGCAACTCGGGCCTGGGCACAGGGCCGTTAGCAGTGCCTGGTTTCGCGCGTGAGTATCTCCGCCCAGATTTAATGCGCGTAAGTTGTTTGGGCGTCGCGCAAGAGGTCATTGGCGACGCGTGTTGGGCGGGTGTTCGAGTCGCCGGGGGGCGTTGCGTCGAATTCAAACGGGGCTCGCGGGGGGGGGGGGGGCGGGAGGGGGCGACGGGGTCGGGGGACCGATGGAACCAACATGGGCATACACGAGAATGAAGAAGGCGCGCGTGGGGGGGGGTCGCCGCGGGACGCCTAGGGGCCCGTTGAGGCCATCGCGTTTAGATTGCGTCGCGGCGCGCAGGCTTTGCGCGCCATCGAGATGCTGGAGCTCGCCGCCCGCTCGCTAGACACCGCCAGCCCCCTTGGCAGGCTTACAATCGGGATGATCCGCTCCAAGTCTCACGAGGCGCCCAAGCTCATGGCCAAGGCAGCAGGGGGGAGGCATTTCGCGCCAGCGGTTGAGAAACCGCTGGAAACGCCGCCCCCGTGCGGGGCGGCCCATGAACGCGATGGGCCCCGACGCGTTCGTGCTTTATCGCTGTGCCGCGCTGAATGCAAAGCCTGGGATTCTTCCACTAGCCCACCGAAGTTGGCCGACTACGTCCGCAAACATTTAGTACTGCACGCAGATATGCGCCGATGCTCATTCGACGGTGCACGTTGGAAGCTGAAACCAGGGCATCATTCATGTCCGGAGCTCGCTGAGGAATGCCCCCCTGGAACCCCATGGACGGGACGACGCAACGGGGGGGCCGACGCGCGTCACATGGCAGCCCAGTCTGTCACGTGACAGCACAGTCTGCCACGCAACAGCCCAGTCTGTCACGTGACACCCAGGTCTGTCATGACAACCCGCCCCGTTCATCCTCAAGTATCGTTGTCCTATCCCCTTCCTGGCCCTCGCGAGCTCCCCCTCGCCCCCCTCCCCCTACCCTACCGGGCAACGGGGAATGCGCGGATGAATCGGAGATCGGGCGTCGTGCAAAAGACCGCGCGCGCGTCTACGTTGGAGCTCAGTTTAGTTGACAAGTGCCGATGCTCGAAGTGTTTTGTCGTTCCCTCCTCACCGCCGCTGCTAGACGCAGCCATCAGAACTGGCGCGTTCGAGCCCCGAGGGGGGCGCGGCGCGTTTCGGGCGGATGTGAGCCGAGGAATGGGGGGGGCTGAAGGCGTCGTCGTCGCCCGTCGCCCGTTGTCGTTGTCGTCCGACGCCCGTCGCCCGTTGTCGCCGTCGCCCGTCGTCCGTCGTCAGTCGTCAGTCGTCAGTCGCCCGTAGTCGTTGTCGTCGTCGTCGTGGTCCGCCGTCGTCGTCGTCGTCCGTCGCGCCCGTCGCACGCCGTCGTCGTCGTCGCCGTCGTCGGCTCCTTCCCGCGAGGCTCGCGCTGGCGCGTGTTCAGAGCTCCGAGGTTCGAGGCGCGGTATTTTGTTTTCTTGCCTTCGGGGCC
The DNA here is from genome assembly GCA_963575745.1 of Prorocentrum cordatum. Taxonomy (NCBI): domain Eukaryota; class Dinophyceae; order Prorocentrales; family Prorocentraceae; genus Prorocentrum; species Prorocentrum cordatum. The sequence goes on from CAUYUJ010017837.1 coordinate 515,554, forward strand.
CTCATCGCCGAGGCTGGACGCAACCCCCCAAACTGGTGCGTTTGTACCCCGAGACGTGCGCGGCCCATTTCGGGTGGATAGCTGCCGAGGGGAGGGGGCGGACGGCGTCGCGGTCTTCGTCGTCGTCGCCGTCGCCGAGTCGCCTCTGCCCCCCCCTCGCGGGGCGCGAGGCGCGAACCTCGAGCATCGCGGTTCCATGCTTCATTGCCTTTCCAGGCCCCTCCTCGTCGCCGCGGCTAGACGCAGCGCTAAAAACTGGCGCGCTCGAGCCCCGATAGGCACGCGCTGCGTTTCGGGCGGATTGTGGCCGAAGGGGAAGGGGCGGATGCGAGGGGCGCCGTCGCCGTCGTCGCCCCGTCGCCCTCGCCCCCTCCGCGACGCGCGCGGCGGAGCGCGCAGGTCCCGAGGATCAGGTTCCCTGGCCTTCGGGGATTTTCGCCGTCGCTGCAGGATTGGATCTCCTGGGCAGCGCCAGCAATGCCAGCCAGCGCAACTTCCAGCTGGCCTTGGCCACGGGGGGGGGTCCTTCCGCTACGACGCCGCGCGGCGGGCGCGCCGGAAGAAGCTGCGGGGGCGGCCGCTCGGCCCGGAGGCGCGCGAGCTGCCAGGCCCGCCGGCGCAGTTCGGGGGGGCCGGCGCGCAGTTGGCGGCCACGAGGCGGGCCTCCGCCCGCTGGGCGGCGCGGGCGCAGGCGGCGGAGGGGGCGCGGGGCGAGCTCGGTGACTCAGGAGCAACCACTCTTGCTGACACGCTGGCGGCGCTGCCGAGGGCCGCTGCCGCGCCCGGGGCGACCCGGGCTGAGCTGCCGCGCCGGCGCGCGGGCCCCAGGCCGGCGGCGCCCCTGGAGGCCTTGCTGGTGCACCGACAAAGCAAAGACCTTGGTTGCCATGGTGCATAGGAAAACCCACGCTGCTGCGAAGCGGCGACTGTACTGCAGCCAGGCGTCGCTCTAGTCCGCGGGAGGGCCCGGGGCTGGCGCCCACCTCCAGTGCCCCGCGGAGCTGGCCTGCGCGCTGGAGGGCCCGCGCCGGCAGACGGCGACCCGCAGCCGCGCCCCGCTGCCGCGGCTGGAGCGGTCCACAGACGAGCTCGCGCGAGCGGCGGCGACGTGCAGAACCTGACTGACGCCGTAGCGCCGCGCCAAGCGCCGCTGGATCTGGCGGGATTCCACGCCGCCGTTTGTTAGCCAGGCGGAGGCGTCGTCAGGCGGCGCGCGGGCGCGGCGCCCGCCGCGCGCAGCCTCGCCGGCAGGAGGTGCCACTGCTTGCCGCTGCGCGAGCAGCGGGCGCCCACCTGGGACAGGGCCCGCGGGCCGCGGCGGGGCCAGGCGCAGGCCATGGAGCGGGCCATCTTGGACGTCGAGTACAACGGCTTCGATGGCCGGCGGTGGTTAGACGCGACTGTCCGCCACCCGTCGGCGGGCGACGAGCCCGCCGCGCGCGCGGCCGCAAGGCGCGCGGGCGAGGCGGCCCGCCGAACCGAGCGCGCGAAACACACCCGCTACCCCGGCGAGCGTCTCGCGGCGTTCGCCGCGGAGACGGGCGGCCAGCTCGGCGGGGAGGCGCGGGCCTGGCTGCTGGCGCTAGCCAGAGAATTCCCGGAGAACGCGCAGCAAGAGGGGCATGCGCGAGCTTGTCGGGTGCTAAGCTGCGCGCTGCAGCGGGGGCCGGCCCACCAGCTGCGGCGCGCGGCCAGGCGGCGCTGAGGACAGCCGGGCGCTGGGCGGTTCCTGCGCGGGGCTGAGCTGCTGCTGGGCGCGGCGGAGTGGCGCTGCCAGGGCGCGCAGGGCGCGGGGCCGCGGGCTTGCGTGGCCGGCGCGGGGCTGGCGAGCAGGCGCCGCGCTGGCGATGCTGGGCGGCGGCGAGCGACGGGCCAGCGCCTGGCGGTGGGACCGCACGGCTTTGGAGTGGCGCCTGTCGGTGGGACTGCAGGGCCCAGGCCGCAGGCCAGGCCATCGTCGCGTTCTCCGTGGCGGTCCCGCGCGGTGAAATTTATAGGCTTCAATGGGCGCGCCCCCTTGGCTCCAGGACCAGCCACCGCTGAGCGGTGCGCTGGTTCCAGGGTTGGGGGGCTGCGCCCGCCACCGATCGAAGTGCTAGGGCGCGCGGATAGAGGCGCTCGCAGTTCGGAGGAGGAGGGGGATGGGGGAGGAGGAGGAGGAAGAGGAGGAGGAGGAGGAGGAGGAGGAGTTCGCACGCAGCGCGCAGGGACGTCAGCAATGGGTGCGAGCAAATGTTCCTGACTGCGTTTCATCCTTGTCCTGATGTTCCCCGATGTTTCCCCTTTTCCTATTTGTCGTGTTGCTCTTCCTCCTTCCCCTGTTCCTCCTGTTCATCATTCGTCTTGTCTTCACCCGCCAACTTGCTCATGATTCGCCCCGCCCGCCTGCGGTCCCACTGCATTCCCTAAATGTTTTCCGCCGCAGCCCCGAGCGCATTCATTTTTCTGTTCGGCGGGTTCTGCTGGGCGAAATTGGTTGAAGGCTCTCTCTCTGGAGTTGTTCCAGATTCGTAAGACACGAACATGTGGCTGATGATTTTGAGATTTGGGGGGATCTTTGCGCGAAAATTGTTTGATGACTTCGTATGATATTCCTTGTAGGCGCGAGGATTGTTCCGGAAAGTCGCGGTGAGATGTTTTGGAGTTTCTGGGGCGGTCGGGTTTGTTAATCGACCCAGTCTAACACGCTTGGCAGGTGAGGAAAATATATCCCAAACGGGGTATGATCGAAGACGAAGAAGGATGCTATCGAGGGCTCGGGAAATACATGTTGAGTGACACGCGAGCAAAAATTAACCAAAAGTTTTAAAATGATTGGTGCTGTTGGTGTCGTCGTCATCGCCCGCCCCCCCCAACCCCGCCACCCACCCGCGACCCACCTGCGACCCACCTCGCTCCCGCCCCCTCACTCCGATGGGGTGCTACATGATTCCAAGTACACATCTATATATATGTGTGTGTGTGTATAACGGCGCACCGGGGCCAGGGGCCCGGGGCCGGCCCCTCGACCACAAATGTGGGTGTGCAGGCCCTTTTGGGGGGGCTCCCAAGCCTGCAAAATGCCACGAGAAAGCGACGGCGCACCAGGGCCAGGGGCCCGGGGCCGGCCCCTCGACCACAAATGTGGGTGTGCAGGCCTTTGGGGGGGCTCTCAGGCCTGCAACATGCCACGAGAAAGCGCCAAGAAAACCCGAAGACACTCCAAGAGGGACCCGAGACGCCTAAAGGCCGCTCCAAGACGCCCAAGATGGTTCCGAGACGGCCTCAAAAGCTTCCAAGACTGTTCCGGAGACCCCCAAGAGGCTCCCAGGAGGGCCCGAAGAGGATCCCAAGAGACAAAATTAATTGATTTTTCAATAGTTTGTCTAAGGTTTTTGGGATTCCCGCCTTTTAGGCTTCCCGACGCTCCATGACGGCCAAGAAGGCCCCCAAGATCGCCCCCGAGGATCCCCAACACGCCCAAGAAAGACCCAAGAGGGCCCAAGACGGCCCGAAAGGGTCGTCCTGTGGGGCTCACGGAACCCCCCAAGACGGCCCAAGAGGCTCCGAAGCCGGCTCAGGAGGCCCCCAAGACGGCCTCAGGGAGGCCCAAGAGGGCCTCGCTCGACATCATGTTCCCCGAAGCCTCTCCGGGAACATGATTTCCGGGCTCCCCGGACGCCCAAGAGGCCCATGAGACAGCCTCAGCGAGGCCCCAGAGAGCCCGAGATGGCTCGAAGATGGCCGAAGAGGGCCCCAAGAGGGCCTTGAAGAAGCACAAATCGGCCCGTTCCCGCAGTAAAACGTACATTTTCAGCATACTCGCTGGCTTCGTCTTCACAGTGCCCCAGACGCCCCCGCGGAGCCCCAACACAGTCCAAGAGAGACCCAAGAGGGCCCAGGACGGCCCAAAAGCGTCGGCCTGTGGAGCCCACGGAACCCCCAAGACAGCCCAAGAGGCCCCGAAGCCGGCCCAGGAGGCCCCCAAGACGGCCTCAGGGAGGCCCAAGAGGGCCCCGCTCGACATCATGCTCCCGGAAGCCTCTCCGGGAACATGATTTCCGAGTTCCCAGGGCCCCCCTAGAGGGCCCCAGGACAGCCTCAGCGAGGCCCCAGAGGGCCCGAGATGGCCTGAAGATGGCCGAAGAGGGCCCCAAGAGGGCCTTCAAGAGGCAAAAATCAGCCCGTTCCCGTAGTAAAACGTACATTTTCAGCATACTCCCTTGCTTCGTCTTCGCAGTGCCCCAGACGCGTTCGATGAGCCCCAAGACAGCCCAAGAGAGACCCAAGAGGGCCCAAGACGGCCCAAAAGGGTCGTTTTGTGGGGCTCACGGAACCTACCAAGACGGGCCCCAAAGCTGGCCCAGGAGGCCCCCAGAACGGCCTCCACGAGGCACAAGAGGGCCTCGCTCGAAATCATGTTCCCGGAAGCCTCTCCGGGAACATGATTCTTGGGTTCCCCAGACGCCCGGAGACAGCCCCCAGAGGCCCCGGACATGCCGAAGATGGCCTCAGGACGGCCGACGACGCCGCCAAAACGCCCCAGGAGCGCTTCCAGACGCCCGTCCAAAGGGCCTCAGAAGCCGAAAATCATGGACGTTCCAATGGTTTCTGAAGCATTCTTGCGCTCTCCCATGTTCCGCCTCCCCACGGTCCCCGACCGTGTCAGACGCCCTTCAGATCGCTCCAAGACGGCCGAAGAGACTCCCAAGAAAGCCCAGACACGGCCCAGGAGGCTCCCCAGATAAGTCAAGAGGGCCTCGAGACCGCCCCAAGAGAGCCCCAAGAGTGACCCAAGAGGGCCCGAAGAGCGCGACATTTCAAGGTCTCCAGCCTGAGAGGCTCCTGGGACGCCCCCAGAGGCCATCAAGAGGCTCCCAAGAAGCCCCGTGAGGCTCCCAAGAGGTCCCGCAGAAGTCCCAATAGGCCGTCAAGGGGCCCCCAGGGAAGCCCCCTGCGGGCCCCCAAGACACTTCGGTAAATCGTATTTCCCAGATAGCTTTCCGGGAACATGATTCCTTGGGCTTCCGCCCACCGCCCCAACCATGTTTCCAATAGACTTGCCGACAAGGCCAAAAGGCGCCCCTCGGTAAGCCCCCAGAGGCCCTTCTTTTAGAGAGCCGAACAAATCATGCTCCCGGAAAGCTTCCCGGGAACATGATTCTCTATCTCGGAGTAGGCCCGGGGGGGCGGCGGGCCGCTGCCTGTTCCCCCCATCGGTGCCCACCGGGGGTTGCGGGGGGGGGTCCAGAGGTCCCGAGGCGGCCCAAGCCCGCCCCGAAGCAGGCCACGAGGCCCCGAAGACGCCCAAGATACCCTCAAGACAGCCGACGAGGACTCCAACACGCTCCAGGACGGACTCACGAGGCTCCCCAAGAGGACCCTGGAAGGCAAGATTCGGTGTTTTCCAAGTGTTTTCGATTTAGGCGTTCTCGCTTTTCCTGCTTTCCAGCGCTCCCTCACGGCCTCGGAGGCCCTTCAGATCGCTCCAAGAAGGCCCACGAGGCCCCGACGAGGGCCCCAAGACGGACCAGGAGGCTCCCCGGACAACCCAAGTGTACCCCAGGAGCGCGCCAAGAGAAGGCCCAGAGGGGTCTCGAGGCGGCCCGGGCCCGCCCCGAAGCAGGTCACGACAGGCTAATGGATTTCCCGAGAGGGCCCTAGACGGTCCCAAGAGGCCCCGAAAACGCCCAAGATGCCCTCAAGACGGCCGACGAGGACTCCATTACGCTCCAGGACGGACTCAAGAGGCTCCCCAAGAGGGCCCTGGGAGGCAAGAATCACTAATTTTCCGATGGTTTTTGAAGGATTTAGGCGTTCTCGCTTCCCCCGCTTCCCAGCGCTCCCTCACGGCCTCGCTCGGAGGCCCTTCAGATCGCTCCAAGACGGGCCACGAGGCCCGGAAGAGGGCGCCAAGACCGCCCAGGAGGCTCCCCAGACAACCCAACTGTGCCCCAAGAGCTCCCCAAGAGAGGGCCCAGAGGGGGACCGCCAACCGATATTTCGAGGTCTCTGGCTTAGAGGCCGCCTGTAGGCCACCAAGAGGCTCCCACGAAGCCCCGTGAGGCGCCCAAGAGGCCCCCAGGAAGCCCCAAGAGACCCCCAAGGGTCTCCCAGGGAACGCCCAAGAGGCCCCCCAACACACCCCAAGAAATCATGTCCCAGAAAACCTTCCAGGGACATGGTTCATCATGGGCCCGAGAGTTCCCGGAGGCCCAAGGGGCCCCCAGGGAACGCCCAAGAGACCCCCCAACACACCCCAACAAACCATGTCCCCAGAAAGCCTTCCGGGGACATGGTTCATCATGGGCCCGCGAGTCTCCGGAGGCTTCGAAGTACCATCATGCTACAGAAGAGCTGTCTGGGAAGTTGATCGGGAACATGACTGATCGCCTTCTCGCGGCCCTCCGCAGATCGTTTCGCACAAATTTGCCCCAAGTGCCCTCTTGAACCGACGACGACGACGACGCAACGATGACGACGACGACGACGACGACGACGACGACGACGACGACGACGACGACGACGACGGCGCGCCCCAATAGGCGACGACGACATTACGACGACGACGACGACGACGACGACGACGACGACGACGACGACGACGACGACGACGACGACGGCACGCCCCAACAGGCTCCCCAAGACGCCCCCAAACCCATGCTCCCAGAAGGCATTCTGGGAACCCGATTCATACGGCCTCCGCCCCCCTACACAACCATTTTCCTCGAAGGCCTTTCGGAATGCAAATTGGCATGCGTGGACTGTGGTCCACTACTTCAGTGGAGCAATGAATTCGTCAAGGTCTGGGGCCTGCTAAAACCTGAGCGCGCGCGCGCGAAGCGCGCGCGATGGTTCTAGTGGGTATATCTGGAAATGTCCAGGTGAGAGCTTCAGCGCGAGTCCACCGACAGCAGTAGTCGTTAAGAAGTGAACGGATCGGCACCGCCCCAGCATACTTACACGAACGTGCGTCGGCCACGAAAGGGCGGCGCGCACCCTCGGAAATACTATAGTATAAGCTCCGTGGCGAGCGCTTTTTGGTCATACCTCTGGGAGGCGATCTTATGAGACCTGTGTATTCTATGCTCGGGTCGGACGTGCGCCTCCAACACCAGCACGTAGTATCACAACCCTCGACAAAATTCTTTACGCTTCGCGTATCCCCACCAGCCCATCTCACAACAGCAACTCTTGCGAAGCATGCCGACAGTCGTGTTTTTCAGGCGTGTGTCCGCTTGCCCCCGCATATCTCCCCTGTTCCTCCTTCCTCCCGCCTCCTTGTACATCCTCCTTGTGGGGGGAGCGGGAGAAGGACGAGGCGGAGGAGGAGGGAGAGACAGCGCTCCTCCTGATTTGAGTAGTTTAGGGTTTCTCGTCCGGGTGTGAGTCGTTCGGGCCCTTCTTCCTGGTGTGAGTCGTTCGGGCTCTTCGTGGTGTGAGTCGTTCGGGCTCTTCGTCCTGGTGTGAGTCGTTCGGGCTTCTCGTGGTGTGAGTTGTTCGGGCCCCTCATCCTGGTGTGAGTCGTTCGGGCCCCTCCTCCTGGTGTGACTCGTTCGGGCTCCTCGTGGTGTGAGTCGTTCGGGGCCCGCGTCGTGGTGTGAGTCGTTCGGGCTCCTCGTGGTGTGAGTCGTTCGGCGCCTCGTCCTGGTGTGAGTCGTTCGGGCCCCTCCTTCTGGTGTGAGTCGTTCGGGCTCTTCGTGGTGTGAGTCGTTCGGGCCCCTCGTCCTGGTGTGAGTCGTTCGGGCTCCTCGTGGGGCCTCTTGGGGGCCTCTTGGAGCCTCTTGGGGCGGGGGCCTCTTGGGGGCCTCTTGGGGGCCTCTTGGGGGCCTCTTGGAGCCTCTTGGGGCCTCTTGGGGACCTCTTGGGGGCATCTTGGGGGCCTCTTGGAGGCCTCTTGGGGGCCTCCTGGGGGCCTCTTGCGGCCATCTTGGGGCCTCTTGGTGCCTCCTGGGCGCTTCTTGGGGCCATCTTGGAGGGAATCGATCACAGAAGAGGGGAGCTTTAATGAGCGCTGCCCCCTCAGAAGGGCAAAATGAGCCCAAACCCTTCGTAAAATCAATGATTTTGCCTTGAAGGAAGAGGGGAGCTGTAAGGAGCGCTGCCCCCTCAAAAGGCCAAAATGGTGCCAAAACCGTAGTAACATCAATGATTTTGGCTTCAAAGAAGAGGAGAGCATTTTTTCTGGTCCCCCCCGTCGGGGCCAGAATCCTCGTGAGGGGTGTCGTTTTTTAGCCCTCCCAGGAGTCGAAAAGGACCCCCCTGACCACCCGCGAAAGGACCTCTCCAGGCCCAGGGGGAGGGGGTAGGGGGAGGGGTAAACCCCTCCCCGAAGGGGAAGAAGGGGGGTTGAGAACAGAGCGGGCTCTCTAAACCACTCACGCCCAACTGGCTGGTGGGATTAATTTCGAAAGCGGTTGACGCGCCATTTCAGCGTCGCCAGTTTCTACACATTCAATGTTGCCCCTTCGATGTCGAAGCAGAGCGGATTAGGATTTGGGCCGGCCTGACTCGGAAGCTCCTTGCGGTAACCGACATTGGAACGGCGGCTCCAACAAGTACCTTGCACGCAAGGTCACCCAAGCCCCAGGCATCACATCGACAAAGAAATTGCATCACACATGTTTGAGGTTCGTGTTGTCGAGGGTGGTATTCTGCTCTTCTGTGCCCCCCAGCGAAGGGCTTCGCCCTGGTTTCGCCCTCGCCAGAGCGGCCCGCCGGCGGCGGCGCGGCCTCTGGGCTGGCAGGTGGATCGACCTCGTCCTCCGCCTCGCCAGCGGGCCGCGCTGAGGCCCAGCCAGCCAAGAGCGCCCCGAGCGCCCACCTGCGCACCGGAGCTTGGAGTCCGTCGCCCCCAGACCTCAGAGGATCGAGGTTTTCGATTGCTTTTGGCCGTTTCTGGGGTTCCTCGCCGCTAATTGCGGGTGGATCCGCCTCGGAGTCCTGGCCAGAACGCGCCCCTTGAGGGGTCCCAGGATCGATCTGCGACAACCAGGACCCGAAACAATTTCGCGTCCCCAGATCTCTGGCGATGTGACCTGCACTTTTTTGTTCATCTCGGCTACCAGGGCCCGCCGTCGGGCCCCAGAAACGGATCCGCGGTGAGAACCAGCCCCCTGGGGCCCAGGGGAAGGGTCGGGACCTCTTTGGAGCCGCGCCTCGAAGACGTCACGTTGTCAGATGTTCCGGGTCACTCGACCTCCACCTATACCGCACCCTCCGGGCGGCAGACGCCGCGCAGCATCGGCCGCCTCCGAGGCTATAGCGGCGGCCTTGGCGGTCGCCGTGGCCGCGCCGCGGCTGCACATCCTGCGCGGAAGGCCCGGAAGCTGGAGGCGAAGGGTAACCCCATGCCCATGATAATAATGTTACCCCCCCTTAAGTCGTTAGAGTTTTTTATCGTCGACCAATAAGAGTTTGGTCGGGGGCGCGGGGCGCGGGGGCCAAACTTCATTATCACCTCGGAACGTTATGTTACCGATGCCGATGCCCTCCCTCCCCACGACCTCCACCTTCCGCATCATCCGTGCGGCGGGCGCCGCACCGCGGCGGCCGCCGCCGAGGCCGCAGCGGCAGCTTCGGTGGCCGCCGTGGTCGCACCGCGGCAGCGCCTGGGTGCGCGAAGGCGCGGAAGGCGGAGACCGAGGGCTGCCCGTCTCGGAGGGCACCAACTATACACCAACACCGATCCTGGCCCAGGATCACCCTGGGCCCAGGATCGGTGTATATGCCTTCTTGCGCAAGGCAGGAGGGCGTATACACCGATCCTGGGCCCAGGGTGATCCTGGCCAGGATCGGTGTTGGTGTATAGTTGGTGCCTTCCTACCGTCGTCGCCTCTTTGGGGGGGGCTTTATGTGTCGCCGCGGCTGGATTCACCCTGGGTTCTTGGTCAGAACCCAGGTAGCAGCGGTGTCGGTGTTTTCTTGCTCCCTCAGGAGAGTCCGCAAAAGGACGCGCTGCGGGCAGTCTCGGTGGCGCCAAGGCCAAGGACAAGGAGTCGGGGAAGGAGAAGGCGAAGGGCAAACACAAAGACAGCGATCGACAGAAGGAGAGGCCCAAGGACGGCGAGAAGGGAAAGGACAGGGACGCGGGCAAGGACAACGATAGGGAAAAGGGCAGAGAGAAGGACAAGCAGGGCAAGGAGAAGGCCCGAGACGTCCAACCGAAGGGCTCCAGGAGCAAGCCCCAGGAGAAAGATGGAGGCCAGGAAAAAAACGAGGAGAGCCGCAAGGACAAGGGCAAGCCGAGTGAGAAGGGCAGAGCCAAGGCCGACGGCAGGGCGAGCAAGACCCGCCAGCGAAGCAGCAGCCGCAGCAGCAGCAGCGTTGCCGCTGAGGATGCGCATGCGGCCGCCAGCGCCGCCGCCGCGCGGCACAAGGCACGCGGGCGCGAGGCATCTTGTGCCAGGTCGCGTGCAAGAAAGCCCGCTCCTCGCGCTTTTCCTGCTCGTCATCCCTCTCGCTCGCCTCCCTCCCTCCCTCATCCTGCTGCTGTTCCGGGCCGAGCCAGAGCATGAGTCTGAGCCCCCGCACCAGGGTCGTAGCTTTGACTCCGAAGTCGCCCGCTTTCGCCTGACGTTCGACGTTATTCTCGGGCGAATGGCGCCATGGAGCGCAGCAGCAGAGCTTGGAATGGGCGGCAACGCTACCAGTCTCGTGGAGATGCCCCGCGCGGGCTAACGCCCCCGTCGTCGGCGCTGGTGCTCCTGTCGCGTTCCTGACATGGCTGCGGCTGCGGCTTGCAGAACATGTGCACCACATGTGGCACGCACAAGACCTGCGAGAAGGTGCCCACCGCACCCGGTGCCCGCTGCAGCCCAGCTCTCAACACCTCCGCCATCTTTGCCCAGGCTCGGCCGCAGGAGGCGACCCCGCTCCTCACCCAGGCAAAAACGAGTCCTGCACCGCAGACAGCCCATCGGCAGCAGCACCCCCCCGCAGTCCCGAGGCCCTTGAAAGAGGTCAGGGCGGCAGCCAGAGGAGACCACATCGCCGCCGTTCGCATCGGATGTCGAGGGCGGACTATCGGGGCGGAAATGGGGGTAGGGCTGCGTTGCGGCGGAGCGGCGGGGCGGGGCGAAGTTGTCGGGGCCCCCCGTGGATGCGTTCTGCCGCCGTCTTCGTCGTCGTTATCCCCATCGTCGCTGAAATCACTCACCCCCCCAATGTCGCAAGCCAGAGGAGCGTTCATTGCCGCTGGGATCCGGCCCATAAGGCCAGCGCAGCCCTTTGTGGTCGGCGCGTCGAGAGCTCCGACGGGGCAACCCGACGCGAAAGCTGCGACGAGGCAGTCCGTCGCCCGATGGTCCTCCTCTCAATACAGCAGTGCCGTCAAGGGCGGAGGGGCAGGGGCCGTCAACGGTCTTCCTCTCAATACAGCAGTGCCGTCAATGGTCTTCCTCTCAATGGCCGTCAAGCCCGGGCGGAGGGGCAGGGGCACGGCCCAGAGGGGCGGCAGCGCCTTCGACCGCACCGGCTCGAGGAAGTCGGGGGGGGGGTCCCTGCCATGGGCAGGGCTCTCGGGCCCCCTTGGGATCTCTGCGGCCGTGGGAGGCGGCTCGTATTCGGCCCTGCCTGCAGACAAGGGTTCCGCCTCGGGGGGTTCGTCCGCGGGGATGCGTAGGGCACCGCGACCGGCGGAGGCAGAGGCAACGCGGGTGGGCATAGGGATAGGGTGGACACATGGGTAAGGGTTTACGTTGGGGTGGTGGGGAAGAGGAGGATGGCCGTGATGGTTTGTAGTGGGTAGTGGTGGTGGTGGTTGTAGGTCTAGGAGCCGTTGTCGTAGATGTTGCCGAGGTCGTGCGGTCGTTGTTCGCAGGTCTGGTGTTCGATTTTCCTCTCTACTCCTGTGCTTTTCGTTTGCTGGCCCGGCCTAGGAGCTGCAGCGCTCTGTCGAGCCCAGGCAGCCCCGGGTTGGAAGCTTCTCCATACGGCACACTGGAAAGATAGCCGCGCGCAGAATCGCCCCCCCCTCCCCCCCGGCGCAGATCGCACGTTGGCGCTGCGAAAGCGGTGGCGCGGCGGATGCAGGGTGAGACGGCAGGCCAATTAAGCAGGCGGAGGAGGATGAGGAGGAGGAGGAGTTTCTCATTGTATGTGGTTGTCGCGAAGATCAAGTCGCTCTGCACCGCGTGGGGTGGTACTTTATTTCAGTTCTCCGTTGTTGGCGGTTTGGTGGTAACGTCTTCAATAATATCCTGGGCAGGTGTACTCTTTTCGTGGCGCTGCAGCACGTCGCACTGTTCATGTGGGTCCTCGTGGAGTTTTTCGTCGCGGCCTTTATGCGCACTGTACTCTTCTGTGGCATGGGCGTTGCTTTCCAAAAAAAAAGGGGCAGGCCCGGGCGGTGGTTCTAGAGCCGTAGTCGGGAGGTCTCTGGGGCCGTGTAAGACGAGACGGGGTACGAACTGCTGTAGCGCGACACCAAGAAGTCCCAACCAGCGGTGCAGTAGACGTACTTCCGTCCCGCGGCGGGCCCGCGCTGGGAGGAAGCGGCATCGCTCCCGAGCAAGGGCAGGAATTAGTTTGATGCATTGTTTACCCTATCGTCCATACACCTCTGCGCCCAAGCAGTGTGAAGCACCCATACGTTTGGTTGTTATCGTAACCTATTCGGCGGCCTCCAAGAGGCCTCCCCCACGATTGCTTGCGCCTGGTATCGGTGCTCCTGTTTTCTGGATGAGCGAGATAATCGCTGCGTTGCAACACAGCGCCACGTTGAGACAAGGCACGATTAAATCGAGGCGTCGTGCATCCCCTGGTGGCACTGGAACATGGGTGGTTGCAAGGGTTATTTCTGCGTTTGTGTCTGGGATACGACCGCCCGCTTCGGTGAAAACATGCCACCACACGGCAACAATCCACGTGTGCCGGACATTTAGGTGACCATTTCTGTTGTTAGTGAGGCGCGAGAGGCCGTGCGGGTCCGCACCTTCGCATAGCATCCCAACGCCCAACCGTCGTCGTACCGCACAGCACCATGATTGGTTGTCCATTGTTAACCCATCAGCAGTTGGGCACACACAGTTAGCCATATTGCCGAATAGGGGCCAATACATGAGCGCAATCGTGTCTTGCCCGCTCTGGCCGCATTCACTCGCGCATGAATCTGGCGTGGTGACCCACGCCAGGTTCTCGCCTGAGCAGACCGCGGCTGCATGAACTGATGCAATATATCATTTTCGCGGGAGCCCCGCCAGGTAGTTGACAGCTCCTTGCGACGCCCAAGATGCCCAGGAAGAAAACCCCGCATTGCAAACGATCCCCACTCCCATATTTAACCGCCTACCGTACGCCACTCGACGTCATGCGTATTTCGATGCCTTCGATATCGTACGTTCTTGTTGTTTCCAACGTTGATACCCGAGCTCTCATGTTTTCGAATTCCGAATCCATGTCGCCCCTCAACTGCTTCATGTCATGCCCCACCTCCCCGACAACACGCATCGCGGGGGCCAAATATTTATTTAACATGTTCCGTGTCGATTTCATTACGACCGGTTCCTCATCTTCGTCATCTCCGTTGTCCTCGTCGGATACATGTTGGGCTTCGCCAGCTGCAGCTGCGGCACGTCCCATTTGAGGAGAAAGAGGTGGTGCTTGAAGACGTGAGACTGGTGCATCGTCGTCCGGGCGTCCCCATGGAATGTTTTTCTGCTGGCGTTCCGGCACAAATCGGTAGTGCAAGAGAAAGCGAAATATTGGAACACAGTCAATATGTCGAAACTAATCGAAAAACAAGGAATGCAAAGTGGAAGTATGATTGATCCCACTCACCAAATACTACTGCTTGAACCGAAAGGCTACGAAAATGGCTGGAAAAAGGTGCGCCGACCTAAGTTGGTTCTTGGTTAACGAGAATGGCAATGGAATGTTATGGTTATCACGGGATGGCGCAGGTTCCGAATTACAGACCAAACATTGAATCGCAGACCGCGCGCGGCGAATCACAGACCGCGTGCGCGCCGAATCTCAGACAGTACACGCTGAATCACAGACCGCACGCGACGAATCACGGACAGCACATATTGAATCACAAACCGTACGCCACGAATCACAGACAAAACACACTGAATCACAGACCGCAGACGACGAATCACAAACAACACGCACTGAATCGCAAACTGCACGCGACGAATCACAAACAGCACACACTGAATCACAAACCGCACGACGAATCACAGACCGCACATACTAAATCACAAAATGCACACGACGAATTACTGACCGCACACACACCGAATCAGAGACCACACGCACCGAATTACATACCAAACATTGAATCGCAGTGTTGCGGTGAATACAATCGGAGACGCCGGAAAGAAATTGTCGCAATGGGTTCCATGTTTGGACACAAGTTTCCAGAACAAAATATTGGTTTCATAACCGCGGACTCGGGCTTCTATATCAGTGGACCCGGGTTTCCATAGGTGTGGATTGCAATTTCCATATTTGCGGACCGGGGTTTTGTTAATTGCGGACGCGGTTTCCCATGATGTATTCCATAATTGCGGGGTCAGGTTTCCGTATTTGCAGATCCGGCTGGGTTTCCACAAATTCATGGTCTCATTAAAATTTTTAACGGAAACCCAGTTTTTTCCAAAAATCGCGTTTAAAGAATTAGTTCCACCAATCAATCGTGGACGATAATGAATCTAATGATGACGGCGACGACGATGACGACAGCGATAACGACAACGATAATTACAGAAATGATACCAGCAATGGCGATGACGACGACGGCAGCGGCGATGGCGGCGATATCCGCGGAAATGTTGATTAATAAATAAAACAAAAGAGAGAAGGGAGGAGGAGGAAATATGTGGGAGGGAGGACAGAAAGAAGGGAGAACAAGAAAAGCAAAACCGGAAAAGGTCGAAACATAATTTTTGGGCGGTTGGCCCTGAACAGTTGTTGCAATGTTGTACGGTTTGTCGTCTTGGTTCGCCGTCCTAATCCTCTGGAATTGGAAGTCTCTCGTCTACGAATATGAACGGGTTCTGTTTCATATTTGTTTCTTCCTAGTTTTAATGCAGTATCGGATCAATGAAGGTGCGCTCACGCAAACGACACCAAATGGAGCGAAAGAAACGCGACGCGCGCAGGCTAATGCAACGTCAGAGGAGGAGGACGAAGAGGAGGAGGAGGAGGAAGAGGAGGGGAAAGAAGGGGGCGACAGACATTCCCCAGGGCATGCGCAAGTCAGCGAAACGAGTAACTGGTTCGCGGACTTCTCACGGCAAATCGAAACATTCATTCAGTACGCTATGAACCACGTTCCTTTGTAGAGCGATTACCTAGCAGCCCCTACCACCTATGCTGTAAACCAACGGCCAACATACCATAATATCGTGCGTTCCACTGCGCTCCCAAATTGTCACATATTCTCACATGTCCGTGCACGACTGTAGTCGCGACTTCCCGGGTGTGACCGCGTTTGCGTGGGCCCCCGGCCTCCTGAACCAACGAACCAGAGTCTTCAGAGCATACGTTTCCGGGACAATGGAGGCCTGGTATTGCCATCCATGTTGCCACTCTCCGAGTACATGTTAGTGGCCGTGTGGTCGGTCAGGAGGGCGTTCGCCGTTTGCGACTGCCGCCCATTTGGGACGATCCTGCCATCCAAGTTCATCACAGCACTTGCCTATCATTGTGGCTTCTTGGAGACAGCTTAAAAAACGGAGTAAAGCAACAGTCCCGTGTCCACCAAGGCTCCACAAATTTGGCAACGACATTAGGAAATCGGATAGGCCAATGAACGAGAGGAGGTTTGAAAATATTAGCAGCTCTATTGGGGATCAACGACTTTTGGGATCAATTCGCCATCAAATTTTTAACAGACACGGAGAAGCTAATCAAATTGATTGAAAGAGCGTGTTCTACCGCTGCTGGCGGAAAACCGGGGGGGGTCACTACCGGTTCGAACCCCTTCCCCCCCCCCCCCCCCCCCCCTCCGGAAAACCGGGGGGGGGGTCACTACCGTTCGAACCCTCCCCCTCCCCCCCCCCCCCTCATCATGAAAAGGGGGGGGGGGTCACTACCGGTTCGAACCCCTCCCCCCCCTCCCCCCACTACCGGTTCCCCCCCCCCCCCCTCGAAAACCGAGTGGGGGTGCGGACAGTGGTGGGGACGGTGTTGGTGGGGACAGTGGTGAGGGGATAGCGGGACAGTGGTGGGGACAGTGGGACAGTGGGACAGTGGTGGGGACGGTAGTGGTGGGGACAGTGGTGGGGACAATGGTGGGAACAGGGGGGGACAGTGGACAGTGGTGGTGACGGTGGTGGTGGGGACAGTGGTGTGGGGACAATGGGAATGAGGTGGAAACAGTGGGACAGTGGAGGGTACAATGGTGGTGGGGACAGTGGTGAAGGCGGTGGCGAGGACGGCGGTGGGACAATGGGACAGAGGTACAGTGGGGACAGTGGTGGGGAAAGTGGGGACAGTGGTGGGAACAGTGGGACAGCTCAGTGGGACAGCGGAGGAGTCAGTGGGACAGTGGGGACAGTGGGGATAGTCGGGCAGTGGTTGGGGCCGTGGAGACAGTGGGGAGAGTGGAACCGTGGTGGGAACAGTTCTGGGGACAGCGGGGACAGTGCGACAGTGGTGGGGCCACTGGTGGGGACAGTAGGGGCGGTGGTGGAACCAGTGGGGACAGCGGTGGTGAGGACAGTGGTGCTGGGAACACCAGTGGGGGATGTGATGCGGACGGTGGTGGGGACCGGGAGTCGTTTGCTGGCGGTGAGTAGGGGGGGGGGGGGGGGGGGGGGGGGGGTTTCGAACCGGTAGTGACCCCCCCCGGTTTTCCGGATCCGAAGGGGGGGGGGGGGAGGGGGTTCGAACCGTAGTGACCCCCCCCGGTTTTCGAGCGGGAGGGGGGGGCGGGGGGGGGTTAGGGGAGGGGGGGGGTTTTGCCGGGGGAGAGGGGGGGGGGAGGGGTTCCAGCAGGGGGGGGGGGATTTTCGGAAGGGGGGGGGGGGGCGACCCCCGGGTTCCGGAGGAAAAGGTTGGCAATTTTCCACAGTAAAGCGGCGGTGGATCACGCTCTCTCAATTGATTCATAAATTCCCGTGTTTGCAACATGCTTGCTTGTAATGTGCCTTGTTGCGAACGATTTCTCCGACCCGGGTGCACGACGACCGCACCTTACCTTTCGTTACATGGGTAAAACAAATTCGTTTCCCTTTAAGTCTTGGCGGACTCGGCCTACGGGACTCCAGCAGAACAACTCCAGCAACATATTGGGCCAGTCGGGCAGATGTTCTACCCAATATTTTGGCTCGGTTCCCCATACATGAACGCACCTTCGAGAGCTCTAAAATCTAGGTCCCGAAGAATTGCACACGGGGCCACAATTGCCCATGTTGATGTTTGTATGCAAACTTCATCGGACCCCTTGCATTCGTCGTAGAACAGCGGCCGCACCTGTCGCACCGCACACAACATACAAGTCGTCGAGGTAGACGATGATATCAGCGCCCGCTGGGATACTGGCCCGGATGTCCAAGAGTGCTGGTGCAGGGCCAGAGAAGAGTGCCGGCATCAACGCATCCCTTTGCTCTCCCCATTTCCTTGCTGGATTGTATGTGTGCGGCCAAAGCAGTTTTCCCAGTGGAAGGTCGAAGGTGGTCCATACCATTGTCGCACAAATGGCACTAATGTAGAGAGATCCGGATCTGCCAGCAATTCTTCGAACATGCGGGCCCTGCAGATGTGATCGAACGCGCCTACCGCGTCAATCGAAAGCACTATTTCGCTCGAGACGCGCATCTATAATGTATTGGAAGAGGTGAATTGCAGAGTCGGTGCTGCTGCAGTTTGATAGCCCAAAAGTGAAAGAAGCTTCGCTCTCTAGCAATACATTGTGAAACCTGGCGTGCCATCGAGGTCAGCCTGCAGAAAGTGTCACTAGAGAAATGCTTCGAACTCTGTGGTTGGGCTTGGTGAGGGCTGCAAGGGATGAATCGCCAAAGCACGTGCAACGCCATCTGGAACCTGAGCGCGTGCCCATGGTTACGCGGCAGCGTGTAGAGCATCGAAAGCTGCGTTGTCCTCGAGGCAATGCTTGAAATATTCGCACCGGCTACCCCTCTTTCACCACCTCTGTTCACAATTTTTCGGATTGTTTTGTTGTACGACGTCGACAAGACCTACAAGAACATGGCGGCTGATTGGCAAGAGCCAGATTAGGCGGTTGATTGGCAAGAGCTAAATTATATTGCACGCAATGATAGATTGTATGCCGACGACAATGCTTGTAAGCACCAACCAATTCAAACAATTCCAAATGCTGCTACATCTGACACTAGAAAATTCGGAATCAATATCGTCTTGATTTGAACTGGGACAAAACAGTGGTGATGCAAATCAATAGTAATGGGCTGGCTTGCGATTCCTGTTCAAAACCGCTAAAATTTGCACAGCAAGCAGTACAGATGGGAGGAATGTTACACAATAGTACTGCAAGCAAACCCGAAGTCACAAGACGCGTGGGAGAAGCAACATAAATTCTAGACGCTTCGCGTATCCCCAGCAGTTGGCCCAGCTTCGGTCCTTACGCCTTCTGGACTTTTCTTTGCGGGCCGATAATCAAAAACAAAAATCTCCAACAGCTAGGTTAGCCCGTCGGCCCGGACAATTTCTCTCGCCGCCTGCGCGCTCGCTGGTGGCCGCGGCCCAACAAAAATATCCCCAGCAGCCCATCCAGAAACGATGCCCAGGAAAGCTGACGGAAGAAAGGAAGAAGAGACCCACATAGTGACTCGGACCGGGCAACAACGGGGAATTGGGAGATTTTTTGTGGCGAAGGTTGCAAGTGTTATTGTTGGTGTTATTGCTCCTGCTGGTACTGTTGCCGCCGTTGATGTTGCTAGTGCTGCTGCTGTCATTGCTGATGGCACTGGTTCTCGGATGCTGAGTAGATAGAGGGGGAGGAGGAGGAGAGGAGGAGGAGAAGAAGAAGAATAAGAATAAGAAAAAGGACAAGGAGAAGGAGGAGGACACAGGGCGGACAGATGATCCTCTGAGGATGTCTCTTGGGGGTTGTTTTGGAAACCTTTTGGAGCGTCTGGGGGGGTTCTCGGAGGTTTCGGGGATCCTCGTGGAGCCTCTTCGGGTCTCTTGGAGGTCGTTCGAATGCCTCTCAGAGCCCCTTGGGATATGTCGTGGGTGGTTGTTTTGAAGCCTCTTGGGACGTCTCGGCGGTCTCTTGGCGGTTCTGAGGACTCTTGGGCGTCTTGGGTGCCTCGGGGAGGCCGCTTGGGGTCCTCTTGGGGGTCTTTTGGGTGTCACTTGGGCCATTTTGGGGCCATCCTGGGGCTTTCGGGGCCTTGATATCGGTCAACGAAGGGGGGGCCCTCAATTACGCCCCCCCCAGGAGGCCAAAACGAGGCCAAAACCCAAGTCAAGCAAATGATGTTTGCTTCCTCGCCGAGGTCGTTTTGAACGCTCCGGCAGCTCGCGGAACCCCCTGTCCAGGTCCATGGGGAAGGGGTAGGGGGAGGGGTCAAGCTAGCCAGCTCGAGCGAGTCAAGCATGGCATGCCCATTCCCACCCGCTCTCCCACAACATAAGAAACAATGATGGCACAACTGGGGGCTGCGCGGGCATTTAAGTGCGAGTGGAGGATACCCCAGGACACCGCATTGACGTCCGCGCGGGATGCGCGCCGCGTCCCACTCCCGCCACGCATTTCGCATCGTCGACGACAAGACTGGCCATGTTGAAAGGAACAACGGGCACGTTCCGGCCTCCCAAAGCATAAGAAACAATGCTGGCGCAACTGGGTGTTGGCGCGTAGTAGTAGTAGTAGTAGTAGTAGTAGTAGTAGTAGTAGTAGTAGTAGTAGTAGTAGTGATAATAGTAGTAGTAGTAGTAGTAGTAGTAGTAGTAGTAGTAGTAGTAGTAGTGGTTGTGGTAGTAGTAGTAGTAGTAGTAGTAGTAGTAGTAGTAGTAGTAGTAGAACTAGTACTAGTGATAGTAGTAGTAGTAGTAATAGTAGTAGTAGTAGTAGTAGTAGTAGTAGTAGTAGTAGCCGTCGTCATCGTAGTAGTAGTAGTAATCGTAATCGTAGTAGTAATAGTAGTAGTAGTTATAGTAGTAGTAGTAGTAGTAGTAGTAGTAGTAGTAGTAGTAATCGTACCAATGGCACTAATAACGCTAGTCAGGATGGAAGGGTCCGCGGCCTGTATGGACGTCCGCGCGCGATGTGCGCCGCGTCCCATTCCTGCCACATATTTCGCACCGTCGGCGACAAGGCAAGCCATGCTGAGAGGAAACAACGAAGACTTTGTAATCGTAGTAGTAGTAGTAGTAGTAGTAGTAGTAGTAGTAGTAGTAGTAGTAGTAGTAGTTGTAGTCGTAGTAGTAGTCGTCGTCGTCGTCGTCGTCGTCGTAGCAGTAGTAGTAGTAGTAGCAGTAGTAGTAGTAAGTAGTAGTATTCGTAGTAGTAGTAGTAGTAGTAGTAGTAGTGATAGTAGTAGTAGTAGTAGTAGTAGCACTAGTAGTACTAGTACAGTGGGTTTACGAATAGGTCGTTGTACTAGTAATACGAGTAATAATACGAGTCGTATAAGCAGAAGTACTACAGGTAGTAGAAGTACTCGTACGAGTGGTAGTACAGAGTAGTAGCACTATGGAAGTAGAAGTGCTAGTAATACTTGTACGACTGTTAGACTAGTAGTAATGCCTTTTGGTCGTACAAGTTGCAGAACAAGTAGTAGCAGTAGTAGTAGTAATAGTGGTAGTAGTAGTAGTAGTAGTAGTAGTAGTAGCAGCAGCAGCAGTAGTAGTAGTAGTAGTAGTAGTAGTAGTAGTAATCGCACCAATGGCACTAATAACGCTAGTCAGGATGGGAGGGTCCGCGGCCCGCATGGACGTCCGCGCGCGATGTGCGCCGCGTCCCATTCCTGCCACATATTTCGCACCGTCGGCGACAAGGCAAGCCATGCTGAGAGGAAAAAACGAAGACTTTGTATTGTTTTTTACAGTCAGGGTGGGCGGGCCCAGAGAGACTGCCGCGCGCGATGTGCGCCGCGTCCCATTCCTGCCACGCATTTCGCATCGTCGACGACAAGAAAGACGATGTTGAGAAGAAAACGGCCACTTTGTATTGATTTTTTAGAGTCCAGATGGGAGGTCCCGGATTGGGTCGTTATCGGCCGGAATACAAGGTAGGTGGGGGTTTATAATAATAAGGAACAAGGATAAACCCCTCCCTGGAGGGGAAGAAGGAGGGGTGGAAGAGGAAACTTCCTACACCACCGACGCCCAGAGGGCTGGTGGGATTTTTCAAAGCACTGGCATCGCGCTGGAACCACACGGGGATCAGAAAACAAGGAAGTGATGCCTCTTCGACGCCATCGTAATCCCAAAACTTTTGTACAATTTGAACTCCTGCTGGTTACCGCAAGCAGACCAGGGTCGATTGAATAGTATCCAAGCAAGTTGCCATCGGGAGGTTTTTGAGAATGCAGCACGCGCACTATTCCCGCGTTGCCAACGCAGAGGTTGTTTCTTCAGCACAGGCAAAGCTTCTCAGCGAGACCTTTCTGAAAAGACAAATGCAATTTTGTGTCAAGATATCGGAATTGCCAAAAGATAATCTTCTCAAAACATTTGTTTGCGAGCCAGGTGGCGCCGCGCCGACGCAGTGAAAGCCCGCTCGACAGACAAAGGGTCGCCCAAAATTGCAGTGGGCAAATTGCGCGTGCACGCTGTTCCAAAAAAAGGTAAAGAGGAATCGCAATGGCAATATTGGTGAGTGAGCGACCCCAGGAAAAAATATTAATCTTCCTCGTCGTTCCCTTCTCTCCCCCCTCCGCTGGCGCGTCGTGCGCGCTTTCGGCGTGGCCTGTAATATGTTGCGCGCGTTTGGCGCGTTTGCATCGCTCTGCCGAGGCGCCGTGCCATAGGCTGGCGCATGGCTTCTGTCTGTCAGCCCCCGCCGCGCCTGCCTCGAGGCGGCGCCGAACGCGTCCCCGTCGAGCTCCCATTGTGCTGGAGGTTGGATCGGGCGAAGAGAACTATGCACATGCACCGATCCTGGCGAGGCCCATCCTTGACCCAGGATCGGTGCATATGCCTTCCTGGCCAAGGTAGGAGGGCGTATGCACCGATCCTGGCTCAGGATGGGCCTGGCCAGAATCGGTGCATGTGCATATTTTTTTTTTTCCTCTATTGGAAGTCTCGTAAAAACGGTGGTATCGGCTCTGCTGGGTCTCGGGGGCGGAGGGCCGGGCCTCTGTTTTCGACGAGGGTGGCAGTTGTCCTGGGTGCCGGGGTGTTTGTGTCCAGAGCTCGGGCCGCATGGCTCAATTCACCTAGACTGATGAGCGCCTGCGTTTGGTGCAACCGTTGGGCTTCCGCGTCGGCTTTGAGCTTGGAATTGCGCATTCCCGCGCCCGTGGCATTTTGCAGCAGTCTATCCCAGGCGCCTGAATCGAGAGCTGCGACGCGGGCTTTGAGTTCACCTTATCCAGCTCGTCCGCTATGTTTAGCGCGGTGCAACAATTGTCGAGGTAACATCAAAAACAGCGCGTATGTCTGCATTCTGACAGTGTTCCCCACAAACCCGACAGCCCGTTGCGCAACATCGATGCCCACCAGGGTCTGAGTCAAGATGTGGAGGAACTGGGACTTGATGCACGTGGGTTGCCTTCGCTGCGCGGGCCCGGATTGCACTCCAAAGTCCAAGTCGATCGTCGCCAGTTGCCTCCATCTGGCAATCGCGCAACTGGTGGGTTAGTATTCTAGTCTGCAATGTTTTCGTCAAGTCGCGAATGTGGTTTACGCCGTAAGAAAACGCAAATTGCCCATGTGGGAGCGCTGATGCATTGTTTCGCAACTCTCTGACCAAGAAGGCTCGCAATTCTGGCAGTTGACGTGCAAACCGTGGTGCTGCGGCTTTGGCCATGTCGATTACCAACATTTCCTTGGGCCATCTGCAGGGTTTGCCCTTTTGCCGCCGCTTCGTGCCCATCGCGCGTGAACCACATCGCGACGCCCGTTGGAGCTGCAATGCTGATGCGTCATAAGGCGGCTCTGAACGATTGATATATTTTCCAAAAAATTACACATTCCATATTTGTCCGTGCCTCTTGGAAGCCTTTCCTTGCGAAACCAACCCACAGTTCAGACTGGAAAAGTGGGCGCCCGTTAGCGTGCCCTGCAGTTGCCCACATGAATGGTGCATCGAATGCGTTTCATTGGCGTTCCACGGTTGCATCTTGCATTTCATTTGCCGTGGAATTCCGGGTAAACATCCCGCCATTTAAAATCGGAATGTTCACCGCCGCACGAGCGTCACAAGTATTATTTGGCATGACAATGCCGTGGTCAGGTATGCGGGCGCTCGGTGGGCATGCTTGCGGCGGCGGTGCAATGGGCAGCTGAATATTATTTTGATTATTGTGCTGCTGAGCGCGTGCAGCCGACAAATCAACCGTTGCGGTTTGGAGTGCTTCGACAAATCGGCGAAGTGGAAGTTCGTTGGCTCATTAGCCTGGGGAAACTAATTCATCCGTACTCTTGTCTTCCAGGCAGCTCATATCGCAAGTATATTGGAGCGGTGGGGTTGAGGCTTTTACATTAGAAGACGGGTGCAATAGTACCCGATATTGCACATGTTCACGGGGTGGATACATATTAACATTGAGCTGTGGGGTGCGCAGAATTGCTTCGACAATTTGTTCTTTTTCCGGTTCACTGCGGTTGATTTTTGAAATTCGTGAAGTGTCCGAATACGTTTCCATCTTATTCGCGAAATCGGTCGGTGTAGGTTGTTTGGGATGTATTATTTCACGATTTCACGTTCGCAAGTCCGTTGGCCCCTTTGCGGAGACACCAGGCTGTAAAGCAATGGTTCGCAGTTTCTGATGCCAGTTGCAGCTTCCAATATCCATTATTACAATTTTGATTGTTACTGCTTATTAGTCCTGACTGACTTGTCGCTGCTTAGTCGTCCTTGTTGACAGACCGTGCGGGGGGGGAGGCCTAAAACGAACATATATACCGCGTCCAATTAGTATGCTATGAATTGCTGGGGCAAGCAAAAATCGACACCCTTTCACGCAGATCGGCGAGAAACACACGGGATTATTCAATGGCACCTTTCACGCAGATCGGCAGAGTCAAGGTCCAGAAACATAGGGGTCGTAGCACCCCTCACGCAGATCGGCGAGATCAGTGCTTAAGATCACAGGGGACTTGCCACATTTTTGAAATTCGGTGGCACCCCATCACGCACATCGGCGGGGCCGTGGTGCAAAGACATAATGGATTCGCCACACTCTTAAAATTTCCTGGCGCCCTTGCCGCAAATAGGCGAAGTCATGCTCCAAAAAACGCGGTGCTTCTGCCATATGTTTTGACATTCGGTAGCTTTCCTCACGCAGATCGGCGGAGTCAGGATGCAAAGGATGTACAACATGTCTTTAATTGGGTGACACCTCCCACAAATCGGCGGGGGCAGGGTGCAATAGGGTGCAATAACACAGGATTTAACGCATTTCTGAAAGCAGATCGGCCGGGTCAGGGTCAAAAAACGTAACGGATTTGCCATATTTCTGAAATTCGGTGCTACCTCATGTAGATTAGCGGGTCAAGGTGCAAAAACCGAAGATTTACCACATTTCTGACAACAAATCGGCGGGGTCAAGGCTCAACAACATAACGGATTTGCCGAATTCTTCACGCTTCGCGTGTCCCCACCAGCCCATCTCAAAACAGCAACTCTAGCGAAGCATGCCGACAGTCGTGTTTTTCAGGCGTGTTTCCGCCTGCCCCCGCATATCTCCCCTGTTCCTCCTTCCTCCCGCCTCCTTGTACATCCTCCTTGTGGTGGGAGCGGGAGAAGGACGAGGCGGAGGAGGAGGGAGAGAAAGCGCTCCTCGTGGTTTGAGTCGTTCGGGTTTCTCGTCCTGGTGTGAGTCGTTCGGGCCCTTCTTCCTGGTGTGAGTCGTTCGGGCTCTTCGTCCTGGTGTGAGTCGTTCGGGCTTCTCGTGGTGTGAGTTATTCGGGCCCCTCGTCCTGGTGTGAGTCGTTCGGGCTCCTCCTCTTGCCCGTCCAGAAACGACGCCCAGGCGAGTATAGGGTCGTCCTGATGGGCTTTTCGGCGTCTTGGGTGCCTCGGGGGGGCCTCTTTGGGCCGTTTGGGATCCTCTTGGGGGCCTCCTGGGAGCCTTTTGGGGCCATCTTGGGGCCTCTTGGTGCCTCCTGGGCGCTTCTTGGGGCCATCTTGGAGGAAATCGATCAAAGAAGAGGGGGGCTTTAATTAGCGCTGCCCCCTCAGAAGGCCAAAATAGGGCCAACACCTTGATAAAATCAATGAGTTTGGCCTGAAAGAAGAGGGGAGCTTGAATTACCGCTGCCCCCTCAAAAGGCCACAATGGGGCCACAACCGTAGTAAAATCAATGATTTTGGCTTCAAAGAAGAGGGGAGCACTTTTCTGCCCCCCCCCGTCGGGGCCAGAATCCTCGTGAGGGGTGTCGTTGTTTAGCCCTCCCAGGAGTCGAGAAAAAAACCTTCCAACGACCCGCGGGGCGCCCTCTCCAGGCCCAGGGGGAGGGGGTAGGGGGAGGGGTAAACCCCTCCCCGAAGGGGAAGAAGGGGGGTGAGAACAGAGCGGGCTCTCTAAACCACTCACGCCCAAAGGGCTGGTGGGATTAGCGCTGCCCCCTCATAAAAGGCAAAATAGGCCCAAAACCTTCGTAAAATCAATGATTTTGCCTTGAAAGAAGAGGAGAACTGTACTGAGCGCTGCCCCTCAAAAAGCCAAAATGAAGCCAAAACCGTAGTACAATCAATGATTTTGGCTTCAAAGAAGAGGAGAGCATTTATTCTCCCTCCCCCCGTCGGGGCCAGAATCCTCGTGATGGGTATCGTTTTTTAGCCCTCCCAGGGGTCGAAAACAAAAACCCTCCAACGACCCGCGAAACGCCCTCTCCAGGCCCAGGGGGAGGGGGTAGGGGGGAGGGGTAAACCCCTCCCCGAAGGGGAAGAAGGGGGGTTGAGAACAAAGAAAGCTCCCTAAACTACTCACGCCCAAAGGGCTGGTGGGATTCCTGAATTCGGTGGCACATTTCACGCAGTTCGGCGGGGTTAAGGCTCAAAACCACAAAAGTTTCAATATTTCTGAAATGCGGTGGCACCCGTCACGCAGATCGGTAGGGTCAGGGCTCAAAAACACAGGGTATTCGCCACATGTGTGACATTCGGCAGCACCATTCATGCAAATCCATAGGGTCAGGGTCCACAAACAGAAGGGATCCCAATACGTAGCCCCCGTTGTTGTCGCCGCCGCCGTCGTAATCCCTGATTCCGCGGGGCCGTTCTGACCCTCCTCCCCCAGGGCCGCATGGCATTTCCAACGTGACTCTACAAATTACGCTACCGAGGAACCCCACACACATAATTTAATTCTTATGTGTTTGCTGCTCATTATCGTCTCTGCGCAATCCTGCGTTTTAAACCCACGTCGCGAATGTTTCCCTATTTTGTCATCCAACACACTACTGAATGAACCTCCTCCCTCTTCCCCGCTCTCTATCCTTCATCGGGAAAAAGCTCGAGGTGGTCACCGAGGGCCGTGTCCTAGGGTCCCAACAACAAATGAGGTGATGCAAAACGATTGCCAACAGCTCGAGTAGTCAGGGGGCCCACTGTGGAAGTTGGTGCACATCACACCCCCTCGCCTCATGCTGCGTTCTCCCGCACCCCTGCCTCCCTCTCTTTCCTCGGTCGGTCTACTTTTTCGAGTCCCATGCAGTTTCCACACGTCTGTCGCCGCGTCTCTTCGACGGAGAGTCTCTGAGGTGCGCGCGCAAAAAGCTTGCATGGCGAGCGTGATCCGCCTGCGTGCGATATGCGAGTGCCCTTCGATGGAAAATCTCTGGACTGTGGTTGCCACGGCAACCAAAGCTGGGCGGGCGCTCCGAAATCGTCCAGGAGCGGCACGGGCCGCGCGAATGCGACGCGGCTGGAAAGCCCTGCCTTTGTCGGAAAGACTCTTGCGGCCGTGCGCTCCAACGACCTCACGCCGCCGGCAAGATCCATTTGCGTTCCAGGGCGAGGGCCTCGATCTCCCGCGTCTCCGTGGCCATGCGCTCATCAAACTTCGGGAGGGCTTGGAGCGCGGACGGAGGTGGGCCCTTCTGCAAGAGCTCCCGTGGCGGCGGCCGAAGCAAGAGCATGTCTTCCATGCAAGTGGCTCTGCTGAGCATCACGTACATGTGCAGCCACCAGGTCTCCTCTCTTTCCTCCGGTATGCCAATGCTCGTGTCCTGCGCGCAGTCGATGGTCACCCCGGTGCGGATCGTGTGGCCCTGTGACGCGGTGGATGTCAGGAAACGCCCGTGCGTGAGCGCGTACCCATACCTTTGGACCCAGTGCGTTTTGTTGGTGCTTGTCCACTTGAAGTTCGCCTCCATGAGCGGGAAGCAGAACAGGCCGTTTGCCTTCTCTTCGTCAATTCCGAAAGAGTTGGTGGGGGCGGCGACCACGTCCGGGCTTTGCTTCTCAAACTTGTGCACCTGCATCCAGATTCCGGCAAGCAGAAAGCGCGGGCGGAAGATCTCTCCTGGCGCGCACGCGTCGTACCTGACCTGGTCGCTGCTCTCGAACACGAAGCTCACAATGGTGGCTTTCTGCTCCTGGACCAAGCTCTTGCGCTTGGACACCTTGACCGTGAATCTCACCTCCATGCCCACGTGCGCTGGGGGAACTCCGTGCATGTGCCCCGTCTCGCAAGGGTTTGGCACGTTCAGCAGCCTTTTGCAAGCCTCCACTGTTTCCTGTGGTGCGCCGCAGGAGGCGCCCTCGTCCTTTGACTGCAAGAAGACCAGCGGCACGCCCATGGCGCGAGAGTCGACCATGGTCCGGCGAGACATCCATCGGCACAGCGCACTCCAGTACCAGGCCATCCCGAATCCGGTCGCAAACTTCTCCTCGTCGTGCCTCGGGTCCCTCACTCCGGTCGTGCAGTCGGTGGCGACCCGAGCCTGGAAAGTTGCCCAGACATAGTCGGGGATCCGTCGCGCGTGGCGCATGCAGGCGAGGAGCTCGATCAGCGGGTCGCCCGGCCTGAAGCGCTCGGTGCCCTTCAGCTCGATCACGTGGGGCACTTTGCCGAACACTCTAATGGCGTGCTGCACTTCCGCGCTCGGAGGCTTTTCCAACTTGTAATTGCCGTGCTTATCTTTCTCTTGAACGTCCCTGATGAGCCCTATGGCTTTCGTCGGGGTGAGCTGGAGGAAGTCGCCCAAGTGAATGACGATGGGGACTCGCCCAAAATGGTGGTGGTCCTTCCTGTAGTTGGACTCGTCCACGGCGAACGCGCCTGCCGAACATGCACCTGAAGTCCAGCATGTTGTAGAGGGATGCTGATATCATGCTGATCTCCTCCACAATGAGCACGCGCACCTTGCGCCAGCGTTGCTCCAGCTTCTTGAGCTTGTCCTGGCTTGGCCGCATCTTGGCGTTCGTATACTCCTGCACGCCCATGCCTCCAGCTCCGCGCATCGTCATGGCCTCCACGTCCGCCGTCGAGATGTTCTTGGCCTGAGCGTTGGAGAAGGCCGCCACGACGAGGCTCGGACTCGCTTTGCTCTCTTCAGGCCAGATGTGGTTCACCGCCTTGAAAACGAGCTCCTGGACCGCGTGCGTTTTACCGGATCCGCCCTGGCCAAGCAGGAGGACGTGGTGGACCTTGCGCTGGTGGCAGGGGGTGCCGTTCTTCTCGTCGCGCCAGACCTGGTCACAGGCATCCGCAAATCGCATGGCAAAGATGATCTGGTCCCGAGTGAGCCGCTTTTTCTTTAGCAAGCCAGCCACGAGGTCTATGATGCAAGCGCTCGGAGTAGCGTGCACGCCTGCCTCGTCGAATGGCGCCGGCTCGGGGTCCTTCCCGTCTCCCGCGCCAGGCGCCTTCTCCTCGTCGTCAGAGTCACTCTCGTCTGTGGTCTTATCCTGGAATGCGACATCCTGCAGCCTGAGCATCTGGAGCTGCTTGTCCACGTGGTCCGTGCCGCTCCACACGTCCGGCATGTTGTCGTGCAGACTTCGGTATTGCAGACGCCATGCTTCCCCGTGGCCTTGGTCAAACAGGCGAACAGCGCGCGAGTTGTCGACGAGGACGTCCTTCCAGTCCATGCACGGGAGGGCGAGCAACTCTTTCTCGAAGGTTCGGAGCCGGGTCCTATGGCCGCAGGTCAGCGTCTTCCTGAAGTTTTCGGAACTCCTCATTCCCAGAAGGGGCAGCTCCTCGAAAGTGCCGATCTTCAACTGCGGCGCAGCGGGAGGGTCGTCCGCCGCGTCGCCCGCCCCCTCGCCGTCGCTAGGCCCGTCCTCGCCAGCGGTCATGCGGAGGTGCGCCTGGTGAACGGCAGCGTCGGACTGGTACTGACGCGGACGGTGCTCCATGCGGGCCCTCGCGAGGCCCTCCAGATTCTGCGCGACCTGCAGCCCGACGAGGGCGGCGTAATGCTTCACCGCGGCTCGCTCCTTGCTCTTGTCGGGACCTCAGGGGCACGGGGGGCGGGAAGCACTGAAGCACGCTGACAAGCAACGCGGAATCATCCGAAACGTGCAAAGGTGGCGGCGCGCGCCGAGATCACGAGATGGGCCCGACCAGCGGGCCTGGCTTTCTGGCCGAAGCCCAAGAGAAGAAGTGGGGGTTACCGAGGGCCGTTGCCTGGAAAACGTGAAATCCCCGAGACTTGTCCGACGTCTGAAGGGCAACAACGCACGCGACGACGCTGACGACCATCTCGACAATCTCCTGAGATCGGAAGGGCCACCGACGCAGTCGACGATCTCGAGCGGAGCATCGGTCGGGGCTATAGATCGGCGCCACTGAGCGCGCGGCAATGATCCGGATCGACTTCCCCGACGTGGCCGCGCTCCAGCCAAGCGCCGTGTTGCGCTGCAATCACTTTTTCCGTCTCCCACAGGGAGGGATACTCGAACTTGTCGAGGAACCGCCGCCGGCCCTCTGCTGCGCCCCCCTCCATCTCCCGCTGGTGACGTATCCAATTCGCGGAGAACGCCGTGGCCGGTGTGAAGTGCTCCCGGGAGCCGTCTGGCAACGGCGAACACATGGGTGCAAATGCTTCCAATTCAGTCATCTCCTCAGTCAGAGTGTCGCTGTACGCTATAGCCAAGGGGCGCATAATCAACTGCATGTACATGGCGGCTGTCTCCGAATCCTGCGCGTGCGACGGCATCTGGAACCCATCGAACATGGGAACTCGCAACACGGTGGTCAACCGCTGGACTCGGGTCTTGGCGTGGGTGTAGTTCGGGTCGAAGTCGAACTCGATGGCCTTGGACTTCTCTGTGCCTGGAGCACATGGCAAGCAAGGGAGGCGCATTGCCTACTCCTCTCTCTCCCTCGGCCAGTCTACGACTTCCTCGGCCCTGCGCCCGACTATCTCCGACGCCAGAGTTGTTCTCCTCCTAGCCCACCTCTTTTTCTCTCTGCTCCTGCACCTCCTCCTCCTTCCCCCCTCCTCGTTTCCTTCGGCTTGAAAACGGCCCTCGATGACTTCCCTGCTCTCCTCTTCGCCTCTCCCCCTGTTCCTCCTCGCGCCCCCCCCCCCCCCTTCCCGTTCCCCCTTCCCCGGTTCCCAAGGCGCGTCCTTGGCAAGGAGGTGGCTTCTCGGCCGAGTAGACCCACATGGCGTAGATGTACAACGGCATGTCTTTGAGGACTGGGTGGTCTCCGCGATGTAACCAATCGTCGACGGGCGTATTGTGCGCGTGCGCCTGGCCCCCTCACTGTCCTTGTCCTCCGTCGTCTCCGCCTCTGCCTCGTTCAAGAAGCGCTGCAGCGCAGTCAGCGCTACTTTGCGCTCGTCCTTGTAAGACCCCGACGAGTTCTGGCTCTTCACGGCCACGTCGTAGTTGTAGGCAGACTGGAGGTCCCCGAACTCGGTGCCATCAGGGTGCCGGTAGAGCTCCGCGCCGCCGTCCAGACGCACGCGCTCCCATCCCACGAGCGGATAAGACTGCCTGTTTTTGGTGAAATACCTCGGACCAACTCCGCCGCCGTCCTTGCTGTGTTTGTGTCGCACGGCCTGGCCGAACTTGTTCCGCCACGTCTGCGCTGCGAGAAAGACGGCCCTCTTGATGAACACCTTCCAGCAACGATGGGAGAAGTACGTCATGGTGTTGAACATGATTGGCATCAGTATCTCGCTCATGCTCCTGTGATGGCACCGCTTGAAGGCAGACGACATAGTGTTCAGAGTCTGCAGGACTTGCCCAAACTTGTGGGGGCCTCGCCCGGGAGCTCCGGAAGCAGCGCGCCCCTTTGCATCGTGGCTCTGCGTCTTCTTGGTGGCCTCCAGCGTTTCCTCCCGCCTCAGCTCCAGACGCTCGATCCCCTTGCGCAGCTACTCGAGGGCCCCCTGCATGTCCGACAGCTGCTTGGTGGTGTATGCATTGATGTAGGAGCCCGTGTTGATGCCGTCGCACATCGCGGCCGTGGACTCCCGCTCCATGACTGTCGCGAGCTCATCGTCCTGGGCGACTGTTGCATCGTCCGACCGCATGCACTCCAGCTTTGCTTGTCTCTTCCCAAGATATTCGGCGCCTTTCCCCTTCGCAGCGCTGGCTCCAACCGGGCGAGGAACTCCCGCACCTTGGCGACCAGCCAACTCTCGGGTACATGAACAACTACGAATGGGTAGAGAATGACTACTTGCCGAGACGTTCTCTCGAGAAGGGCAATCCTCCCGCTGAGCCTCACGCATTCGCGGAGGAGTTTACTCCTGATGAGTGGAGAGCCCAATCCCACTCTACAACCCCTCCCCCCTCCACCCCCAGGCGGTAGTCCATGCCATTCAAGAAGGACAAGGCAGGGGTGGTCACCGAGGGCCGTTCCCCGGAGAGCTAGAGGGCGCGGGAGTCACCGAGGCCGTTCCTGGGGGGCCCAGGAAAGGTGCAAGTTGCCTGACTCGCCCTTCGACGGAAAGCCTCTGGGCATTGCGAGGGGGTCACCGAGGGCCGCTCCTGGGAGGGCCAGGGGCGAGGGATCACCGAGGGCCGTTTCCCCATGGGACAAGAGGCGAGGGGGTCACCGAGGGCCGTTTCGCTGAATTCGAACGAAGCTGCGTGGCACCATTTGAGATATGCAAGGACGCAAGTTGCCTGACTCGCACTTTGACGGAAAGCCTCTGGGCACGGCGATCAGCGAAGCCTGTCAATGGAAAAGCTCCAGGCGCCCGCCGGATCGCTCGCGAGGAAGAACCCTTGGAACTGGGCCAGAGAGGATCGAGATCTGAGACCCTGGCGCCCGATCAGACAAAGCGAGAATCTCATGGAGGGCCGTCTGCAAGCATGGGCAAACAGCGATGGGAGTCACCGAGGGCCGTTCCCCGGAGAGCTAGAGAGCGCGGGAGTCACCGAGGGCCGTTCCTGGGAGGCCCAGGGGCGAGAAATCACCGAAGGCCGTTTCCCCGTGGGACAAGAGGCGAGGAGGTCACCGAGGGCCGTTTCGCTGAATTCGACAAGAGCTGAATGTCAGCATTTGAGATATGCAAGGGTGCAAATTGCCTGACTCGCCCTTTGACGGAAAGCCTCTGAGCATTGCGATTCGCGAAGCCTTTCGATAGAAAATCCCCAGGCGTACGCCGGATCTCTCGCGCGTAAGAACCCTTGGAACTGGGCCGGAGAGGATCGAGATCAGAGCTCGTCTGAGGCCCGGGCATGCGAGAGAACGTAGCGCCACAGGCACTGGCCGAGCGGCATCAGGTCGGCCTCGCCGCGGCGAAGAATCTCCAGCCTGGCAGACGCAGACGCACCGTGCTCTCGACGCGACCAAGTCCCATGAATGCAAGGCAAGGGGGGAGGGGAGGGGCGCGTTTCCAAATCATATCGCACCCAGCGACTGGAGTCGCTCGCCGTGGTAACCGAGCACTAACTCGGGGAGCTCAGCGGTAGCCCAGGGCCGCTCTTCAAAACGCAATGCGATTCGTCATGGGACTCGCAGCGCCGGAGCAACTGTGCGGAACAACGCGCTCGTGTGGATTTGAAGATCCCGACGCCTCCAAGGCTTGCAGTGGATCAGGGCCTGCACCACGGCGTTGAGGTAGCACGTGTTCCCGAAGTTGGGCATGCGCACGGACGTCAGGCAGAGGTTCGACAGGTCGTCTGTGACGCCAGCACAGAAATCGAATACTCTCTCCTTTGCGAACGAGAACGAATCCGCGCGGGCGAGGCACATGCGTCTGAAGTCCGCCCAAGCAGCGAGCACCTGCGTGATGCGCTTGGCCCTGACCGGGTCGGGGCGCGGGTCCTCCTGGTCAGCCGCGTAGAGAAACTTCACCGCCTCCAGCCGCTCTGCCAGGGCAGCTTGCCGCGAGGGGCGCGCTGGGCCCTCCGCGGCACGCAGAGAGTCGATGCCATGGTGCTCTGCGGCGGTTCGAAAGGTCCAACGCCAGGGGGCGACATCGCTGACCTCCCCGTAGAACTTGGCGCCAACTACGCCGAGCATGTCAGGCTGCAATGCGAACAGACGAAGACATCCATTATGTAGGGCGCATCTTTGGTAGAGCATCTGTTAAGCGCCTTCCACAAGTCGGCGTCGTCGCCCCTCCTCGACGGCAAGTACTCCGGATCAGAGGCTCGCTTTGCCGCGAATGCCGTGTGCCATTTCACTGCTTTCGCATCCGCTTTCGTCGTCAGTTTCTCGAGCTGAACTGATTCTCGCAGGCTTTGCGACCAAAGTACTTCTGCCCAACGGCGGTCCGTCTGAGTCGGCTCAGGGGACAGCTGAATGCGAGGGGTGCCTGTGGAACGAACACAGGTAGCAAGCAGAAGTGCTGGGGGCCGCTGAGGAATGAAAGGCTGCATGGGCGTGGACTTGATAGGCGTGTCCTGCGCGGGCATGGCAACGCCCCCGTTGCCGGCGTCGCCGACCCGCCGAACTTTCGCCAACGGCGAGCCATCGCCATCCTCCGCACCCCCCCCCGGCTGATCAGCTGGGAACCCGCCGGACGAAGGGTTCAGCAAGTACCTAGTCAAGCACTGCCTCCTGGCATCGTCGGCGCCTTTTGTTCGCGGCAACTCGTTGTACCTGGTGAGGAGCGTGTCAGGCCACCAGTTTGCCAGCTGTCGGTGGTAAGCATCAAATGCGCCGCGTACCAAGGCGTTCCCATGCCGGAAAACATATATTCGCAAATCATCCAGGCTCACCTCGGCGCCCATATCTTGCATTGATTTCTTGAGCTGCTCGCAAGGCGGTGGCAAAGCAGACATTGCGCATTTGGGCGCCATGATGGGGACCGTACCTTTGACGGAGAGTAACCGGCGGCCGTCCGCATTCACATATCCAGCAGTCTGAGGCCGCATGAGCCAGGGTGGCTACAATTCTTGATGATGATGACGATTATGATGCTACAGCTGCGCACCCCCTATGGCGTCGAGAAAGTGCCACGCCTGCTGTGCCTGGACGACCGCCGTGCATAGCGGCCGCGCTCAGGGACCACCCCCTGCGCACCCCCTATGGTGTCGAGAAAGTTCCACGCCTTCTGGGCCTGGACGACCGTCGTGCATAGCGGCCGAGCTCAGGGACCACCCCCTGCGCACCCCCTATGGTGTCGAGAAAGTGCCACGCCTGCTATGCCTGGACGACCGTCGTGCATAGCGGCCGAGCTCAGGGACCACCCCCTGCGCACCCCCTCTGGTGTCGGGAAAGTGCCACGCCTGCTGTGCCTGGACGACCGTCGTGCATATCGACCGAGCTCAGGGACCACCCCCTGCGCACCCCCTGTGGTGTCGAGAAAGTGCCACGCCTGCTGTGTTTGGACGACCGTCGTCCATAGCGGCGAGCTCAGGGACCACCCCCTGCGCACCCCCCTATGGTGTCGAGAAAGTGCCACGCCTGCTGTGCCTGGACGACCGTCGTGCATAGCGGCGAGCTCAGGGACCACCCCCTGCGCACCCCCTTATGGTGTCGAGAAAATGCCACGCCTGCTGTGCCTGGACGACCGTCGTGCATAGCGGCCGAGCTCAGGGACCACCGCCTGCACACCCCCCTAGTGTGTCGAGAAAGTGCCACGCCTGCTGTGCCTGGACGGCCGTCGTGCATAGCGGCCGAGCTCAGGGACCTCCCCCCTGCGCACCCCCTGCGGTGTCGAGAAACTGCCACGCCTGCTGTGCCTGGACGACCGTCGTGCGTAGCGGCCGCGCTCAGGGACCACCCCCTGCGCACCCCCTGTGGTGTCGAGAAAGTGCCACGCCTGCTATGCCTGGACGACCGTCGTGCATAGCGGCCGAGCTCAGGGACCACCCCCTGCGCACCCCCTCTGGTGTCGAGAAAGTGCCACGCTGCTGTGCCTGGACGACCGTCGTGCATAGCGACCGCGCTCAGGGACCACCCCCTGCGCACCCCCTGTGGTGTCGAGAAAGTGCCACGCTTGCTGTGCCTGGACGACCGTCATAGCGGCGAGCTCAGGGACCAACCCCTCTGGTGTCTGCCACGCCTGCTGTGCCTGGACGACCGTCGTGCATAGCGGCCGAGCTCAGGGACCACCCCCTGCGCACCCCCTATGGTGTCGAGAAAGTGCCACGCCTGCTGTGCCTGGGCGACCGTCGTGCATAGCGGCCGAGCTCAGGAACCACCCCCTGCGCACCTCCTCTGGTGTCGAGAAACCGCCTGTTGTGCCTGGACGACCGTCGTGCGTAGCGGCCGCGCTCAGGGACCACCCCCTGCGCACCCCCATGGTGTCGAGAACATGCCACGCCTGCTGTGCCTGGACGACCGTCGTGCATAGCGGCCGAGCTCAGGGACCACCCCCTGCGCACCCCCTGTGGTGTCGAGAAAGTGCCACGCCTGCTGTGCCTGGACAACCGTCGTGCATAGCGGCCGAGCTCAGGGACCACCCCCTGCGCACCCCCTGTGGTGTCGAGAAAGTGCCACCCCTGCCACGCTCTGCCGTGCCGTGCCCTGCGCGCCTGCCTTGTGTGCTATGCTGTGCTGAGCTGTGCTGCGATGTGCTGTGCTGTGCCGTGCCGTGTTGTGCTGCGGTGTGCTGTACTGTGCTATGCTGTGCTTTGTTGTGCAGGTGTGCTGTGCAAAACTGCCACGCCTGCTGTGCCGTGGACGACCCCTATGGCGTCGAGAATGTGCCGCACGTGCCAAGCCGTGTGTGTGTGTGTGTGTGTGCTGTGCTGTGCTGTGCTGTGCTGTGCTGCGCTGCGCTGTGCTGTGCTGTGCTGTGCTGTGCTGTGCTGTGCTGCGCTGCGCTGCGCTGCGTTGCGCTGTGCTGTGTGCGTGAGGAGGAGGGGGAGGAGGAGGAGGACGGGAGGAGGGCGGGTGTGGGTGAGACGCGGGTGCGGCGCGGGTGGGAAGAAAACCAGAACCCCACGAAGCATGTGGGGAAAAAACGGGTGCCGCTATAACATCTTCCCAGAGCTTCTATAACGCCTCCCCGCGGGCGCTGATTAAACCCCATCCAAGTTCTAAACGCTTTGCGTATCCCCCCCAGCCCTTCCAAAAATGAGTCTGAATAGAGTGGAGGTGATGAGGGAAGCGGGGGGAGCATACAGAAGAACAAAGGGCGGGATAAGCCGCCATATATCCCAAGAGGGGGAGGATATAGGAGTCGTCGCCGTCGTCGGAGTAGGAGGAGCAAGAGGAGGAAAGGGAGGAGGAGCAGGAGGAGGAAGAGGAGGAGGAGGAGGAGATGGAGGAGGGCGAGAACGTGGGTGACGAGAAGGAGGAGAAGGAAAAGGAAGAGGAGGAGGAGAGGGAGGAGGGAGGAGGGAGAAAAAGAGGAGGAGGAAGAGGAGGAGGAGGACAATCCCACCAGCCCTCTGGGCGTAGGTGGTCTAGAACAGATCCTCTTCCACCCCTCCCTCTTCCCCCTTGGGGAGGGGTTTACCCCTCCCCCTACCCCCTCCCCCGGACCTGGACGGAGGGTTCCCCGAGCGGTCGGACGGCTCTTTTGGCCCCCAAATGGCTTCAAGAGCGCGTCAGAGAGTCCAAGATGAGCTCCAAGATGGCTCAAGATAGCGCAAGATCGCTCGAGATGGTTCCAAAAGGCCCAAAAACGGCCCCAAGACGGCTCCAAGTGGCCAAAGAGCTCCCCAAGGAGGCCCCGAAGAGGCCAACATCGTCCCAAAACCTTAGGAAAATCAATGTTTGTTGCTTTCTCCCCGTTTCGCTTCCGATGGCCATCCAAGGCCTCAAGATGGTTCCAAGATGGCCCAAGAGGGCCCCACAAGAGGCCCAAGAGAGCCCCAAGACGGCCCCAAGAACGCCCAAGAGCATTCCAAGAGCCCCCCAAGAGGCGATGTTTGGAGCTCCTGAGGGGGGAGGCTAATTAGGGAACGCCCCTTCGTTGATCGATCTCCTCCGAGATGGCCCCAAGAGCGCCCCTACAGCCCCCAAGACCGCCCCAAGAGCGCCCCAAGAGGCGCCCAGACGGCCCCAAGAGGCGCCCAAGAGGCCTCCAAGAGGCTCCCAAGAAACCCCGAAGAAACCTCAAGAAGATCTCCGAAATGCATTTAAGACGCTTCTGGCTCTTCGGTTCGCCGTCCTCTTCAATGTCTCATCCCCCTGTTCTTCCTCCTCCTTCTCCTCCTTCTCCTCCCTCTGCTCTTTCTCCTCCTTCTCGTCCTCCTCGTCCTCTCCCTACTCCTCATTCTCCTCCTCCTCCTCTTCCTCCCCCTCCCCCTCCGACGAGGATTCCTTCTCCATCCTCCCCCTCTTGGGGTACGTAACAGCTTCCCCCGCCTTTTGTTATTCTGCATGCTCCCCGACTTCCCTGATCACCTCAATTCCCCTGAGCATCGTTTCTGGATGGGCTGGTCGAAGCGTCAACAATTTCGAGCTTAGGGGCCTCTTGGGCCGTCTTTGGGACCTCCTGACGGTCCTGGGGGCTTCTTGAGTATCTCGGTGAGCTTGCTAGGGCTTCTTAGGGGTTTCTTGGGAGCGTTTTGGGGGCCTCTTGGGCGCATCTTGGAGCCTCTTGGGGCCCTTTTCGGGCGGTTTTGGTGCGCTCTTGGGGCTATGTTGGAGGAGATCTATCAAAGAAGGGAGGTGGGAATTAGCGTTGCCCCTCTGGAGTGCCTCTTGGGCCCCAACAGGGGCCACAATCTTTTCAAAATCTACAGAAATCAATATTTTCGCTCTTGGAGCCGTCTTGGACGCCCCAACGACCCGCGGAACCCCCCGTCCAGGTCCACGGGAGGAGGTAGGGGGAGGGAATAAAAAGTTGGAAAAGGAAATTGCTTACACCACAGACGCCCAGAGGGCTGGTGGTGGAGTTTTCCGGGGCTGCTACAACGCTTCCTTTGGGGCCCGTGTATCAGCTTATAAGTTTGGCTCCAGTGCCGTTACAACACTTCCTTGTGATATTGAAAAATGTTATAGTTCACCGCTCATAGTTTCACCGCCCTCCCACCACTACGCGCAGGCCTCCACTCCCCCATCCCCCGAGATGGGAAGTGGGAGGAGGTTAATTGGGAAGCTTATGTGCTCCAAGACGGCTCGAATTGACCTATCGCAGGCCTTGGGCGCATCCTTAGACGGCCCTAAATTACTCCAACAGGCTCCCCGGCTTTGGGCCCACCCCAAAACGTTCGTATAACAGCTCCAGCGGCCCGTATAATATGTCAGGGGACCGTATAACACCTCCTTCGGGCCTCAATTTTAAATTCACACCAGAGGAAACGTAACAATTGTCTCCTCTCTTTCTTTCTCTCCGTCTTCCCCCCCTCTTCCTCCGCTCCTCTTCTTCGGCATCCTTGTCCTAATTGCTCGTTCCTCTCGCCCACTGAGAACCCCGTGCACACCCTTCACCCCCCGTCTTCCACCTCGTCTTTGCTTGCCGGTCGCCTCGCCCTCGCTCCAGTACGGGGAGGATACATGGTCAGAACGAGGAGGACTGGGAGGTGCGGGAGGGTGGAGGAAGGGGTGCAGGGAAGGCGAAGGAGACAGAGGGGGAGGAGGAGGACGAGGAAAATAATGAAGAGGAATAGCAAACAAAATAGCAAAGAAATGAGGAGGGCGAGCATGTCATGCCGCATTCACCTGGAATACCACTTGCCGCTCCTAGATCGATCGATGAACCCTCCACGCGTGGGCGCGTGGACACCACGCCGTTGTCGGGTAGAATTCGTTTTCGTTTGGTGTTGACTAGTAGGGATCTGGTACAGCTCGCTACACTCATTTATGTCTGGTAAGGTTTGCTATTGTCTGATAGGGTTTGCTGCTGTTTGGAAGGGTTCGCTGTCTGGGAAGATTCGCTAGACTGGTAGGGTTCGCTAAAAGCGCCCCGCTGCGAACGGCGAGCTCATCACGGGAAACGCCGAATCTACCCAGGCCTAAGGCTCTATAGTGCGGCTAAGCCTTGCATGATTCCAACAAATTCACCATTCCCCCACCACGCGAACACCTCCCCATCCCC
Organism: Prorocentrum cordatum; assembly: GCA_963575745.1. Classification (NCBI taxonomy): domain Eukaryota; class Dinophyceae; order Prorocentrales; family Prorocentraceae; genus Prorocentrum; species Prorocentrum cordatum. The sequence continues at coordinate 554,944 of CAUYUJ010017837.1, forward strand.
TCCCCCCAGAATCGGCGTGCTCCAAAACGGCCCGAATTGACTTATCGTAGGCCTTGGTCGCATCCCAAGCCGACGCGCTTGTGGGCCCTGGGCCCACCCCAAGAGGTTCGCATAACAATTCCGAGAAGCCCGTATAACAGCTCGCCTGAGCTCCAAGTCCACCCCAGAGAAGGCGCAAAAACAGCAAATCTCCAATGTTTTCCATTGGCCTCATTGCCTCCATTGTAACCCCCCGGGCGCTCCACAATGGACGGACGACGACGCCGCCCACGCGGAAAGGCAAGAGTTGGAAGAGGAAGGGGATGGATGGTTTTTGCAGTTGCATTAAAAAAGGATAAGAATTATTCACTGCGTGGGGATCCCCATATGTGCATCTCCTTGCTGGCGCTCCCTTGGTGGTGGGACTCGGTGAGGACGAATCTGGATTTAAGTGTGACTGAGCTGCCTCTCTCTCTGCTCTCTCTGCTCTCTCTGTCTCTCTCTCTCTCTGCCCTCTCTCTGTCTCTGCCTCTCTTTCCCTGCTCTCTCTCTCTCTCTGCCTCTCTCTCTGCCTCTGTCTCTCTGCTCTCTCTCTCTCTCTGCCTCTCTCTCTGTGCCTCTCTCTCTCTGCCTCTATCTCTGCTCTCTCTCTCTCTCTCTCCTCTCTCTCTTCTCTCTATTCTCTCTCTGCTCTCTCCTCTCTCTCTCACTCTCCCTCTCTCTCTCTCTCGCTCTCTCTCTTCTCTTCTCTTCTCTTCTCTCTCTCTCTATCTCTCTCTCTCTCTTCTCTCTCTCTATCTCTCTCTCTCTCTCTCTCTCTCTCTCTCTCTCTTTCGCTCTCTCGCTCTCTCTTGCTCTCTCTCGCTCTCTGTCGCTCTCTCTCGCTCTCTCTCTCTCTCTCTCTCGCTCTCACTCGCTCTCTCTCGCTCTCTCTCGCTCTCCCTCGCTCTCTCCCGCTCTCTCTCTCTCTCTCTCTCTCTCTCTGCTCTCTCTCTCTCTCTCTCGTCTCTCGCTCTCTCTCTCTCTCTCTCTCTCTCTCTCTATCTCTCTCTCTCTCTCTCTCTCTTCTCTCTCTCTCTCTCTTCTCTCTCTCTCTCTCTCTCTCTCTCCCCCCCCCTCTCTCTCCACTTTCTCTCTCTCTCTCTCTCCTCTCTCTCTCTCTCTCTCTCTCTCTCTCTCTCCTCTCTCTCTCACTCTGTCTTCTATATATATTATATAATATATTATATATATCTCTCTCTCTCTCTCTCGTCACGGGCTCGTGAGATCAGCCAGGGTGGCTCCCCCTTGGGGCTCCCAAATGATGCCCCTGGCAGCGTTTTGTGACCATGAGGCTCTCAAGAGATACATGTTGGGGAGGCCAACGGCAATTCTAGCTGAGGCGTCCCACCAAAATCGGCGCGAACGGGCTCGTGAGATCAGCCAGGGTGGCTCCCCCTTGGGGCTCCCAAATGATGCCCCTGGCAGCGTTTTGCGACCATGAGGCTCTCAAGAGATACATGTTGGGGGCGCCAAACGGCAATTCTAGCTGAGACGTCCCACCAAAATCGGCGCGAACGGGCTCGTGAGATCAGCCAGGGTGGCTCCCCCTTGGGGCTCCCAAATGATGCCCCTGGCAGCGTTTTGTGACCATGAGGCTCTCAAGAGATACATGTTGGGGGCGCCAAACGGCAATTCTAGCTGAGACGTCCCACCAAAATCGGCGCGAACGGGCTCGTGAGATCAGCCAGGGTGGCTCCCCCTTGGGGCTCCCAAATGATGCCCCTGGCAGCGTTTTGTGACCATGAGGCTCTCAAGAGATACATGTTGGGGGCGCCAAACGGCAATTCTAGCTGAGACGTCCCACCAAAATCGGCGCGAACGGGCTCGTGAGATCAGCCAGGGTGGCTCCCCCTTGGGGCTCCCAAATGATGCCCCTGGCAGCGTTTTGTGACCATGAGGCTCTCAAGAGATACATGTTGGGGGCGCCAAACGGCAATTCTAGCTGAGGCGTCCCACCAAAATCGGCGCGAACGGGCTCGTGAGATCAGCCAGGGTGGCTCCCCCTTGGGGCTCCCAAATGATGCCCCTGGCAGCGTTTTGTGACCATGAGGCTCTCAAGAGATACATGTTGGGGGCGCCAAACGGCAATTCTAGCTGAGACGTCCCACCAAAATCGGCGCGAACGGGCTCGTGAGATCAGCCAGGGTGGCTCCCCCTTGGGGCTCCCAAATGATGCCCCTGGCAGCGTTTTGCGACCATGAGGCTCTCAAGAGATACATGTTGGGGGCGCCAAACGGCAATTCTAGCTGAGACGTCCCACCAAAATCGGCGCGAACGGGCTCGTGAGATCAGCCAGGGTGGCTCCCCCTTGGGGCTCCCAAATGATGCCCCTGGCAGCGTTTTGTGACCATGAGGCTCTCAAGAGATACATGTTGGGGAGGCCAAACGGCAATTCTAGCTGAGACGTCCCACCAAAATCGGCGCGAACGGGCTCGTGAGATCAGCCAGGGTGGCTCCCCCTTGGGGCTCCCAAGTGATGCCCCTGGCAGCGTTTTGTGATCATGGGAGAGTGTGAGTGTGAGTGAATGTGACTGTGAGTGAGTCTGAGTGAGATTTCGTCTCATCTTATCTTATCGGGTCCTATCTTATCTTACCTTTAGTACCCTCTATCTTATCTTGAAATCTCTTATCTTGTCTTAGCTTATCTTATATCAACTCATATTATCGCATCATGTCTTGTCTTATCTTATTACTCCATAGGCTGTCTTATCTTATCTATTATCATACCTTGTCATATATCTTATCTTACCTTATCATATCTTGTGATATATTATATTATCTTGTAGTATCTTATCTTGTAGTATCTTATCTTGATTATCATTGGGAGGAGGGAGGCGCGAGCGGGAGGAAGGAGGAGCAGTGGGAGGCGTCAGAGTAATAACAAGAACCCCAATCCTTAGGATAGGGGGAAAATATGATCCTAATATGTTGGTCAGACCATGTCAGCATGCAATGTTTTTGTGCGAGAGGTTGATGTGACAAATGGTTGTGAAAATCTTGTGAGAAATGGTTGCGAGAATCTTGAGAGAATTAGCTGTGGGAGCAAACAAAACAGGGGCAGCCCGCGTAAAGTAAGCTTCGGCGCGCGCCGGCACCCTTGCCCTTTTGACCCCGATACGCAAAACAATACGGAGCTCAATACGGAGCCCCAAAACGGCCTATGTATTGGACTTGTAAATACAGTGTCAATCTTATACGTATCAATCCGATTCGTTCTGCGTATCCAACAAAAGCGTATCATGACAATTGAAATTTTTATGTATCGGGTTTATAACCGATTGCAAACACTAGAATATTGTTCTTGAGTGTAAACCATGTCTGTCACATATCACAAAAAAACAATCATCATGATTTGGCATGCTCACTGGATGATCGTCAGTACTGCAGATGATAATCCAACACCCAGAAATTAGTAAATCAATATTTCGAGAATGATGTCAACATGTTTTTTTGGACTGTGTGCGATTCGTATGCAAATAATGATATTTATGTTGGTTGTCGTCGTCCGTTGAATTTCCAGAACTTCGTAGCAGCTGTCAAATCTACCACTATGATGGAAACGATGCCAAATCCGTATTTAAAGGTTTCGTATTCTGACATATTGGATCTACTAAAGGATCAGAAAAAAAACAAAAACATGTAATTGGAGACGGCAAGCGAATCAAAATTCCGATTGGGAAATGCGTTCCGGAAGGGGGCTATAGAACTGGAATTGTGGTCGAAACCAATGCCGGGATCGGAACCGCGAGTGGATGGTCGAAAGTCGGAATTCGACAGGATTGCCAGACTCTGGAGCTGGAGCCGGGAGAATATCGGGATCAATATTCGGAATTGGGTGGTGATCCGCTATTGCAAGAACATCTATTATTCTAGACGCCTCGCGGGCCCCCACCAGCCCAGCCAGAAACAATGTGCCTCGATCAGGGAAGTGGGCAACACATGGAGGCATTTTGGATGTTTTTTGGGGGGCCTCTCCAGGATCTACTGGGAGCTTCTTATCTATAGATGCCTCTTAAGCGCTTGTTGGGGCCTCCGGGAGCCTCGCGGGCGCCTTGTCGGGCCATCTTGGACCGTTCTTAAAAGACTTAGGGACGCTTTTGACGCCATCTTGGAGAATATTCATCATTAGTAAGCGTTGGCCCTTAAACATTTTTTTTTTTTTTTTTTTTTTTTTTTTTTTTTTTTTTTTTTTTTTTTTTTTTTTTTTTTTTTTTTTTTTTTTTAAAAAAAAAAAAAATAGGGCTGTTTTGGAACTCTTTTGGGCCTCTCTTGGGGCCCTCCTGGGCTGCCTTGGAACCATCTTGAAGCCTCGGATGGCCATCGTAAGCGAAAAGGCGAGAAAGCCAAAAACATGTATTCCCATAAGGTTTGGGAAGGGTTTTGGCGTTTTCGGGGCGGGAGCAGCTACTCAAACATCTACCACAGCTCCCCTCATTGCATGTGGCTTGGCTATTACTGCATTTCTGCGCTGTGCCGAGGCTCAACCATTTGCTCACGACCATCACGCTAGACCAAGTACAAAAACTAGCGTAAGAACACGACCATGCCATTGTGGAGACATCCATGATATTATTCCACATACCAGACACTGTAAATTGGTGTGCGACCCTGACGAATAGCAATACGTACTGCAACTCACCAAACAGACATTACAAACAAGATGCCACATCGACACGAACATTGGGAAACTTGCGGTATGGGGGAACAACCCAACTCCATGACCTGACAATCTGGATGGCGCGGCTGCCACAGCATGGAGATGTGACAAACCAGCGGAAGGCAGGAACATCAAAATCCCACCAGCCCTTTGGGCGTGAGTGGTTTAGAGAGCCCGCTCTGTTCTCAACCCCCTTCTTCCCCTTCGGGGAGGGGTTTACCCCTCCCCCTACCCCCTCCCCCTGGACCTGGAGAGGTCCTTTCGCGGGTGGTTGGAGGGGTCTTTTTCGACTCCTGGGAGGGCTAAAAAACGACACCCCTCACGAGGATTCTGGCCCCGACAGGGGGGGGGGGAGAAAAAACCCGCCCCTCTTCTTTGAAGCCAAAATCATTGATTTTACTACGGTTTTGGCCCCATTTTGGCCTTCTGAGGGGGCAGCGCTAATTAAAGCTCCCCTCTTCTTTCGAGCCAAAATCATTGATTTTACTAAGGTTTTTGCCCCATTTTGGCCTTCTGAGGGGGCAGCGCTAATTAAAGCTCACCTCTTCTTTGATCGATTTCCTCCAAGATGGCCCCAAGAAGCGCCCAGGAGGCACCAAGAGGCCCCAAGATGGCCCCAAAAGGCCCCCAGGAGGCCCCCAAGAGGATCCCAAACGGCCCAAAGAGGCCCCCCCGAGGCACCCAAGACGCCGCAAAAGCCCATCAGGACGACGACCCTCTACTCGCCTGGGCGTCGTTTCTGGACGGGCAGGAGGAGGGGCCCGAACGACTCACACCAGGACGAGAGGCCCGAACAACTCACACCACGAGAAGCCCGAACGACTCACACCAGGACGAAGAGCCCGAACGACTCACACCACGAAGAGCCCGAACGACTCACAGCAGGAAGAAGGGCCCGAACGACACACACCAGGACGAGAAGCCCGAACGACTCAAACCACGAGGAGCGCTTTCTCTCCCTCCTCCTCCGCCTCGTCCTTCTCCCGCTCCCACCACAAGGAGGATGTACAAGGAGGCGGGAGGAAGGAGGAACAGGGGAGATATGCGGGGGCAGGCGGAAACACGCCTGAAAAACACGACTGTCGGCATGCTTCGCTAGAGTTGCTGTTTTGAGATGGGCTGGTGGGGATACGCGAAGCGTGAAGAATATTAGGTACGCCATTCGGTACTGAAGAATATATACATAGGTTTTGGTTTACGATTGCCAATGAGAGAACGAAACTATAAAACATTTTACCTAAGCTCCGCTCTCGCCAAACATCGTGACTACTTTTGCACTTCTGTGCAATACCACAGATGAACTACCTAATACGAAAGATGCTACCGTGTAGCGTGCAGCCCCTCTGTGACGACCATGACAACTCCATTCAACATGGATTCCAAAAAATATTTGGCATACCAAGACAACAAAAAATTGAATACAACGTTGCGTGGCATTCCTTACAAAACGTGAGTCACGCAATCCAGACTGCCGCTTCGGCTTGCCGGGATGGGCTTGCAAGACTCCGCACGCACGTCTTACACAGCATATTGGGCCAATTGGGCTGACGCCCTCCCGGACGTCCTTGCCAGACTCCCAGCTCTAGGCCAGAGAGTGCTATTATTTCAATATGGTTGGCGCCGCTGCGGACATGGATGTGGTTACTGCACCGCGCTGTCTTATCGCAGAGGAGTTGGCGGGACGACATTGCGTCACAGCAGGGTGGGGGGAACGACCTACGCGGGCGGACGTCGCAGCTGGACAACGGCCTCCGACACCAAACATCGCTCAACTAGTCTTGGGAGAGTGGCAACATGGGTGGCAATGCCATGCGTCATATAGGGCGACGATATCTATACATATCCACTGCTCCCGGCCAGGCCAATCCTGGGCCCAAGAGCTGTGTATACGCCCTCCTGGCTTGGCCAGGGAGGCATATACACCACTCCTGGGCCCAGGATGGGCCTGGCCAGGAGCAGTGGATATGCATAGATCTCGTCGCCCTATCATACAACCTGGAATCGACCGCCCATGCAAACTTACTACGGGCACTGGCATTACCCAGTCAACGATCAAACGCTGCAACTGCAGGTAAATCACGGATACACTCCATCATGGGACCTTTTGCTTCTGGTTGGTTACTGGTTTGCCCGACTACGGACATGCTCAAAATTACAAATTCTTATTGTATGTACGGTGCGCCGTCGGCTGGGGATTGCTTGCGTCCTTGACGGGCCGGACGTGCATGGCCACGGACGCCTAATTAACGGGACAGGCGGGGGCTGGCAAGGCCGTCACAATGAATTGATGGCGGCATGGAGGCAAGTGTTCAGGGAAGCTGGGGACCAGGTACCTGAACATTGAACGGTACCTACACACTGCCAACATACCAGTGCCTCTTGGGGACATGCGCCGACTAGATATTGTTGTCACTTGCGCGAATGCGGCAAGAGGGCTTCCACTCTTCTGCGACGTAACAGTGGTGAGCCCCATAACTGCGAGAGGTCGGCCAAAAGGGGGGACGAGTAACAAAGGAGGGAGCCTATTGGAGAGAACGCAACGGGAAAACGACACCACCTACGCTAAAGTGACCAGTAGCGGGCTAGGTAGTCTTCAATGTTTAAGGGCTGAGGTTTACGGCAGGTGGGAGATCAAATCATCTCTCTCGTACCTGCTTTGGCCTACGAGCGCACTCGAGATATGCACGCGAGATTGAGGGATGGGGCCGCGCTAGGTCTGCAACACAGGTGATGGGGTACTTTGGGGCTCGCTCTCCAGCGTGCCGTCGCAAGGACGGTCCTAGGGTCAGGGGGAGACCTGCCTTATACGCCTCGGGAACCTCCCTGCCCACTTGCAAACCTCGATGTGCTCTAGTCCTCCTCCTCCTCCTCCTCCTCCTCCTCCTCCTTCAGGTCTTCTTAGGGCCTGTTGTTTCACCCTGCTGCCGTTTGCATCGGGCTGCCACTGCTGCTGCTGCTGGGGAAAAATTAGCATGGTGTTGCTCTCAATGACTGGGTGGAGCAAGCTGAATCAACTCCCTCTGCGATTGGGCGGGCTAGGATTACGCGATTCGCAAACAGCGTGCGTTGCCGCATATTGGGCCAACTGGGCAGATGTCCTCCCGAACTTGATGCGCAAATTCCCACACCTGTACACCCTGCGAAATGCTTAAGAAATCATGGGTTAAGAAATTCATAGTCTCAGAACTTGAATAAAAACCCAACATTTCTATTAAAATCTTAGGATTTACATTGAAACGTTAAGAATAATCGAGACTCTGGCCGAAAACTTGGGTTTTCTTAAGCATCGCCTAAGGTGTAACCCGCGATGTCGTCTGTCGCCTGGATGTTCTATTGGGAGGGGGGCCACGGCGGGCCCCCCATTGTCTTACCACGGCAGAGGACGCGGAACAACGTCGTGACCAAGCCGCACGGACGGCCCGACCGACGTGGCAAAGCTTAGCTGATGGTGAACGCCCGCCGATGCCACCCCGAGATACGATACATGTGGGAGAAGGGCAGCACAGGTGGCAACTCCACGCACTTGATGTCATCCTACGGGCATCTTGTGCCAATCTGCGCCGTACACTCGCCCTCCCGTCTACAAGGGTGAACGCAGCATCCACTGGGAAGGCACGGCTGCAGTCGGCGATGGGACCTCATTCTGCGAAATCCCACCAGCCCTCTGGGCGTCGGTGGTTTAAGGAGTTTTTCTCTTCCACCCCTCCTTCTTCCCCTTCGGGGAGGGGTTTATCCCTCCCCCTACCCCCTCCCCACTGACCTGGACAAAGGGGTTCCGCGGCGCGTTGGAGCGCCCAAGACGGCCTCGGCGAGGAAGCCAAAATCATTGATTTTACTATGGTTTCGGCCCCATTTTGGCCTTCTGAGGGGGGGGCAGAAATTTAGGAACCCCCCTTCTTTGATCGATTTCCTCCACGATGGCCGCAAGAGGCCCCCAGGATGCCCCAAGAGGCCGCAGGATGGCCCCAAGATGGCCCCACGAGGCCCCCCAAGAGGCCCCCAGGAGGCCCCCAAGAGACCCCCAAGAGGCCCCAAGAGGGCCGAGATGGGCCGGGGGACCCCGGTCAGCGACCCTAAGGACTGGCGCAGGTGCTCCAGGCGGTTCGAGCGCATCGTCGTCACGTCGGCGTACGGCCCCGCTGCCGGGGCCGACGTCCCGTGGGTGGCCGAAACCCTCGACTCCTCGTCCGCCGCGGCCGGGTCCGCCTCGAGTGTGGTTGTTGGTGATTTCAATTGGCGAAAATCATGCGATTTTTCGGTCCAGGCGCCGTGGGCCGCCCCTCCGGCTCACCCCAGTACGACCTAGGGCATGGCGGCCCCTACCCGGTGCCTTGGGTGCGGGTGTTCCCCTCGGCTCGAAGATGCGGCCCCCCTCCCAGGGGTGCCCCGCCATCTTGGGATGGCGTTTGGCCTCGGGGCCCCCGCGCCCCCCCCTGTGCAGCGGGAGCGGCTTCGCCGCACTGCCCTTTACCGCTGGCTCCGCCCCCCGACGATTGAGGAACGCCGGCTGCTCGAGGCGGCCGCCGACGACTGGGGCGGCTCGCCGGCGCCCTTGCCCCCTGCGCCCCGGCCTGGCCCCGGCCCCGCCCCCGCCCCCAGGCCCAGCGACGGCGAGGATTGGGCGTGCCAGGCGCTCAGTTCGTGGCACGCCCGTACCGAGGCCGCCTTCCAGGCTGCCGTGTCCTTAGGCCTCGCCGAGGTTTCCCGGCAGCCAGAGCGCGCGAAGGGCTCGCCGCCGAGCACTCGGCCGACCGCCCCAGTAGCTGCGCACCGGCCGGCCGCTTCGGTCCGGCAGCGGCGCTTGGCGCGGCTGCACCGGCAGGTGGTCCACGAGACCAAGCGCGCGGGTCACTGGGCTCCCCCCCCCTCCTCCCTCCTAAGGCACTGGGCCGCTGCTCGCCGCGACGGCCTCTTGCCTGGCCGGCTCCCTCCTTGCTTAGGCGACGCGGCTGAGGCGCTGTCCAAGGCGATCGCCGCCGAGGACGCGCTGGACGCGAAGGTTTCCGCTGCAGGTTGGCGCGAGCAGTTCCGCCGCTGGGATGCTCGGTCGGCGGGGGCCTCGGCGGGGTACTTGCGACCAAGGCTACCGCCCCCGGTCGTCACCGCGGACGACATGCGCACCGCATGGGAACCGTGGTGGTGCCCTCCCGACGGCCCCGCCCCTCCGGCCGGCCGGCCGGACTGGCCGCGGGCTGCCGCGGACTGCGGGGCCCCCGCGGCGGCGCCCCTGCCGTGGAGCCCCCCTAGCCCCGAAGCGTGGGCGGAGGCCCTGTCTCAGGTTTCTGGTACCGCTGGCTTCGACGGGTGGGATTCCAGCGAGGTTGGGGCGATCGGGAAACACTTGCCGCGCCTTGCCGAAGAGCTTCGTTTGGTGCTTCTCCGGGTCCTCGAAGACCCGGGGGAGTGGCCTGCCTCCCGCTCGCAGCGTTTTGCCGGGCTCCGTGTCGCTGGGATCCCCAAGAGAGGGTCTGATGACGCTCGTCTGGTGGCGGTCGCCCCCGTGTGGCTTCGGGCGTGGCACAGCTGCCTCGATCCTTCGGTCCCTCCCCCCCGCCCCCGACGGCGCCTGGGGGGAAAAGGGGGCGGTTCGGTCCTTCGCGGACTGGGCCGCCGCGCCTGGCGAGGCCGGGGCCGAGGTGGACATGCAGAAGGCGTGCGACTCGGTCGCCCACCAGGTCGCGACCGATGCCCTCCTCCACCTAGGTGCGCATCCGGCCGTGGTGCGCTTCCCGGTGCAGACCTGGCGCGCGCCCCGGTTCTGTTCGGTGGGGGGCTGCATTAGCGACCCCCTCCACCCCGTGCGGGGATTGCCGGCGGGTTGCCCATGCAGCGGGCGCACCCTGAGCTGCGTGTTGGCCCCGTGGCACGCCCGGCTCCGATCCCTCTGGAATCCCACTGGGGCGCGGTCGTATGTGGACGACAGGTCGGTGAAGGCTGCGGACACGGCGGCGCGGGGCGCCGCACTCGCCGCCACTGAAGCTCCCTCCTCGGTGTGGTCGAGAACCTGGGCAAGAGGCAGCTCTGGGAAGGGGCGGAGACCGCCGAGCACCTCGGCATCCGTTGGGCCGCGTCCTCGGGCCTTGCCCACCCCCCGGTTCCCTTGCCTAGGGGCGGCTGGGGTAAGGTGACTGAGCTAACCACGCGCCTTGCTACCCTCCCTGGGTCCGCGGAGATTCGCGAGCGCGCCTGGGTCCAGTGCGTGGCGCCCAAGTGGCGCTGGGCCGCCCCGTTCGTCTCTTCCCCGCCTGCTGAGCTCACGCGCCTGACGTTCCGTAGCGTCTCGCGCACGTGCTGCACGTGGTGGTGCCAACGCAGGTGGTGGGTGGAACGGCTGGTCCTGCACCCTGTCTTTGGGACCTCCTTGCAGGCGTTGAGAGCTGCCAGCGGTTATCCTACCTCGCCGTTGTGGTTTTCCTCTGTGGGCCACCACGCCGCCTCTTTCGGGCTTCGCCTTGTTCCGCATGTCCCCCTTCCCGGGGTCTGGGTGGTGCCTGCCATGGGGGGCTCGTCGATCCTCGCGCCCAGGTTGCCGTGCGCCGTGCTGCGGTACCCGGCCATTGCAGGAGCCTTTGACGCTTCTGGTGAGCCTGGCCAACACGCCCTCCGGGTCCTGGCCAGAAGCCTCCTCCTGCAGCCCCGCCAAGGCGTCCAGCCGCGGCGCGACGAGGAGGGGATCGATATCATCGACATCGAGGCCTCGAGCGCCCATGCGTGGCGGGACTGGCGCCGGAGCCTCTGCCCTCATTGCTCGGCGCGTGGCGGGGCGGGGCTGCCCGGACCCCCACCCGCCACGGCCGCGGCAAGTGCGCTAAGGCATGCCCTTGGTGCCCAGAGCTGCTCTGCTCAGCTCGGCACCTATGGGCAGCATGCCCTCGCTTCGCTGAGGCCCGCGCCCGCCTCGGCGCCGAGGCCGGCATCCCTGCGGACTGGTGGGGGGCCCAGCCCCGGGTTACGGCCAAATCCGGGTCGGTCACGGTGCGGGCTGGGCCCTCGGTTGGGCGCCGGGCACGGCTGCAGATTGCGGCTTGCCGCCTCGGCCTCGAGGTCCTGCGGGCCACTCCTCCCCCTCCCACCCAGGCTAACTGCGCGGGCTCCACGGACGCGCCGACTGTGGCGGCGGCAGTGGTGGCGGCGTGGGAGGTCCCCAGAAGCCCCGGAGGCGGCCCCGGGGGCGGCGGCCCTGGCGGCGACCCCGACGGCGGCCCCGGCGGCAACAACCCGAGGGCTCCAGGCAACGACGGCGGCCAACGGCCTGGCTCCGACGACGACGCCGACGCCTTCGACGACGACGCCCCCCCACCCCGCGGCGGCCCCCTCCCCGACGACCCCCCGACGGCGGCGGAGCCTGCGGCGACGCCGCGCTCGCCCGGCCCTCGGCGGCCCGACTCTCGCCCGTCCGCGGCGGCCCAGACCTTGACGGGGAGACGGCGGCCCTGCGAGGAGGCGGCTTCGGGGTGCACGCGGCGGACCAGACTGAAGGGGAACTGGGACACACAAATAAATACACACAAATAAAAATATCCGCCATATTTTTCCATATTTTCTGGGTTTTTGTCTTCCCCCCCACTTCCCATATTTTCCCATATTTTCCTGAGAACGACGATTCATTGTGTCTGTGTGTTTCTTTCCCTCCTGACAGACGCCGGCGAGAACGCGACGACCCTGCCCCCTCCGCCCCTCGGCCCCCCATTGGGTCCCTGGTTGGTGGTGGTCTTGGTGGTCCGTGTGGTCGCGCCTGCGCCGATCCTGCCGGCGTGGAGCGCCCCCGCGCCCCCATTCGCTGACCGGCGGCCTCCTGGGTTGCACGCTGCTTTTCTTTCGCCGGCGCCACCGCTCCAGGCGGCGACGCACCTGATATGTTTTCATTTTCCATGCAGCCAGGAGCGAGGCATCTGCTGCTTTTCAACTACCCAGAGCCTTGGGGCGCTCTTGGGGCCATGTTGGAGGAGATCGATCAAAAAAGGGAGGGGGGTTAATTAGCGCCGCCCCTCGGGAGCCTCTAAAATCGCCTCTTGGAACACTCTTGGATCGCTCTTGGGCGCTCTTGGTGCCGTCTTGGGGCTCTCTTGGGCCCCGCTTGGGGCTTTCTTGCGTCATTTTGGAGCCATCTTGAGGCCTCGGATGGCCACCAGAAGCGAAACGGCGAGAAAACAATCATCATTGGTTATCCTTAGGTTGTCAAAAGATTTGCGCCTCTTGGAGGCCTCCTTGGGAAGCTATTTGGCCTCTTGGAGCCGTCTTGGGACGGTCTTGGAGCCTCTTGAAGCTTCTTCGGAGCCATCTTGAAGTATCTTAGGCTATCTTGACCAATCTTGGAGGTCATCTTAGGCTTTCGGAAGCGCTCTTGGAGCCATCTTGGGCGACAAAGTACCCTCTGACCGCTCGCGAAACGCCCCGTCCAGGTCCAGGGGAGGGGGTTCGGGGGAGGGGTAAACCCCTCCCCGAAGGGTAAGAGGGAGGGGTGGAAGAAGAAACTCTCTGAACCACCTACGCCCTGAGGGCTGGTGGGACTCTCTAAACCACCTACGCTCAGAGGGCTGGTGGGATCCTGGCGGTATCCCATCGTGTCCTGCTGCTTTCCCCGTCGCCGGATATTTCAGTGCTAGCGCCACTTCGTCCATCGTCAAATCCCACCAGCCCTTTGGGCGTAGGTGGTCTAGAGCGTGTCCTCTTTTACCCCTCCTTGTTCCCCTTCGGGGAGGGGTTTACCCCCCCCCTCCCCCCTCCCCCTGGACCTGGACGGGGCGTTTCGCGAGCGGTCGGGGCGTCGAAGATTGCCCAAGATGGCTCCAAGAGGGCCTCGGAGAGCCCAAGACGACCTCCAAAATGGCTGAAGGTATCGCAAGATCGTTGAAAATGGCTCCGAAGCTGCTCCAAGAGGCCTCAAGGCCGCCCCAGGACTTCTCCAAGAGGCCAAGAAGCTTCCCAAGGAGGCCTCCAAGAAGCCACAATCCTTCAAAAACCAATAGAAAGCCAACGATTTGTGCCTTCTCGCTTTTCCGCTTCCGATGGCCATTCGGGGCCTCACGATGGCTCCAAGATGGCCCAAGAGAGCCCCAAGAGGGCCCCAAGACAGCCCAAGACGGCCCCCAAAGCGCTCCAAGAGCGCCTCAAGATTGGTCTAGGAGGCTACTGCTGGGGCTCCCGAGGGGGGGCGGGAATTGAAGCTCTCCTCTTTCTTGATCGATCTCCTCCAAGATGGCCACAAGAGGCGCCCAAGAGGCCCCAAGGTGGCCCCAAGATTGCCCCATGTGGCCCCAAGAGGCCCCCAAGAGGCGCCCAAGAGGCTCCCAAGAGGCCTCAAGAGGCCCCCCCGAGGCACGCAAGACGCCCAAAAGTCCTTCAGGACCGCCAAGAGACCCCAAAGACGTCCCAAGAGGCTTCCAAGCACGCCCAAGAGATATCCCAAGAGGCTCCGAGAGGCATTCAAGAGGCCTCTGGCCCATTTGCTCGCCCTCCTCCTCCTGCTCCCCCTTCCTCCTCCTACTCTTTTTCTTCCTCTTCCTCGTCCTCCTTCTCCTATTCATCTTCCTTCTCGCCACTCCCTCATCCATCCATCTAGCCTCCTCCTTCTCCTCATCCTCCGCACGGATCGGCTGTTCCCCTCTTTGCTCCCGCACTTCCCTGATCACCTCAACTCGCCAGGGCATCGTTTCTGGATGGGCTGGTGGGGGTACTTTTTGGTCGCAACCGCAGGCGAGAGCGCAAGCGGCGAGTCGTAAGTCCGGGGCGCGGGCCTACGAATTTAAACAGGGGCAAGCTAGAGCGGCGCAACCTAAGCAACTAGCTGCCTAAGCGCGCTGGTGGGGATATTTTTTTCGGTCGCGTCCGCCAGCGAAAGCGCAAGCGGAATGAGAAGCGTTCCGAGGCACGGTAACGGCCCAATCAGCTACTGAACGCGGGCCGGCCCACTCGTCAGGCAGCAGCGGAGCTGCGCGGGAAAAAAAAACGGGCCGAGGGCATCCAGAGAAGCTCAGGCACGTGCAGGCTAGCAAAATGCAAAACAAATCGGTGTATGCCATGAGGCATAACCCACTCAGACAACGCGAGGACGGTTGCGCAGATGCCTACGTGTCCCACGTGCCTGGTGGGCGCACGCTGGTGGGGGTACTTTCTTGATCGGCGGCCGCGCGACAATGGTCTGGCGGCAACAGGCGTGTCCGGGACGGCGGAACAGGCAAATTCCACGCGAGGCGTGCAATGCACGTGCACTGAGCAAAATGCTCAGCATTCACTGGGACGCACCTAGCGCACAGAGGTGCAAGCTGCTGAGTAAGTCGCCCTTGCGGCGCCAAGCTCCGAGCAACTGCCCAGACAGACAACTATGTACCAGCCTGGGACGCCAGCTGCACGTAGTGGAAGCGAAGGCCGACGACGCCGAAGACTGACCCACTCGGCGCGCGGCCAACGGAACCACCGCCGATAGCAGACGCTGGCCGAGAATCCAACACACAATGTCGCGCGGATGTGGGAGGGCTACTGCAGACCACAGAGTGCGACAGAGCGTGTGGAAGGGAAGGGCAGTTAACCGCCGCAAGAAGTACGTAACTGAAGGGCAGCTGCACACCGTCTGTGAGAACGCATGTGGGGGGTGCAGCTAACCGCCGCAAGAGTCACGCAGTGAAAAAAAGGGGGGGGGGGGGGCTGCACGGTGCAGTGCGGCGTAAGCTGGAGTGCGCCAGCGCTAAGAGCCACAAAGCGACAGGACTGGCAACGCTGCGCGACACAGCTGAGGCTGCACCTGATGTGTACCAGCGGTACGAAGCTGAAGGGCAGCTGCACACCGACTGAGTGGACACGTGTGGAGGGCGCAGCTAACCGCTGCAAGAGCCACGTAGTGCACAGAGGGGGGGGGGGGGGGCGGCACGGCGCAGCGTGGCGTAGGCTGGAGTTTGCCAGCGAAGAGAGCCACAGAGCGACCGAGTCAGAACCCTACGCCACAGCTGAGGCTGCACCTGATGTGTACCAGCCTGGTAAGCCAGCTGCACGTCGTGATGGACGAAGGCCGACGACGCCGAAGGCTGAACCACTCGGCGCGCGGCCCACGTCACCACCAACGACTGCAGACGCTGGCTACGATGCAAGAACACAGTGTCGCACGGCAGTGCACGGTGCAGAGCGGCATAGGCTGGAGCGAGCCAGCGCTGAGGGCCACTAAGCGACCAAGCCGAACGCACTATGCCACGGCTGGAGCGACACCTGATGTATACCCGCTGGGAAAGCCCGCTGCACGTGGTGGAAGAAGGCCGACGACGCCGAAGGCTGAACCGCTCGGCGCGCGGCGTGCGCTACCGCCACCGACAGCAGACGCTGGCCACGATTCGTGCGCCAGCGCTGAGAGCCACTAAACGGCCAAGTCAAGCAACACTACGCAGCGCAGCTGAAGGCACCTGCCCTAGAACGGCTGCGCGGCGAGCAGGGAGGCGACTATTTCAGGCGACTGTCCCTGCCACCGGCAGCGGGCGGCTGTCCTGTGGACAGCAAAGAGCGCCGGGGGGGGCGCATGCGGCCGACCTCTGGGCGTCGACAGGCGAGGCTGCCGCTATGGGACAGCAAAGCAGGAACCCCTACGTTGGTGAAACTTATAGACGCGGCCTGAGGTACCACTCAGGCGACGCGCGTGAAAGAGGCCCACGGGCAAGGCGGCTCGGCACAAAACCCTACTGGTGGATGCCGGCGACCCTCGCGTGCTCAAGGACGACCAACCGCACGGGTGCCCGCCCCAGTGCCCGTTGCAAGAGAGTGTGGAGCCCGTGGAAGGGGGGCCTTCCAGGCCGCCAACCCGACTGGACAACCACTCGGGCTGCCTGGTGGGCACAATGGGGAAAGGCCGCCTGGCCAGTAGGCGGGCGCAAGTCCCCGCCGTCGTTCTGAGGTCGCGCAGTCGACGTGGAGAGGGGGGGGGTGCAGCTAACCGCCGCAAGAGGCACGCATCGGAGAAGGCTGCTGCACGCCGAGAGTACCACCACGTGTGGGGGGGGTGCAGCTGACCGCCGCAAGTGACGCATGTACGGATGGGGGGGCGGTAGGTCTGTGTCGATGCGGCTCGGGCCGGTGAGCGCCCACGCAGGACTCGCCAAGTGAGGGGCCGAACGCCGTGCCTTGCGTAACTGGCTGGGCCTGCCAACTGCCGAGGTGCGGCTGCACGGCCTGTGGGGGGGTGACTATCCCGGGCAAACAGCCTCTGCGACTGGCGGCTGGCGGCTGTCTGGTGGACAGCCGAGTGACGCCTGTGAGGGTGCGTCTACGGTCGTTCCCTGGCATCCACGTGGTGTGTGTCGCAATGGGACAGCAAGGCAGGCGCGCCCAAGGGGAGGGCGGGGCCTGCGGGCTGGCCACCCCGGCTGTCTAGGATTGCTGCGCCATGGGGTGAGATGCGGGAAGCCACTCGCCCCAGCGAGAGCTGCCCCAAGGTATTATGGCCGAGGCCAGGCGCTGCAAGGTGAAACTATACCCGGCCTGTGAGGCTGGGGTGGCGAGGTGGGGGGGTTCGTCGTGCGACAGGCCCGGAGGTCGGTGGTCGCGCTGTCCAGTCACCCGGGCGTGCTCGCCCAGGGGCGTACTATTCCCTCCTGTCCCACCATCGCGCACGCTTGTCTGTATATGGGTCGTTACCTCTGGGGGAGTAGCGTTTGCCTTTCCCTTTCCAGTCTGATCCAGCCCAGGGTGCACTCTGGTGGCTCCAGGATTCCCACTCCTGCCATTCGTGCCAACGAGAGGGGGTGGGGGAGCCGATGGCGCCTGCCCACCGCTCACGCACGGGTGCCGGCGCGGCTGCCTTGTCTTCTGTTGTCCAGGGTGCGGGTGCACTGCTGGTGGCGGGCCCGCGCTGAGTCAGGGTCTTAGGTTTGCGCTGGAGGGGCTTCGTGTGCTTGTCCTGAATCGTCTGCCACTGGACGCCTAGCATTTGGTCCCTGTCCATTTTGTAGGCGTCGTACCCTGCGCTACCCCACGCCTTCATGAACTCGTCGCACAACTGGATCGCATTGCGTTTGGGGTCGTGCTTCTCGCTGCAGCTAGTACCTTGCTTCATGGCCGCCTTCTTCGCCCATGCGGCCCAAACTCCGTTGAACGCTCCTCCCAGTGTCTTTTGAAGGCGTACTATCTTCTCCTGCGCGGGCTCGTCCTTAGCGACGTCGGCCTCGGCCACGGTTCACATGTACGTGGGGATGCCCCCCATGGGGTCACTCGGGTCGCATAGTGGGAGGCGTGTGTCCCTTACATCCTTCCAGGGCGGCTCGGATATGTGTGCCCGCGCTGGTTCGCCCCCCGGGGATTTGGAGGCGCGACCGCCCTCGACCTTGCCGTCGCCCCACGCAGGTCGCTGGCGGCCCTTGTCGCTGCCCCCGCGGTTCAGGGAACGGTCGCCCCTGGCGTCATTGATGCTCCATGTTGCGCTGGCTGCTCTCCGTGGGCTGTCCTCTGCTCTTCTGATTATACGAAGGGCGTTTCTGACGACGACACGGTCGCATGGGGGCCAGGCGTCGGGCCTGACGGGAGTCTGCGGGAAGAGTTTGAGGGGGTCTCCTTCCTCGTCATCGGCCACCGGCGTCGGGGGGAGCTCTGGGCTCGGGTCCTTGGCGCCGTCGGTTTCATTCTTCTTGCCCCCTTCCCCCCCCCAGTCGATTCCGTCGGGTTCGACCTCGACCTTGCATGCCTGGCCTGTCGGGGCCCTCCCCTCTGCACGAGGGCCGCGTCCCGCAGCTGAGTCGTTGGCGGGGGGGGAGGCGCTGGCGGCGCGGGCAGAGATTCCCTCTCGTGTCAGAACACCACTGCTCGCTGTGGGGGGGTCCTCGGTACCAGTCACTCTGTCCAGCCAAGTTGCTGTTGGCGAGTCGCCTTCCCCTGGCGCGACTATTCCGGCCTCGCGCGGGTCTCGCTTGGTGAGGACAGCGGCGGTGCCCCGGGCCAAGGCTCCCTGGTCAATCTTCCTTTGGAAGGCGAGTGATGTGCCAGTGCGCTGACGGAAGGGACATTGGCCTTTCTGCTCTGCCAGGTTGGCTGCGTAATTCCCCCATTGGCCTTGGTACTTCCCGTTGGACCTCATAAAGTAGTGTGCCACTCTGGCCACTGCGGCCCGTTGGCCGTCCCAGGGGATGTTGGGGGGGTAGCCGTCGTCTGGGATAGACTCTCCATAGATCATTCCCAGGAATGGGAGCAGCCTTGCCGTGGGCCACGAACCCTCATCCGCTTCCACCCCGTCGAGGGTGAGTGTGGATTGAGTTGGTAAGACTGGGCGCTGTGGGGGGTCCACGTCGGGGAACGCGGAGCTGCTGTCGCGACCGACCTTGACGGGCGCACTGCCTTCTCCCGCCGCCCGGCCGAACTCATTGTCTTTGGGGGTGGGCTCGCCCCTTCGGGCTGGTTGCCTTGAGCATGCGTCCTTTGCGGCTGCGTCGACGCCTGTTGAGGGGAAGTGTTTGCTGATGTCGTAGCTGCCCTCCTGCAATTCTGCCGCTGCTGCGCGTTTGGTGGGAGTGGTGGGGCGCGCCTTGGAGTAGTCACGGTCCGTGATGCGGTCGAGAGTGCCGGGCGCTATGCTCCAAATGTGTACGAGGCACCGTCTACAGGCCCATCCTGCGTTCCACTCCTGCTGGGCCCAGAGCGTAGGCATGCTGTCCCAGGGCGGAAGCCCTGCCTCCTTGCTGCGCGGCGCGCCCTTCTCAGGGCGCCACGTGAAGCAGCCGGGCGGGGGGCTGTCAATAGACCGCACAAGTAGGGGTGATCCCACGGGGCAGGTGTCACACAGGGCGGAATAGGTACTGGTAGTATGCGAGTCAGGTCCGAATCTGCCGTCGGACAGCTTGTGGGCTGGGAGGGCGGCACCAACCATCCTTGGACTGTGGGCGGGCGGGGTGTTCATGACCAAATCGCCCAGAGTGAAGGGGGCATCCGCAAGGTCAGGGAGCCCGAACCTAATGGGGGCCGCACCAGGGAAGGGAGAGAATAGGCTTTCTTTCGGCAACGGGCCTCCTCCAGCGTGCGCGTGTACTTCTGGAGTCGCTGCTGTAGTGACTTTTTGGTGATGAGGTCCGGGTTCCCAAATAGGGGGACCTCGATGCCTTTGCCCTCCAACGACTTGGTCTAGCGCGGCTCGCACAGCCACCTGCAGTTTCGACCTTGTGGCGCGGTTCTGCGCCAGGGGCTCCCTTGTGTCGTCATTTTCCAAGTGCCCGCTGAACCTTGTAGCCCGGTGCTCGTGCGCCCATCGCAGTCGAAGCTGCCGACCTGCTGCCTAGTCAGGAACCTGTCGTCGGTAATCTCGGGGGGGATGAGTAAATGCCCAGGGCGCGGGATGCTGGGGAGTCTTCGTCGAGACGTTTGTTGGACATGGCGATCCCCCCGCCGATGCATTCCAACTCTGCCATGGTGTTCGGATGGCCGAGCCCTTCTTCGGCCCCGCTGAGCTCCTTGTGCAGTGTGCAGATGGAGCAGCTTCCCTCTCTCAGGGATTTGATGTCGGCCGGCTTGACGATTGCTTCGAGGACCATCATGGGGGCCTCCAGCGTGAACTTGTAATCCTGCATCGCCCCCCATGTGGTTGGGCACCCATGGCTGACCGCAACTGGGTGATGGTGAGCGTAGGTAGCGAGAGTGCTGATATGCTTGATGGCGCCCCCCATCTTCCCGTGCAGGGATGCGAGGCTGCGCAAGTCGAAGCCCCATGCCTCTGCGAATTGCGCCCTGCACTCTTTGTGGACCTGCTGCCAGGGGAAGCAGAGGCCCATTGCCGCCTCGAAGATGTTTCCCGTGACATCGGGGCGTGGGAAGGGCCATAGCGTGGCGCGAGGTTCGCGCAATTGGAGCATCATAACGACCAGGGGAACCCTGAGCGTGGGGGTGTCCATGGGGCGCCCGTCGCTGCTGGGGAGGGACTGACGTAGCTTCGAGTCTGGTTGACCGGGGCGTAGTAGAGACCCCAGGTGCTCCATCCCTGGGTGTGCACGGTGCCGCTTGCATTTCCCCGTCTCTGCGCTCCGCGCCTCTGGGATTTGTTGTAGCGCGTCGTCGGGTGCGCAGCGACTGGTGCTCTCAGGGCGCTGGCTGATGCCCTTCGCGAAGGGTGGGTGGGTGGGGGGGGCGACGCCTCGGGGGCGGCCAGGTGCGGGGTGTCCCATGGGGTGCCCAGCGACCAGGGCCGCCCACGTGAGATTGTAGACACAGTTGCTTGCGTCAATGCCCAGCTCGAAGTCGGCGCAGAATCCAAAGTGGCTCCATGCTTTGCGATCGAGGAGACCTGGCTGTCTCGGTGTGTCCGCAATGGGCCACTGGTGGGGGTGAAGCCCCGAGACTATGTACAAGACGACACCCATGGCTGGGTCCTCGACGAGTCTCTGCAAACTGCCTCTAATTGCGTCCCCCAGGTTGTCCCATGTGAACTGCGGGTCGAGTGGTGCTGCAATCCGCTCTGCAAAGTTCTTTTCCATGGAGGCACGGGCGCCCCCAATGGCGTTGTCGAGTCCCTTGATGACCTCGTCCCCTGCGTGGGAAGGGGAAGCGGGGATCCATGCGGTAAGGCAAGGGATGGGGTCGAACTGACTGTCTACTGCAAGCTTCCACCTGTTGCCCATGTCCCTCGGGTGGGAGAAGCGGACCCAGAGCTTGGCGAACCTTCCGTGCACTGAGAGCTCCCGTAGGCGCGAACCTGTTGCTGTGCTGAACATCAGCCCATCACTGATGATGATCACATTGCAGGTGGCGCGGGTGATTGCCACGTTCGCCCTGTTGGCATTGGCCATGAAGACCCAGTCATGCCACTTGTTGGACCTGGTTGTCAGGAAGATGACCAGGTCAGCCTCGCCACCTTGGCTGGGGTCGATGGTTGAGATGGTGAGCTTGCCGCTGGTCAGGTGCTCCTCGGCGAGGTTCCGCAGCCCGCGAAACCTCAAGGATATGCCTGTGAGTTCTGAGCTGTGCTGCGCGAAAACGCTGGCGTGGTCGTGGGTGTTGGTGGGGGCGGTCTGGGGGGGGGGGGCAGGGGTTCGCAGTCTGGGGCTGCACCGTCTTTCCCTTTCCCTTTACCCTTGGTCTTGACTCGTCTGAGGGTGCCGCTGATGCCTTGCACGCTTTGCGGCCATCCGTTTTCTAGGATGGCGCACTGTAGCTGGTAGCCGACCACCGCCCGCACCGTGAAGCCTGTCTGCATGGCGGGCAGGAGGGCACGCGCTATGTCAACGGTCTGCGCTGCCTCCGGTAGGTTGGCGTATCCTGCGTGCAACTTCGATGTGACCTCCAGTGAGGAGTTGTCCACCAATAGGAAGCGGTGCCTTTCCTCCTTGGGTTGATTTCCTGGATCCAGGCCTCGCAACATTTGCTCCATGTCTGCCTTGGAGGTGCCCGCTGCCTCTGCTAGTTCGTCGACCCTGGTGTCGTCCCAGGGGAGGAGGTTCCGCCATGGGAGCCCCTCGATCAGGGGTCGTTGGGCCAGGGGGTCAGTTAGGCCGGTGTGCATTGTGTTATCGTAGAATACACAATTCGGCCAGGTCAGCAGTAGGGGGTGCATCCGGTAACATAGGTTGAGCTGTACCACGGAGGATTGGTCCTCTGCCAGGGCATGGTGGAAGCGGTCGAAGATGGAGAGGCATAGCCCTTGGCCGGCCGCTTTCCTAGAGATGACTGTAGGGGGGAGCTGCTTGGGGTCACCAACCAACACTAGGTGCCCACCTGAGCGGATGACGCTGTCCAGGGACATGGCAGCCATTAGCTCGTGCGCTTGCCCAGCCTCGTCTATGATGAGCAGGGCGACTGGGGCAGCCTTCTTTAGCGCCTCCGCTGGCTCGTGTGTGGCAATTATTGTCTTGGCGTCCTTGAGCAGCTGCGTCCGAAACGCGGGGGAATCTTTGGCGAATCCACTCTCGTATGGGTAGAAGCCCGTGGATCTGAAGTAGTGTCAACCGGGGGTGAGCGCTGTAAGCGCCTTGGCCACCTGGAATTCTTAGGCCAAGCAGACGCACTTGTTAGGGAACTCTGTACGGGGACCCAACTTGTTTGCCTGTTGTGCGCTGAATAGCCCGAGCGCGGGCTGGTCGGCGGCCGTGTTGGAGCCTGCGGCCAGTGCGACGGTCAGTCCATCCGGGAGGGCGTTGGCCCAAGTGTCCATGGTGGCCACCGAGAAGATTGTTTTGCCTTTGCCGGGGGGGCTGTGTACGATGGTGACGCGGTGTAAAGTAAAGGCGGTGAGGGCCTTTGTGGCGTCACGGTTGAGGCCATGGCGTATTGCTCCTTCTTCGAGGGCCACGTGCTGCGGTCGGTCCCTAACACGCTGGAAAATCTGCCCGATGGCCTTGTCCACCTCTGGGTCTGTGAATGGGACGGCGGCTGTGGGCACTGTGGGGGGGACTGGTGGCGCCGTGCTGGTGCTCGCTGCAAGCTGTCTGGTGCCGGGGAAGCGCGCTTCGAGGGTGGCCGTGGCCCGAGCCAGGAGGGCTTGTCCACGCCGCAATGTGTTGCTCACGCTGTTGGCCAGCACCTTGTCCTTCTTGTCAGCTGTGCGGAAGGTGAAGAGGTAGGTGATGACGTCCAGGGGGGTCCCGACGAGGTCGCGAGGAGCCTGCTGAAGCTGGTGGGGATACGCGAAGCGTCAACAATTGTATTTGGAGAATGAGGAAGGAAAAAGGGGAAGGAAAAGGATGAGGAAAAGGAGGAGGAGGAGGGGAAGGATGATGATGAGGAAGGGGAGGAGAAAAGGATCAGTGAATGCTTTGCTGGTTTTGGTGGTTTGGGGGTGCCTGGGGGCCACTATATATACACATGGTGTTTATACTTGGTATCTATAAAGTTATATGCACAGTCAATTCTATTATCATACACGCCTCTTCGATGGGGGTGGAGCTCAGATGCGTTAGAAAGAAACCAGAGCGACCCGTTCGCGATTTGTTTGGCCGTTTCGCCTGGGACATCCTCGCAGCGGTGGAGGGTGATAATGAGGTGAATGATGCTGGTGCTGCTGCTGCTGCTGATGATGATGATTCTGATGATGACTATGATTATGATGGTGATGATGGTGATGACGATGATGATGCTGATGATGCTGCTGCTGCTGCCGACGACGATGATGATGCTGATGATGATGATGATGCTGATGATGAGCAGGAACAATAAGAAAGGGTATCTGAGGAAGCGATGGTGGACAATGAGGGGGAGGGCCGAGGAGGGGAAAAGGCGAATGATGAGGGAGGAGGCAGTGAGGATGAGGGGGATGATGAAGAAGATCTCTTTCCTCCCAGCAGAATCACAAACAAGGTATGGTGCAACGAACATGTACCATCGACTGGTCGGGGGAAAGAGATGAAAGAGGTAGTCGCGGTATTGCGCATGAGATGGCGTGGCTTCTTGGCGCCAGCTGGTGAAACAAACGGTGAAAAGTGGAAGATGGGTCATGGTATTGTCTCTAGCGCGTTGAGTTGGAAGGTCTCTTGGAATTCAGCTTCTTTCGTGAATCCCCCCCCGACTCCGAGTGACCGAAGAAGCGGTGATGGTCGATCACGAAGGCATTGATGCTCTTGTCCCTAGACAGGCACTGCTGCGATAGGACTCGGTCGATAATCTTGCTGGCGTAGTTCTGCCTCTGAGATTTGATGCATTTCAGCAGCTTGGCGGCGCCCGCGCCCGTCACCAAGTAGCTGGACAACCAAACATTGGGCATCGGCTCTTGAACCTTAGCTTTCGTGACTCTCCGAAGCCCAAGGTCTTTGCTGATAGTGGTGCCCTTTGGCCTGAGGACTGTCAAGCCGAGGAAGTCGAAATCACCCGCCGCCTTGATCGACGAGCACATCCCCGACGCAGACTCAGGGTTGAAAAACGCGTTGTCCTCCATTACTAAGGGTATCCGCCACGATCCCCCTAGGCGTGATTGGGCGCGTTTCTTCTGAATTATCAGGAGCGAACGCAGCACGATGATACGCTCAGCAACACATTCGTAAGGCAACTGGGACACCTGAAATGGTGCGCACACGAACGGGATTGAAGCGTCCAGCCACTTTGATCGGTCCCTAACACGCTGGAAGACCTGCCCGATGGCCTTGTCCACCTCTGGGTCTGTGAATGGGACGGCGGCTGTGGGCACTGTGGGGGGGACTGGTGGCGCCGTGCTGGTGCTCGCTGCAAGCTGTCTGGTGCCGGGGAAGCGCGCTTCGAGGGTGGCCGTGGCCCGAGCCAGGAGGGCTTGTCCACACCGCAATGTGTTGCTCACGCTGTTGGCCAGCACCTTGTCCTTCTTGTCAGCTGTGCGGAAGGTGAGGAGGTAGGTGATGACGTCCAGGGGGGTCCCGACGAGGTCGCGTGGAGCCTGCTGAAGCTGGTGGGGATACGCGAAGCGTCAACAATTGTATTTGGAGAAGGAGGAAGGAGAACGGGGAAGGAGAAGGATGAGGAAAAGGAGGAGGAGGGGAAGGATGATAATGATGATGATGAGGAGGAGGAGGAGGAGAAAAGGATCAGTGAATGTTTTGCTGGTTTTGGTGGTTTGGGGGTGCCTGGGGGCCACTATATATACACACATGGTGTTTATACTTGGTATCTATATAGTTATATGCACAATCAATTCTATTATCATACACACCTTTCCGATGGGGGTGGAGCTCATATGCGTTAGAAAGAAACCAGAGCGGCCCGTTCGCGATTTGTTTGGCCGTTTCGCCTGGGACATCCTCGCAGCAGTGGAGGGTGATAATGAGGTGAATGATGCTGGTGCTGCTGCTGCTGATGATGATGATTCTGATGATGACTATGATTATGATGGTGATGATGGTGATGACGATGATGATGCTGATGATGCTGCTGCCGACGACGATGATGATGCTGATGATGATGATGATGATGCTGATGATGAGCAGGAACAATAAGAAAGGGTATCTGAGGAAGCGATGGTGGACGATGAGGGAGAGGGCCGAGGAGGGGAAAAGGCGAATGATGAGGGAGGAGGCAGTGAGGATGAGGGGGATGATGAAGATCTCTTTTCCTCCCAGCAGAACCACAAACAAGATATGGTGCAACGAACATGTACCATCGACTGGCCGGGGGAAAGAGATGAAAGAGGTAGTCGCGGTATTGCGCATGAGATGGCGTGGCTTCTTGGAGCCAGCTGGTGAAACAAACGGTGAAAAGTGGAACATTGGTCATGGTATTGTCTCTAGCGCGTTGAGTTGGAAGGTCTCTTGGAATTCAGCTTCTTTCGTGAATCCCCCCCCGACTCCGAGTGACCGAAGAAGCGGTGATGGTCGATCACGAAGGCATTGATGCTCTTGTCCCCAGACAGGCACTGCTGCGATAGGACTCGGTCGATAATCTTGCTGGCGTAGTTCTGCCTCTGAGATTTGATGCATTTCAGCAGCTTGGCGGCGCCCGCGCCCGTCACCAAGTAGCTGGACAGCCAAACATTGGGCATCGGCTCTTGAACCTTAGCTTTCGTGACTCTCCGAAGCCCAAGGTCTTTGCTGATGGTGGTGCCCTTTGGCCTGAGGACTGTCAAGCCGAGGAAGTCGAAATCACCCGCCGCCTTGATCGACGAGCACATCCCCGACACAGACTCAAGGTTGAAGAACGCGTTGTCCTCCATTACTAAGACTATCCGCCACGATCCCCCTTGGCGTGATTGGGCGCGTTTTTCTTCTGAATTATCAGGAGCGAACGCAGCACGATGATACGCTCAGCAACACATTCGTGAGGCAACTGGGACACCTGAAATGGTGCGCACACGAACGGGATTGAAGCGTCCAGCCACTTTGACTGGCTGTCCTGCGAGCGATGGTCTTGTATACGGCCGCTGTCTCTTTGCAGCGGCAGGCTCCAGACTACAGTCGGGGCGTTGACCCAAGGAATCCTAAATAAGGAACGCGGCCCCTTTTTTCCAAAGGTTAAACTTCGATTCCCCATCGAAAACCTAAGGACAATCTAAGGCAAGCTGCGAAACAATTAAGGAACACGGAGCCCCTCCCCAACGAAAAGGGTTCCTTCTTCAGGGCCCCGACTGTAAGAGGCGACGTCATTGAGCCACTGTGGATCCAGTGACGCTAGACACGGACACTGGCTTACACCACAGCGCTCTGTGCGAGAGGGACGACGAGGATGAGCACGAGGGGAAAGAAATAAGCAGGAATGGGTAAGATCATGACTGTGCACGGTAGTTGGGTATGGTGGTTTTCAGAAACCCAGCCTCGCGCCTCGACACACGCTGCGCGTTGGAAAACACTTGGGAAATACAGTTCTCGTGTTGGAATGAAGAAAATATGCAATCATAATGGGAGCGTCCCGCATGCTTTCGCGCCATCCTGACTGTCGGCGTGCCAGGAGGTGCCTCCCGCCTCACTTGCGCCTCCCGGCTGCTCTGCCCCGTAGATTTTTCGGCGCAATTCCACGAGGGGTCAGCACAGGCCTGAGAGATCGGACCCCGTCGGGACCTGCACCGAATCGGGCCGCCTCGCCACGACGTCCGAACCGAGCCAGATCGGCCGCGCCGAGCCCTCCGGGCGGCGGCGGGGGCCGGCAGAAGGCCTCGGTCGACTCGCTCGTGCCCCCAACGGGGCGAGCTCGCTCGAGGGCCGTGGGCCCCGAGGAGGGCGGGCTCCGCCAGGCCCCCGCAGGACGGAGATCGGCGGCGACGAGAGGGGCGAGTAGCCCAGGGGCAGGCATTGCGCGCATTCGCCTGGGAGCCTAGAGGAAAAAGAACTATGCACATACACCGATCTCGGTGCATGTGCATCGTTCTCTTCGCCCGATTTTCGAAGACACGGATCATCGGCGCACCCGAGTACACATGTGCTGCTCCCCCCTGGGCTCTCGAGTGCATGTGCTGCTCCCCCCTGGGCTATCTTCGCCCCTGTCGTCGCCTCTGGGGAGAGGAAGGGCAGACTGCCAGCAGGCAGCCTCGCCGTGCGGGAGGAGGATGGGAGGAGGAGGAGGACGAGGAGGAGGAGGAGGAGGAGGAGGAGGAGAAGGAGTAGGAGGAGGAGGAGGAGGAGGAGGAGGAGGAGGAGGAGGAGGAGGAGGAGCAGGACTTAGAAAAGCAAGTGGCGGCCAGAGCCCAGGACCCCATCATTCAGGACAAATTTTGCGAGCCAGATCGATATGCGAGGGCCCCAGGGCCCGAAAGTGGGCGAGATCGCCTGGGGTGGGCGGCGGGGGCGGGGGTCCAGCGGGGGGGAGCGGCGCGGCGCACAGCACCACGGCGGCCCGGCGCGTCCCTGGTCCGAGGCGTCCCTGGGGGCCGTGGCGACTGCGCAGCGGGCCCCGCGAGAGACCCCACTGCTGTCCTCCTCCTCCTCCTCCTCCTCCTCCTCCTCCTCGGCCTCCTCCTCCCTCCTCCTCCTCCTCCTCCTCCTCCTCCTCCTCCTCCTCCTCCTCCTCCTCCTCCTCCTCCTCCTCCTCCTCCGCGCTCATGTTGTGCTCTCCGCGCCAGCCAGCTCAAGATGGCACCTGGTGCGCTCAGGATTGTCCAACGGTGGCCGTGGCCCGGGAGCCGCTCGGAGGACCCAGAGAGAGCTGCAGAGAGCCTGCGGAGAGGCCGCCCAAACGGCCAGACATAGATGACCTTGGGCCCCCAGAGTGCCCGAGCACTCGGAGACAGTCAAAGATGGCCCCAAGAGGGCCCACACACGCCTCCATCTGGCCAGGAGGAGATCCTTAACCGCTCCAAGGCAGCGTCGAGAGTCCCCCACGACGCTCCAAGAGACAACAAGAAGCCCCAAGATTCGTTGTAATACTCTCCTCTCTTCCCATCTTAGGCATCCTCGTGTGAACTCTCTACCCCTGCAGGGCAGATTTCTGAAGTCGGCTGGGGTTCTGAGAATCCGAAAGATGTGTGCAACCGAATGAAACTCAAGCGAGGGTGTCCGCTACCCCAGCGCCGAGAAGACCCACAATTTGTCGCAAACAGCTCTCGTCCTCGGCGTCTCCTCTCCTCCTGCCTGACGCGCATGGTGCGGGCGGCATATGTGCTGGGTGCGCGATCTGTCGCATCGTACCGCCCAGTTGTAGCTGGGATAGAATAAGCGATTAAGTTGTTATCCACACCCCTGCTCACGGCACAACCCCGCGAGGGGCCAGAGTCGAGACATGTATAACATCTGGCCCCTGGAAACCAAGCTGGGTTTTCATGCCCTGCCCCTTGGCGTCTAGAATTGGCGGCAGCAGCAGGGGGATGGATAACACGTCGATCGCCGATAGAAGAAAAAAACGTGCAGAGCGCTGCGCCGGCCCGGCGGCGGACTTGCCGCAAGCACCCTGCATATCTGTTGGGCCTATCCGGCTTTGCAGGCCCTCCAAAAGCGTGATGTGGCCGAGCGCAGCGCCCACGTCGCCGAGGTTCTGCCCTTTGGGATCCTTAATGTACCCGACCGCCACAGCATGCTCGATGATCTCGGGATGCTCGAAGCCATTCACTCCAGGCCAGATGCTCCTGGGCCAATTGATATCGAACCCCTGCATGCAGGCGGACCTCTGAACGCGCTGAACCTTCCAATCGTCGCGCTCCAAATGAATCATTTGGATCCCAACAATTCCCCGGAAGCCATCTGGGCAACGGAAACCGTCGGCCTGCCACATACTTTGATCGCATTGCAGGGACCTCTCCTTCTCCCGGTACTCGACGTAGCTGGAAATGCGTTTGCTGAACCAGCTGTTGATATTGGAGTCTGAGCTGTAACGCTTGTCCATATCGTACCGCGCCCTTTGGAGTAGCTCCTGCAGGTCGTCCGGGTGCATGCCGTACAGCGCCTTCTTGACGAACTCGGCAAGCACCTTCACATAAGCATTGCTGCTGATGCTGGCGTTCGAAGAGTCCCGGGGGCCCTCCGCCACCTCCCGCAGGCAACGCTCCCTGCAGCTCTCAAGTGCGGAGCCGACCGCCGGAAACAGCGGCTTCTCGGGCAGTATCGCACTGGGCCCGCTGAGTGCCGCCGTGGTGCTGCTCGTGCCAGGCGCCGCCGCCGTCGCGATGCTCGCGCCCGGGGCCGCCGTCGCGCTGCTCGTGCCCGGCGCCGCCGTCGAGCTGCTGGCGCGGGGCATCGCCGAAGCGCTGCTCGTGCCCGGCGCCGCCGTCGAGCTGCTGGCGCCCGGCGCCGCCGTCGAGCTGCTGGTGCCCTGCAGCGTCGCCGTTGTGCTGTTTGGCGCCTCGGGGGCGCCCGCCGCCGCCGCCGTCACAGGCCCGCCCAGCGCTGCCCCGCCCCCGCGGATCGTCCAGCGCTCGCCGGACAGCCAGCCCGCCAAGGCCCCGCCCGGCGCCGTCGCCCTGCCCAGGGCGAACAGCGCCAGGCCAGAGAGGCCGAGCGCCGCGCGGGGAGGCTGCTGCTGGCTCTGCCGCTTGCCCGCCGACGCGAGGGGCAACGATGAGGGGGGGGCTGGCTCGCCCCTGAGATCTGGGCGCTGCAGATTTTTCGCACCGGGCGGCTTCGCCTGGCGTCAGGCCCCGGGCCATCACAGATCGAGTCGGCTTGGAGGGTGCGGCAGGACGATAAGGAACTGGTCGCCACATCCAAAGTGGGGCTCTTGTTTTCTCTGGACACCCCGCGCAGGAACACACAGGAACACACACTCACTCACACTCACACTCGCTCACACACACAGACCATCTTGATCACCTTGACTACCACTCGATCACACATTCACTCACTCACTCACTCATCATCTGCATCGTCCTCATCATCATCACCCATTAAGTCATTCATTCCCTCACTCACCCACTCATTCGATAGCTTGAATATGGGGGAAATATCAGGTGGAAGCCGCGTCCGTGAATGAACTGCGAGGAAGTCGCAAGCGGGAGCCCCCTCCCTATTGGGCCCGCGTTCTATATTTTTCATCCGGGCGGGTCATCCTCAACCCTGTAACCGTTGTCACTTTGGGGCTCCCGAAACCTGAATATGGAAAAAGTATCGAACGGGGAGCCTCGTGTGTGAATGAACCGGAAGGAAGTCTCAGGCGGGAGCCCCCTCCGTGGGGTCCGCGCTTCAAATTTTGAATCCGAACGGGTCAACCTCAACCCTGTAAGCGTCGTCACTTTGGAGCTTCCGAAGCCTGAGTACGTGAGAGGTATCAGGCGGAGGGCCTCGTCTGTGAGTGAACTGAAAGGAAATCTCAAGCGGGAGCCCCCTCCCACTGGGGCCCGCACTTCGTGTTTTTAATCCGAGCGGGTCATCCTCAACCTTGTAACTGTTATCACTTTTGGGCTCCCGAAGCGTGAATATGGAGGAAGTAAAAGGCAGGGGGCCTCGTCTGTGAATGCACTGTGAGGAAGTCTGAGGCGGGAGCCCCCTCCGTATGGGGCCCGCGCTTCACGTTATTAATCCAAACGGGTCCTCTTCCATCCTGTAACTCTAATCACTTTTGGGCTCCCGAGGCCTGAATATGGGGGACGTCTCAAGCGGGGGGCCTCGTCTGTGAGTGAACTGCGGGTCGTCCGCGAACTTGTAAATGTCGTGACTTTTGGGCTCCTGAGGCCTGAATATGGGGGGAGTATCAAGCGGGAGCCTCGTCTGTGAGTGAACTGTGAAGAAATCTCAAGCGGGAACACTTCACGCTTTTACTCCGAGCGGGTCATCTTCAACCGTGTAAGTGTCGTCACTTTGGGGCTCCTGAGGCCTGAATCTGATGTATCAGGCAGGGAGCCTCGTCTGTGACTGAACTGTGAGGAAGTCTCAGGCGGCAAACCCGTCCCTATGGGCTCTTCCAAAGGCGATTCGCCCGACCCATCAGGTGAGGAGTGAGAAGAGGATCAGGAGGAAAAAGAGGTGAGGACGACGATGGCGGCCGGGCGCAGGGGGAAACCCTCGCGTCCGGGCTGGGGGTGGTAACCCATCCTCGGCCGAAGCGGGGGCAGTGGGAAACCCTTGTCTCCGGTCTGGCGGTGGTAACCCATCGTCAGCCGAATCGGGGGCAGGGGGGAACCCTTGTGTCCGGGCTGGCGGTGGTAACTCATCGTCAGCCGAATCGGGGGCAGGGGGGAACCCTTGCGTCCGGGCCGGGGGTGTTAACCCATCCTCGGCCGAATCGGGTTTGCCGCAGAGCTTGGCTTCGTGCTGCCTCCCGCCTGAGCGCGGCTGTGACTAGCTCGGTGCCTGCGGGATTGTCCCAAGGGCTTGCTCCCGCGCCCCAGCGGCTCGCGCGGTTGCCCCAACGGCCTGGCCCGCGGGGTTGTCCCAACGTCCGCGCGACGCGGCCATTCGAGAATGCGCCCGCTCTGGCCGAGGCGGCGACGGCGTCGAGGAAAATCGACGCGCGCGCTCTCTGACAATAGACAAGAGAGGAGGCGGTGGGTGACGAAACTAAAAA
The DNA here is from genome assembly GCA_963575745.1 of Prorocentrum cordatum. NCBI lineage: Eukaryota > Dinophyceae > Prorocentrales > Prorocentraceae > Prorocentrum > Prorocentrum cordatum. The sequence goes on from CAUYUJ010017837.1 coordinate 586,886, forward strand.
TAGGAGGGCGGGGCAAGGGCAACGCGGGTAGCGGGTGAGGGCCTTGCGCCAGGGCGAGAATGATAATGACGCGGAGAAGACAATAAGGGCGCCTCACTAGTCGCGATGACGATAGTGAAGGCTATGTCCAGATTCGCCGGAAGGATTTTCACGTGGGGTTTTTCCGTCGGGGTACTTTTTCGAAACGTCGCATCTCAGGGTCAGGGGGAAAAGCGTCGCTGGAATCGGCGATGCAATTACCGCTAGTCGGTCCACGACGGGCCCGCAGCAGAACAGAACCCACCTGGGCGGGGTAACGATCAAGCGCCCGTCGGCGATCAACGTGTGATTGGGGGTCAATGCATCCCCCTGTGCGTGTGCCCGCATGGTTTTCGGGTCATAACTCGGGTCTCTGGCGGTGGTTCGGGATGATCCCAGCAAGCCCGGGACGATCTCGAGGCTGGGAAACCGCTGAAAAGAACCAACGAAAACCTCGAACCTCAAACATGATGGGTACCCCTCCCCCGTGATCAGGTGCTGTTGCTACAAGCGGCCCTTTCCCACTGAGGCGCAGATGGGTTCCAGACCTCTCCTCACGGGGCCCAGAAACTCCCAGGGTCCCCCAACTGGCACGAGAAATTACCCTGCGACGCACCCAGCCCACGTGCATCAAATGGCAAGAGGAGTATGTCAACATTAGCAGGAACAACGACAGTGTAGACGCGGAGATTTGCTGTACAAGCTACATGGGATGCGCATGCGTTGCACGATTCGCAGGACGACGATCGAAAGAACGAGGATTGAGGCCCCAGGATCGAAGAAAAACGGGCATGGGAACGAGGGGTAGGAGAGGGATGGAATGGAGGGCGGGGGGGGCGAAAAGGCCATCGCGGAAGCAGCAGCATGCATGGAGAAGGTGAGGCGGGGAATAGGGCGACGATGAAAGTGGCGGGAGGAGACAGAAGACTGCCGCGTTTTTCAAGTGCGAGCTAAACCCGCAGCGCTGCCTGCGCCATGTCGTCGCAGAGTTCCACATGATAAAACTTGTTTAGAGTGCAAGGAACGAGCGAGGCGTAGCTCGCCCGCTAGCTTCTCCGCCTCCTTCCCGCACATTTCAGCGCGGGAGCTGAACGCTCGCAGGCGCGCCGCCAGGTCTGCGGGCGGCCCGCGGGAAAGAAACTCAAGGCCGGGGTCGCGTATCATCAATCGGTTGTCCATCGTCCAAAGTTGCACTGGCGACGTACTGGTTGAACGCGGAGCGAGCAGCATCACGCGCGTGCCTGAACGCCACGCAGGTACAGTGCACGCGCGATTGGGACTTCAGGTCGATCACGCGCGTCTCCACCAGGCTTGGCAACACCACGCGACTGAGGATCTCACTGCGGTCTGCCATGCTGCTGTCCGCGAATGCAATGCGCTGCCTGCAAGTAAGGCGGCGGCGTCCACTTGTCTCAGAAGATGTTCCCGCGGGCCCGAAGGGCGACCGCCAGCTCGAGCCGCGGCGCCGGCAGGCCAGATAAGGATCATGCAACAGCAAAGACGATGACAGAGCAACGAAGTATCGGCGAGTGCATGACCGGCCTCCGTTTCCTGCACTTCTTTCCTGTAGTTCCCCTAGCTCATCGAGCTCAGCAGATGTTTCTGCGGGTCCGAAGGACGACCGCCAGCTCGAGTCGCAGCGCCGACGAACTGCATCACCCCAGGAGACACTGGCACACAACGATTTGACGTCAGTCAGTGTCAGACCACTCCATGTCTAGTTCCTCGCACACATACAGTCGATCGCAGATGCGGGATAATCGAAGTAGAATGACGGGTCCAATCTGCGTCCGCGTAGGACGTCACTATGCTGGACCCCGCAGCAGGTCTCGAAAGTGGCGACAGTTTCGTGGGCCCCACAGCAGCCCTCGAAAGTGGCGACGGCTTCACAGATCGTAGCCCCCCAGCGCTGGCGAGGTCGAATCTGAGTCCCCGTAGGACGTCACTCCGCTGGCCCCCCCAAGCAACCCTCGAAAGTGGCGACAGTTTCACAGATCGCAGCCCCCCAGGGATGGCGAGGTCTAGTCTGAATCCCCGTGGGGCGTCACTCCGCTAGGCCCCCCCAGCAGCCCTCGAAAGTGGCGACAGTCTCACAGATCGCAGCCCCCCCACGGATGGCGAGGTCTAATCTGAGTCCCCGTAGGGCGTCACTCCGCTGGCCACCCCAGCAGCCCTCGAAAGTGGCGACAGTTTCACAGATCGCAGCCCCCCAGGGATGGCGAGGTCTAATCTGAGTCCCCGTAGGGCGTCACTCCGCTGGCCACCCCAGCAGCCCTCGAAAGTGGCGACAGTTTCACAGATCGCAGCCCCCCAGGGATGGCGAGGTCTAATCTGAGTCCCCGTGGGGCGTCACTCCGCTGGCCCCCCAGCAGCCCTCGAAAGTGGCGACAGTTTCACAGATCGCAGCCCCCCAGGGATGGCGAGGTCTAATCTGAGTCCCCGTAGGGCGTCACTCCGCTGGCCACCCCAGCAGCCCTCGAAAGTGGCGACAGTTTCACAGATCGCAGCCCCCCAGAGATGGCGAGGTCTAATCTGAGTCCCCGTGGGGCGTCACTGCGCTGGCCCCCCCAGCAGCCCTCGAAAGTGGCGACAGTTTCACAGATCGCAGCCCCCCAGGGATGGCGAGGTCTAATCTGAGTCCCCGTAGGGCGTCACTCCGCTGGCCACCCCAGCAGCCCTCGAAAGTGGCGACAGTCTCACAGATCGCAGCCCCCCCAGGGATGGCGAGGTCTAATCTGAGTCCCCGTAGGGCGTCACTGCGCTGGCCACCCCAGCAGCCCTCGAAAGTGGCGACAATCTCACAGATCGCCGCCCCCCCACGGATGGCGAGGTCTAATCTGAGTCCCCGTGGGGCGTCACTCCGCTGGCCACCCCAGCAGCCCTCGAAAGTGGCGACAGTTTCACAGATCGCAGCCCCCCAGGGATGGCGAGGTCTAATATGAGTCCCCGTGGGGCGTCATTTCGCTGGCCACCCCAGCAGCCCTCGAAAGTGGCGACAGTTTCGCAGAGCGCAGCCCCACAGGGATGGCGAGGTCAAGATAGGTAAAAGGCAAGCGAGAAGAGGAGGAGCGAAAAGAAGAGGAGAAGAGGAGCAAGAGAGGAGAGGAGGAGGGAAGAGAGGAGGAGGCGGGAGGAGGAAGGTGGAGACCACAGTGCTCTATTCAAAACGAGTACCCAACGCAGGAGGGTTGGGAAAAACACCTTGGGGCAGAACCGCTTCGAGCAACATCCGACCTGAGCCTGTCCCCCCCCCACGCGGCCCCAGAAGTCCCGACCCCCTGGACCCACCTTTGGTGGTCCCAGCCCCGGCGACGGACCCCGGAAGGGCGAAATCAAAAGGCAGAAGTCGGGGAGTCAAAACATAAAAAATCGCCGGAAATCTGGGTGGCGACAGTTTCACAGATCGCAGCCACCCAGGGATGGCGACCGCAGGCGGGAGGAGGCGGGAGGCGGGAAGGAAGGAAGGAAGGAAGGAAGGAAGGAAGGAAGGAAGGAAGGTGGAGACCGCAGTGCTCTATTCAAAACGAGTACCCAACGCAGGAGGGTTGGGAAAAAATCGCCGGAAATCTGGGTCTGAGCCCATCCCCCTGACCCAGACGCCAGGCGGCCCCAACTGGTTTCTGGGCCAGAGCTCGGCTCTGCGGCGGCCCCTTGGAGCGAGCACGGCACCCCACATGAACGCTCTCGGCGAGGCGCAGCCGCTGGAAGGCATCCCGAAGCTGGAAGACCGCCGAGAACACACGAAGACGCCCGAAAACCTGCGAACAGGGGACCGACCAGGGATGAACCTAAACAATGTTTTCGTTTTGTTTTCGTTTTCGCTAGTGTTGTCTTGAATCCGCCTTTGCTGCAAAACGATATCGAAACGAAAACGGCCAACGAAAACGCCCAAACACCGTTCAGGTCCACCCCTGGGATCGACCACAGGCTTGATTTACCCCAGAATTCATGTTCTCGTCAAGTCGACGGAAAACAGATCACGCTCCCAGCAGAGCCTCGAACATGCTGCGCACTCGTCGTGTAGCTTCGAGGGGGGAGTCAGGCCTGGGGCACGTCAGTCCTGCAGCCGATTCCCTGCTCGAAGCCTCAAGCCAGCCAGCATCGAACCCCGCGAGCCCATCCCTCCCCCAGCGCTGCCCCTGACGCGGGGCGGCCCCGCCGCCCCTCCTCCGCGGCGCCCTCCGCCGCGGCGCATGCCGCTCCCGCGCCCATCAGGGCGTCCAGGTCCTCCGCGGAGTCCTCCGAGGGCGGCCCGTGCCCCGAGGGCCGCCCGAGGGCGGCCGCGTCTGGCGCGCGAGGGGAGGCAACTCCCGGCCACAGCTGCGAGGCGGGGACTTGTCCACGTCCGCCGCCTGGGAACCTCCTCCTCCTCCTCCTCCTCCTCCTCCTCCTCCTCCTCCTCCTCCAGGCAGTGGATGTGGATATTCTTGGGCCCCTGGAGGCCCGAACATACCCAGATCCACCGCCCGTGGAGGCCCGCGAAGATCGGCCCGCCAGGCGGCGGTGATGGACACATCCCCGCCTCGGAACAGGAAGGCGGAGTGGGGCCACGGGAAGGCTTGCAAAAGATTGCAAAAAAACCCTGGGTTGCAAAAAAACAAGATTTTTGCAATCCAGGTTTGTTGCAATCCTGGGTTTTTTGCAATCCAGCGTGGCCCCGCATCGCGAGAACGATTCGGGGCCACGGCAGGGCAGAGCACAATGGGGCCTCCGAAGCGGATCACGGGGCCCGGGTGAGGCCCCAGGCGAGGCCGGAGGGGAGCGGGATCCTGCCGGGCTGCGGCCGAAAGGTGGCCACAAGAGAGCGGAGCAAGAGCGTGAGCCCCGCCGCCGAGGGACTATAGAGGAAAAAAAGCTATGCACATACACCGATTCTGGCCAGGCCCATCCTGAGCCCAGGATCGGTGCATACGCCCTCCTACCTTGGCCAGGAAGGCATATGCACCGATCCTGGGTCAAGGATGGGCCTTGCCAGGATCGGTGCATGTGCATAGTTCTCTTCGCCCGAGACTAAGGCCCATGGGGATATCCGAAGAGAGTGCGATTCCAAGGCGGAGGGCCAGAACACGAAGAGCGCAGGGGTAAGCTTCCAAAGGCAGTGCTGCCCTTAGCCCTCGTGCAAGCTGCAGGCCTGCCTTCGAGTAGCGGATATCCTAGCGCCGGTACCTGACTTGAGGTCAGGAGCTTACAGTCCGGGCGTTGACCCGAGGAACCCTAAATAAGGAACGAGCCCCTTTTTTTCCATAAGTTGAACTTCGACTTCCAATCTAAAACACAAGGAAAAACCCGAGGCAAGCTGTGAAACACTTAAGGAACGCGGAGCCCCATCCCCAACGAAAAGGGTTCCTTCTTCAGGGCCCCGACTGTATGCTCCGCGCGTCGCGGCGGCGGCCCCTGCGGCACGCTATGCTCTGCAAGCGGGCAGCGTGTCGCCTCGTTTCGCGGGGAGGGAGGCTGGGAGGAGGAGGAGGAGGAGGAGGAGGAGGGGGAGGAGGAGGAGGAGGAGGAGGAGGAGGAGGAGGAGGAGGAGGAGCAAACGCTCCCGACCGTAACCTCCCAGGAGTTGCATCCCAACGCGCAGGAGGGGCCCATTGCCGGGGCGTCCCGGAGAGGAGCCTGGTGGCGGCCGAAGTGCGGCCACGGCGGCGGCCTCGAGCCGTGACGGCTCCTGTGAGAGGCAGCCCCTCCTGAGATCTGGACTGATACAAGTATCGAGGATGAGGGAACGATCGAGGATCGATCGAGGATGGGCGAGCGAGGATGAGCGAGCTAATGAGAATCGAGGAGGAGCGAGCGGTTAAGGATCGAGAATCGCTCCGCGGTGAGCGAACGATCCAGGATCGAGGACCGATACTCGTAGCAAGTTTTTGAGGGCGCGTCGCTGGTTCACCCAAGAGAAAAGAGGCCCTGAGATCCGAGCGCTGCGATTTTTTCGCACCAAGCGGATTCGCCCGGTTTGGGGCCCCTGGGCCATCACGGATCGATCCCGCTGGAAAAATGCCGCAGGAAGATGGGGTCTGGGGCTCTGGCCGTGACTGTCCCCGGTGTTTCGCAAAATCGGAACTCCGGGTGAGCTCTACACCCTGCGAAATGCTTAAGAAATCATGGGTTAAGAAATTCACAGTCTCAGAACTTGAGTAGAAGCCCAGAATTTCCATCGAAATCTTAGGATTTACATTGAAACATTAAGAATAATCGAGACTCTGGCCGAAAACTTGGGTTTTCTTAAGCATCGCCCAAGGTGTACCCCTGCAGGTCAGAATTCTGAAACAGCGGGCCTGAGGTTAACGGTTCGGGGGATGCCTACAGCCAGGTGGGCCCCAGCAGGGTCTGATACCCGAGCGAGTGTTGTTCCCGCATGGGCAGGCTTCGCAAGTGGTCGCAGCACGATGGTCGGCGGCGAGCGAGTGGGGGAAGCGGGAAGGAGGCCCTCTAGAAGTCCTCGCGCCTTCTGCAACAATTTTTGCGTCTTCGGGAAAGGCTTGGAAAACTTCTCAGCAGGCCGGGGGACTTTCGAGCCTTCCGAGAAGGCCGCTCCCTCTTACTTCCCCTCCTGGAAGTGGGGGCCGCCGCCCCTGACCACAGGTAGTGTCAAGGGGGGACACCACCGACTCGAGGGAGCGGGCCCCCCTGACCCGGCCAAGCCGCCCAGGAATCCCAAGGAACGGCCGAATACGTTCCAAACCCTCCTTGACTTAGCTGCCCAGATACGCAACACTCAACACGTAGCGTATTGATACGGAGGTCAATCCGTAGACTGGACACGTAGGTCTGGCGCGATAGTTTCGCCAACACGTGGGCCAACACGTTGAGCTAACACGCAGCATTTTAACACAGACGTTTTGAACACGGCACGTGTTGCGTTTTTAAATGGGCGTATCAGGGCAGCTAAGCTCCTTGATCCTCGGTCCTCCCTCCTCCACGGCCTTCACTTTACAGGAGAAGGTGGTGACACCGCCAAGCGGTGCCCCCCTTGGCACTGCCCGACTGACCGCAAGCTCGGGGATGGGGGGGGGCGGGGCTCTCGGAGCAAGGCGGGTTGAGACAACGGCCGCTCATGATCTGTCCTCCGACCCTCACGGAATGTGTCCAGCCCTGACGATTGGGCGAACCAGCAGGCACCGATACCGCTGGTCCTTGGACCTCTCCCGGGGTGCGTTCCGACCGAGAATTTGAAAGCGAATCCAGCGGTGGCGACGAGGGCATCACGGGACGCCCACACAGGCGAAAGCGAGGCAAGGGTAGCAGTGTCTGGACCCGGCCCTCCCCTGCGCGACGAGGGCCCCCCCGAAGGCCAGCTGCCGCTGCCCTGGCCGACCCTCCTCTGACCTCTCGCCATCGCTCGGACGTCCACTCCCCGTGTGATGGGTGTGTTTTCCACCACCACCACCATAGGTTGGAGGGGGAGGGGGTCCTCCTCCTCCTCCTGCTCCTCCTCTTCGTCTTCCTCCTCCTCCTCCTCCTCGTCCTCCTCCTCCCCCCCCTCTAACTTATGGTGGTGGTGGTGGAAAACATGCCCATCACCGTGCATTTGTTCGGCATCGTGCGTGCACTTGCCGCAGAAGGGTCCGAGCTGCTCCTCGGGTGTCCTCGCCGAGCGATGCCAAGGGGAGCGGCGCGAGGCAGGAGGAGACGGATGAGGCGTTTTTTTTGGGAGGGGGGGGGGGGGAAAAGGGAGGTTGTAGGAGGAGATCCCCAGGCAAACTAAACATATTCTCATGTGGAGTCCTACCGTCGGAATATATTCAATTGAGTTGCCCCTCCTGGCGCTCGCGCCCTGTTGTCCCCATAGCAAAGAAAATCTTCCTCCTCAGACTGCGTTGTTGGCCCCTGGGTTGCAGCAACAACGGCTCCCGCCCGAGACTTCCTCACACTTTAGCCCGGACCCCCGCTCCCGCCCGGGACCTCCTCGCATTTAATGCAGGAATCGCGCTCTCGCTGGTGGCTTCCCTGCATTGTTTGCTGGAATCGCTCTCTCGACCCTTTGGAGTCGCGCTCTCGCTGGAGACTCGTTTGCAAGTGTACTCAAAAATGGCACCCTTGCGTTGGAACTTCCCGCCATTTACTCAAGCGCCGCGTTCCCGACACTCAGGCACCCAGGAGTCGCGGTCAAGCTCAGGACTCCCTCACAGACTACTTCGGAATTGGGATCTCGCTGCCCTTCGTAGCCCCGCTGCAGCCCTTCGTGGCCCCCTCGCTGTCCTTCGTGGACCCGTTGCAGTCCTTCGTGGCCCCCTCGTTGCCCTTCGTGGCCCCGTTGCAGCCCCTCGTGGCCCCGTCGCTTTGTTTCGTGGCCCCCTCGCTGCCCTTCGTGGCCCCGTTGCAGCCCTTCGTGGCCCCCTCGCTGCCCTTCGTGGCCCCGTTGCACCCCTTCATTGCCCCTGGCTGCCCTTCGTGGCCCCGTTGCAGCCCTTCGTGGCCCCCTCGCTGCCCTTCGTGGCCCCGTTGCAGCTCCATATATGTATGCCCTTCGTGGCACCCGTTCGTTCGCGCCCGTCGTGGCCCCATATGCGTGCCCTTCGTGGCCCCGCCGTCGCCCTTCGCGGCCCCCTCGCTGCCCTTCGTTGCCCGTTGCTGCCCTCAGTGGCCCCGTCCTTGCCCTCCGCGGCCCAATATGACCATGCCCTTCGTGGCCCCCGCTCGTTCGCGCCCTTCGTGGCCCCGTGTGCATGCCCTTCGTGGCCCCGCTGTCGCCGTTTGTGGCCCCTTCGCTGTCCTACGTGGCCCATTTGCTACCCTCAGTGGCCCCGTCGTTGCCTTCTGGTGGCCCCGCATTATCTGCCCTTCGTGGCCCCCGCTCGATCGCGCTCTTCGTGGCCCCATACGCATTCCCTTCATCCCCGCTGTTCCTTCGTGGCCTACTTCGTGCCCTTCGTGGCCTTGCTGTCGTTCTCTCTCTCTCTCTCTTTCTCTCTCGCTCTCGCTTTCGCTCGTCGTCGTCGTCGCCGTCGCCGTCGCCATCGTGGTCGTCGTCGTCGTCGTCGTCGTGGTCGGTCCCCTGTTCGTCCTTCTTGGGGTCGGATTGCCACCGATCAGCGCTGCCGCTGGCCAGGCCGACGGTCCGCGGCCGCCCCGCCGCTTGCTGGGGCCCAGGCTGCAGGGAAGAAAAGTATACCCCCCAAAAGAGGTACGATCGAAGACGAAGCGTGCGGGTACCGAAGGTTTGGGAAATACGCGTTAACGGACACTCGGGCAGATAAGAGCGAACAATTTCAAAAATGATTGTTGTTGAACTCGCATGTCTGAAAAATCGAAGGTGAGGGGTGAGATCGAAGTGGAACGGAGAGCCCCCCTAACGGGAAATCGGTTTCGGTTTCGTGTTCGTGCGTGCCGTGCGTGCGGGCGCGGCGAAGCTGCGTGGGCGGGCGAAAGGAAAGTCTCCTGTGGCTGAGGCGCGGCCGGACCAAATTTCTCCCTTCCGGCGTCCGGTGGCGCGCGGTTTCCCGCCGGTGTCCCGTTGTGGCTGAGGCGCGGCCGGACCAAATTTCTCCCTTCCGGCGTCCGGTGGCGCGCGGTGTCCCGCCGGTGTCCCGCCTCCGGCTGAGGCGCGGCCGGACCAAATGGCTCCCTTCCGGCGTCCGGTGGCGCGCGGTGTCCCGCCGGTGTCCCGTCGGTGTCCCGATGATGATGATGATGATGATGATGATGATGATGATGATGATGATGCTGATGCTGATGCTGATGATGATGATGATGATGGTCGATGATGTTGATGATGATGATGGTGATGGTGGTGAGGATGATGGTGCCCCGATGATGAAGATGTTGACGATGTTGATGATGGTGATGATGATGGCCATGGTGTTGATGATGATGGTGTCCAGATGATGATGATGATGATGATGATGATGATGATGATGTTGATGATGCTGATGTTGCTGATGCTGGCATCCCGATGGTGACGATGATGTTGATGATCCTGATAATGTTGATGATGATGAGATGAGATGATAATGATGCTGGTGATGATGAAGATGATGAGGGTGCCCCGATGATGATGGTGATGATGAGGTTGATGATGATGCTGTTGATGATGATGATGCTGATGATGATGCTGATGATGATGGTGTCCCGATGATGATGATGATGTTGATGATGAGGATGATGATGATGAGCTAATGAAGATGAATTGTATGATGGTGGCCCGATGATGATGCTGATGTTGATGATGATAATGGTGTCCCGACGATGATGAGGAGGGTTGAATGATGCTGATGTTGACGATGGTGATGGTGTCCCGATGATGATGATGTTGATGATGATGGTGATGAGGTGGTGATGATGATGGTGTCCCGATGATGATGATGTGGATGACGTTGATGACGAGGATGTTGGTGATGATGGTGATGATACTTTGATTGTGAAATCGATTGTGATATCGATAATGAGATCGATAGTGAGACCGAATGTGAGATCGATTGTGAGATCGATAGTGAGATCGATAGTGACATCGATTGTGATATCGATCGGATGAAATTGATCGAATGAGATCGATTGTGAGATCGATCGAGTGAGATCGATCGAGCGAGACCGATAGTGAGATCGATAGTGAGATCGATAATGCGACCGATCGAGTGAGACGCTGGTTACCCCCCCCCGACCCTCCTTATCACCCGAAGGGTGGTCGTATAGGTATGTATATGTACATGCGTACATACATAAATACATTTTTATATATATATATATAAGTGAGAAGGTGAGGGGGTGAGATCGAAGTGGAACGGAGAGCCCCCCTACCGGGAAATCGGTTTCGGTTTCGGGTTCGTGCGTGCCTTGCGTGCGGGCGAGGCGAAACTACGTGGGCGGGCGAGAGAATCTCCTCCGGCTGAGGCGCGGCCGGACCAAATGATTCCTGACCTGGGGCCGGTGGGGCGCGGTGTCCCGCCGGTGTCCCGCCTCCGGCTAAGGCGCGGCCAGACCACATGATTCCTGACCAGGGGCCAGTGGGTCGCGGTGTCCCGCCGGTGTCCCGCCTCCGGCTGAGGCGCGGCCGGACCAAATTATTCCTGACCGGGGGCCAGTGGCGCGCGGTGTCCCGCCAGTGTCCCGTCGGTGTCCCGATGATTATGATGATGATGGTGATGATGACGATAATGTTGATGATGATGGTGATGGTTGTGATGATGATGGTGTCCCGATGATGATGATAATGATGGTGGTGATGGTGGTAAGGATGATGGTGTCGCCATGATGATGATGTTGATGATGATGTTGATCATGACGGTGTCCCGATGATGATGCTGATGATCCTGAGTTTGATGATGATGAGATGATGATGAGATGATAATGGCGATGGTGTCCCGAGGATGATGAGGTTGATGATGATGCTGTTGATGATGCTGGTGATGATGATGGTGTTCCGATGATGGTGATGATCATGCTGATGATGATGACGATGATGGTGTCCCGATGACGATTATGTTCATGATGAGGATGGTGATGAGGTGATGATGGTGCTTTCTGATGATGGTGATGGTGATGCTGATGTTGATGATGAGGATGGTTTCCCGATGATGATGGTGATGGTGATGATGGTGACGATGATGATGGTGTTCCGATGGTTATGATGATGTTGATGATGATGCTGATGATGATGTCCCGATGATGATGATGTTGATGTTGTTCGTGATCATAATGATGAGATGATGCTGATGATGATGGTGTTCCGATGATGATGATGATGGCGTCCCAATGGTGATGATGCTGATGATGGTGATGGTGACGATGATGGTGTCCCGATGATGGTGATGGTGATGATGATGATGATGATGTTGAGGATGGTGGTGATGAGGTGATGATGGTGATGGTGTCCCGATGCTGATGATGATGCTGACGCGGATGACGATGATATTAATGATGATGATGACGTTGGTTGTGATATCGTTAGTGAAGTCGATAATGAGACATAATGTGAGATCGATGGTGAGACCGGTAGTGAGATAGATATTGTGATCGACTGTGAGATCGAATGAAACAGATCGAATGAGATCGATTGCGCGATCGATCGACTGGTATCGATCGAGTGAAACCGACAGTGAGATCGATAATGAGATCGATAGTGAGACCGATCGAATGAGACGTTGGTTCCTCCCCCCCGAACCTGCTTATCACCCGAAGGGTGGTCGTATAGGTAATTATTGTTGATCCCCCATCACTGGTGCATACTGTTTCCCAATCAAAGTGTACCCCTCGACGCTGGCACCCTGGTTTTGGCAGGGAAAGTCTTGATGCTCAAACTGCGCCCTTGGCCCCCGGGTTACAACAACAACGGCTCCCGCCTGAGACCTCTTCACAATTTAGCCAGGACCCCCGCTCCCGCCCGAGACTTCCTCGCATTTTATTCAAGGATCGCGCTCTTCGCTCGGGACTTCCTTACAATTTGTCATGAATCGCTCTCCCCGCGCTCTGGAGTCGCGCTCTCGCTGGAGACTTGCTTGCAACTTACTGAAGAATGACGCCCTTGCGTTGGAATTTCCCGCAATCTACTCAACCGCCGCGCTCCCGACACCCAGGCACCCAGGAGTCGCGCTCACGCGTAGGACTCCCGCACAAATTAATTAGGAATAGGGATCTCGCTGCCCCTCGTGGCCGCGTTGCAACCCTTCATGGCCCCCTCGCTTTATTTCGTGGCCCCGTTGCAGCCCTTCGTGGCCCCCTCGCTGCCCTTCATGGCCCCGTTGTGGCCCCTCGTGGCATCCTCGCTGCCCTTCGTGGCCCCGTTGCAGCCCTTTGTGGCCCCCTCGCTGCCCTTCGTGGCCCCGTTGCAGCCCTTCGTGGCCCCTCGCTGCCCTTCGTGGCCCCGTTGCAGCCTTTCGCGGCCCCGTTGCAGCCCTTCGTGGCCCCCTCGCTGCCCTTCGTGGCCCCGTTGCAGCCCTTCCTGGCCCCCTCGCTGCCGTTCGTGGCCTCATATATGTATGCCCTTCGTGCCCCCCGCTCGTTCGCGCCCGTGGTGGCCCCATATGCATGCCCTTCGTGGCCCCGCCGTCGCCCTGCGAGGCCCCCTCACTGCCCTTGGTGGCCCGTTGCTGCCCTCAGTGGCCCTGTCCTTGCCTTCCGCGGCCCAATCTACGCATGCCGTTCGTGGCCTGCGCTCGTTCGCGCAAATTGTGGCCCCATGTGCATGCCCTTCGTGGCCCCGCTGTCGCCGTTTGTGGCCCCCTCAGTCTCCTACGTGGCCCAGTTGCGACCCTCAATGGCCCCGTCGTTGCCTTCTGTGGCCCCATATTACCTGCCCTTCGTGGCCCCCGCTCATTCGCGCTCGTCGTGGCCCCATACGCATTCCCTTCCCGTCCCCGCTGTCGCCCTTCGTGGCCTACTTCGTGTTCTTCGTGGCCCTGCTGTCGTTCTCTCTCTCGCTCTCGCTTTCGCTCGTCGTCGTCGTCCCCGTCGTCGTCGTCGTCGTCGTCGTCGTCGTCGTCGTCGACGTCGTCGTCGTCGTCGTCGTCGTCGTCGTGGTCGGTCCCCTGTCCGTCCCTTTTGGGGTAGGGTCGACGGTCCGCGGCCGCCTCGCTGATCAGCGCTGCCGCTGGCCAAGCCGACGGTCCGCGGCCGCTCCGCCGCTTGCCGAGGCCCGGCCTGCAGGGAAAAAAGGTATACCCCCCCAAAAGGGGTTCGATCGAAGACGAAGAGGGCGGGTATCGAGGGTATACGCGTTAACGGACACTCGAGCAGATAAGGGCGAACAGTTTTAAAATGACTGTTATTGTAGTTGTAGTTGTAGTTGTAGTTGTAGTCGTAGTCGTAGTCGTAGTCGTAGTCGTAGTCGTAGTAGTAGTGGTAGTAAAAGTAGTAGTAGTAGTAGTAGTAGTAGTAGTAGTAGTAGTAGTAGTAGTAGTAGTAGTAGTTGTTGTTGTTACTGTTGTTGAACTCTCATGTCTGAAGAAATACTGTTGATGCCCCTTCACCAGTGCCTGCTGTTTTTCAGAATCAAAATGTGCCCCTCGACGCTCGCACCCTGTTTTTTGACAGGGAAGGTCTTGATGCTCAAACTGCGCCCCTGGCCCCCGGGGTACAACAACAACGGCTCCCGCCTGAGACTTTCTCGCAATTTAGCCAGGGCCCCCGATCCCGCCAGAGACTTCCTCGCATTTTACTCAGGAATCGCGCTCTCGCTTGGGACTTCCTTGCGATTTATTCAGCAATCGCTCTCCCGGCGCTCTGGAGTCGCGCTCTCGCTGGAGACTTGCTTGCAACTTACTGAAGAATAGCGCCCTTGCGTTGGAATTTCCTGCAATTTGCTCAAGCGCCGTGCTCCCGACACCCAGGCACCGAGGAATCGCGCCCATTGTGGCCCCATGTGCAAGTCCTTCGTGGCCCCGCTGTCGCCGTTTGTGGCCCCCTCGCTGTCCTACGTGGCCCAATTGCTACCCTCAGTGGCCCCATCGTTGCCTTCTGTGGCCCAACATTACGTGCCCTTCGTGGCCCCCGCTCGTTCGCGCTCGTCGTGGCCTCATACGCATTCCCTCCGTGTCCCCGCTGTCGCCCTTCGTGGCCTACTTCGTGTCCTTCGTGGCGCCCTGCTGTCGTTCTCTCTCGCTCTCGCTTTCGCTCGTCGTCGCCGCCGTCGTCGTCGTCGTCGTCGTGATCGGTCCCCTGTCCGTCCCTTTTGGGGTCCGGTCGACGGTCCGCGGCCGCCTCGCCGATCAGCGCTGCCGCTGGCCAGGCCGACGGTCCGCGGCCGCTCCGCCGCTTGCCAGGCCCGGCCTGCAGGGAAGAAAGGTATACCCCCCAAAAGGGGTTCGATCGAAGACGAAGAGGGTGGGTATCGAGGGTTTGGGAAATACGCGTTATTGAACACTTGTGCAGATAAGGGCGAACAAATTTAAACTGATTGTTGTTGTTGTTGTTGTTGTTCTTGTTTTTGTTGTTGTTGTTCGGTAAGGCGTTGACACCGGCCCCGGCTTGTTGTCGAGATCTTCTTCTTCTCTCAAAACTCAAGTGCTTATTCTTAAAAGTAAGCAGAGCTCCAGCAACCGACGAATTGCCTCACGGGGCCGGAGAAGTGGCTGGCACTGGGGCGGCAGCGCAAGGTGCCCCACGGGGCTGGAGAAGGGGTCGGCATTCCTGGCGCGTTTCCAAAGGTTTCCCCAGGATTTCCGCGAATCCCTCAGGACTCCTTTGGATTTCTGAAGACTCCTCCGGACTCGCCAGGACCCCCAGGGATGCCTTAGGACCCCCCAGGATTCCTCGGGATTCCTCAGGAGCCATTCAGCGGGACTCCCGAGGATTCCTCAGGATCCTCCAGGCAGGATTCCTCACGCCCTTTCCGGATTCCCCAGGACTCCTCAGGACCCCCCAGGAATCCTTGGGATCCCAAGTGATTCTTCAGGATCTCCCCAGGGGGTTCTCAGGATTCCGTTGGGCTCCTCAGGATTCTGTTGGAATTCTTCAGGATTCCCAAGGCTTCCTCAGGACACTTCAGGATTCCTCAGGATCCACCATGTCTCCTCAGGACACCTACGGACTCCTCAGGATCCCTCATGATTCCTCAGGATCCCTGCAGGGTGCCCCTCAGGATTCCACAGGATCCTTGAGCATTCTTCAAGATTCCCAAGATTCCTCACGACTCCTCAGGATTCCTGAGCATCCCCTTAGGATTCCAGAGGATTCCCTGAGGGTCTCCTAGGGAGTCCTGGGGGGGTTCTGGAGGATTCCCGAGCTTTTTTTCCTTTGCGGAATCCTTAGGGGCTCCTGAGAGCTCCCCAGGGGTTCTTTAGGATCCCCTGGGGGGTCCTGAGAACCTCCCCCCCCCCCTCCTCTCCTAAGGGGGTCCTGAGGATGCCCTCGGGGCTCCTTGGGATGCTCTAAGGATTCCTGAGGATTCCCTAAGGGTTCCTGGGGATTCTCTAGAAAGATTCCTGGGGCTTCTCCTTAAATGTTCCTGAAGATGTCTTAAGGATTCCTTCGGATTCATTCGGGATTCCTGAGGATGCCCTGGGGGGTCCTACGGAGTCTCTAAGGGGTTCTGGAGGATTCCCGATGGGGTTTCTTTGAAGATTTTCTAAGCATCCCTGAGGGTTCCCTAGGGAGTCCCGCGGATCCCCTATGGGGGTCCTGGGGATTCCATAGGGGGTCCTGAGGTTTCCTTCTGGGTTTCTGAAGATTCCTTTTGGGTTCCTCAAGATTGCCTACGGATTCCAAAGGATTCCCGAAGGGGGTCCTGGGGATTCCCTATGGGGCTTCTGACGACATCCTCGGGATTCTTGGGGATTCCTTTTGGGGTTCCGGAGGGTTCCTTGCGGGTCTCCTGAGAATTCGTTTGGGATTCCTGAGGAGCCCTTAGGGTTTCTGGGGGATTCCCGAAATGGGGTTCCCTTGAACTTCCCCGAAGGGGCTCCCGAGGGTCAGGGGCTTTTGAGGATACACTAGGATGTCCTGGGGATCCCCATAAGGGCTCCTGGGGATTCCTTAGGGGCTCCTGAGGGTTCCCTGAGGATTCCGTAAAGGATTCCCGATGGGTTGATGAGGAAGTGCGCGCGCATGTTTTTAATCAAAAAATGAGGTTGCGACATGCACTCGTTTTCCAAAACCAAAATACCAGTGCTCGTGAAGATCGCTCTCGGGTTCTTCACGAAACCAAACGTTTTGGACAGACTTCGACATGCGAGCGCGGCGGACGCGCGCGCATGTGATCTGCATGGTATCGTTTGATCGGGATTCTGCCTGGATGGTGGTGGTGCTGCTGCTGCCCCTCCCCCTCCCTCCCTTCCACCCTTTATGAAGCTCTTTCTCTCCGTGCTCCTGTCGGGTCTGCTGCTGCCGTCTTTGCCGTCTGAATGTTTAGCTTTCGTCAGGAATCGTGAGGGTCCCTGAGGGTGTCTTAGCTGCACACGGGGCCGAAGAAGGGGGTAGCGCACGGGGGGCGTTTTCTGTGGATAATGGAAGGAACAGCACAGATGACGGTGCACACAAGGCCGGAATGTACGTTTGCCCACCGCGGCGCGACACCGCCGCTGATGGCCTCTAGCAGGGTCAGGGAAAATGTCGTCACACAGCGCCTCAGGACGGGGCCGGAATGTGCGCCCCTCCACCGGGGGAGTGACACCGCAGGCTCCGGCCCTGCCTGGGCCTGGGGTGTACGCCTTTCCGTTGTTGTTGTTGATCTTGTTGAACTCTCACTTCTGAAGAATAATTATTGTTGATTCCCCCCGTCCAGTGCACATTGTTTTCTTCGATTGAAGTGCCTTTTCCCGGGGCTCGCACTTTTTTATATAAAAATATTTTTTAAAAAAAATTAAAAAAAAAATCAGGGAAAATATTGAAGGTCAAACTGTGTCGTTGGCCCCCGGTTTACAACAACAACAATAATAATAATTTTAAGACTGTTCGCCCTTATATGCTCGAGTGTCCAATAACGCGTATTTCCCAAATCCTCGATACCCGCCCTCTTCGTTTTCGATCGAACCCCTTTTGGGGGGTATGCTTTTGTTCCCTGCGGGCGGGACCCCGGCAAGCGGCGGGGCGGCCGCGGACCGTCGGCCTGGCCAGCGGCAGCGCTGATCGGCGGGGCGGCCGTGGACCGTCGACCCGACCCCAAGAGGGACGGACAGGGGACCGACCACGACGACGACGACGACGACGACGACGACGTCGAAGACGACGGCGACGACGACGACGACGAGCGAAAGCGAGAGCGAAAGAAAACGACAGCAGGGCCACGAAGGACACGAAGTAGGCCACGAAAGGCGACAGCGGGGACACGAAGGGAATGCGTATGGGGCCACGAAGAGCGCGAACGAGCGGGGGCCACGAAGTGCAGATAATGCGGGGCCACAGAAGGCAACTATGGGGCCACTGAGGGTAGCAACTGGGCCACGTAGGACAGTGAGGGGGACACAAATGGCGACAGCGGGGCCACGAAGGGCATGCACATGGGGCCACAACGGGCGCGACTCCTGGGTGCCTGGGTGTCGGGAGCGCGGCGCTTGGGCAAATTGCAGGAAACTCTAACGCAAGGCCATTCTTCAGGAAGTTGCAAGCAAGTCTCCAGCGAGAGCGCGACTCCAGAGCGCTGGAAAGAGCGATTCCTGAGTAAATTGTAAGGACGTCCGAAGCGAGAGCGCGATTCCAGACAAAAATGCGAGGAAGTCTCGGGCTGGAGCGGGGGTCCTGGCTAAATTGTAAGGAAGTCTCAAGCGGGAGCCGTTGTTGTTGTTGTAATCCGGGGGCCAGGGGCCCAGTTTGAGCATCAAGACTTTCCCTGTCAAAACACAGGGTGCGAGCGTCGAGGGGCACACTTTGATTGAAAAACCAAGCATGCACCGGTGAAGGGTCATTAGCAATAATTACTTTTCAGAAGTGATAGAACAACAACAAGAACAATAACAAGACAAATAACAAGCACAATAACCATAACAAGAAGAATAGCAACAACAACAACAATACTGATAATAATAATAATACTAATAATAATACTAATAATAATGGTAATAACAATAAAACTATTAATAAGAATACTAATAATACTAATAATG
Source organism: Prorocentrum cordatum (assembly GCA_963575745.1). NCBI lineage: Eukaryota > Dinophyceae > Prorocentrales > Prorocentraceae > Prorocentrum > Prorocentrum cordatum. Next base: position 605,377 of record CAUYUJ010017837.1, read on the forward strand.
ATAATGATAATAATAAAACTAATAATAATACTAACAATAATACTACTATTAATAATAAAAATAATATTATTAATAATAATAACAATAATAATATAATAATAATAATAATAATAATATAATAATAATAATCATAATAATACAAAATAAAAATAATATTAATAATAATGATGATGTTTAAACTGTTCGCCTTTATATGCTCGAGTGTCCAATAACGCGTATTTCCCAAACCCTCGATACCCGCCCTGTTCGTCTTCGATCGAACCCGTTTTGGGGGGTATACCTTTCTTCCCTGCGGGCGGGGCCCCGGCAAGCGGCGAGGCGGCCGCGGACCGTCGGCCTGGCCAGCGGCAGCGCTGATCGGCGGGGCGGCCGCGGACCGTCGACCCGACCCCAAGAGGGACGGACAGGGGACCGACGACGACGACGACGACGACGACGACGACGACGACGACGACGACGTCGAAGACGACGGCGACGACGACGACGGCGACGACGAGCGAAAGCGAGAGAGAACGACACCAGGGCCACGAAGGGCACGAAGTAGGCCACGAAGGGCGACAGCGGGGACACGAAGGGAATGCGTACGGGGCCACGAAGAGCGCGAGCGAGCGGGGGCCACGAAGTGCAGATAATGCGGGGCCACAGAAGGCAACTATGGGGCCACTGAGGGTAGCAACTGGGCCACGTAGGACAGTGAGGGGGACATATATGGCGACAGCGGGGCCACGAAGGGCATGCACATGGGGCCACAACAGGCGCGACTCCTGGGTGCCTGGGTGTCGGGAGCGCGGCGCTTGGGCAAATTGCAAGAAATTCCAACGCAAGGCCACTCTTCAGTAAGTTGCAAGCCGGTCTCCAGCGAGAGCGCGACTCCAGGGCGCCGGGAGAGTGATTCCGGAATAAATTATAAGGACGTCCGAAGCGAGAGCGCGATGCCAGAAAAAAATGCGAGGGGGTCTCGGGCGGGAGCGGAGGTCCTGGCTAAATTGTAAGGAAGTCTCAGGCGGGAGCCGTTGTTGTTGTAACCCGGGGGCCAGGGGCCCAGTTTGAGCATCAAGACTTTCCCTGTCAAAAAACAAGGTGCGAGCGTCGAGGGGCACACTTTGATAGAGAAAAAACAGTATGCACCGGTGGGGGGATCAACAATAGTTATTCTTCAGAATTGAGAATTCAACAACACAGCAACAACCACAACAACAACAACAACAACAACAATCATTTTAAGACTGTTCGCCCTTATATGTTCGAGTGTCCAATAACGCGTATTTCCCAAACCCTCGATACCCGCCCTTTTCGTCTTCGATCGAACCCCTTTTGGGGGGTATACCTTTCTTCCCAGCAGGCCGGGCCCCGGCAAGCGGCGGGGCGGCCGCGGACCGTCGGCCTGGCCAGCGGCAGCGCTGATCGGCGGGGCGGCCGCGGACCGTCGACCCGACCCCAAGAGGGACGGACAGGGGACCGACCACGACGACGACGACGACGTCGACGACGACGGCAACGACGGCGACGGCGACGACGACGACGAGCGAAAGCGAGAGCGAAAGAGAACGACAGCAGAGCCACGAAGGACACGAAGTAGGTCACGAAGGGCGACAGCGGGGACACGAAGTGAATGCGTATGGGGCCACGAAGAGCGCGAACGAGCGGGGGCCACGAAAGGCAGATAATGCGGGGCCACAGAAGGCAACGATGGGGCCACTGAGGGTAGCACCTGGGCCACGTAGGACAATGAGGGGGCCACAAACGGCGACAGCGGGGCCACGAAGGGCATGCACATGGGGCCACAACGGGCGCGAACGAGCGGGGGCCACGAAGGGGATACGTATGTTGGGCCGCGGAGGGTACGGACGGGGCCACTGCGGGCAGCAACGGGGGCACGAATGGCAGCGAGGGGGCCACGAAGGGCGACAGCGGGGCCACGAAGGGCATGCATATGGGGCCACCACGGGCGCGAACGAGCGGGGGCCACGAAGGGCATACATATATGGGGCCACGAAACAAAGCGAGGGGACCACGAAGGGCTGCAACGGGTCCACGAAGGGCAGCGAGGGGGCCACGAAGGGCTGCAACGGGGCCACGAGGGGCTGCAACGGGGCCACGAAGGGCAGCGATGGGGGCCACGAAGGGCTACAACGGGGCACGAAACAAAGCGAGGGGGCCACGAAGGGCTGCAACGGGGCCACGAAGGGCAACGAAGAGGCCACGAGGGGCTGCAACGGGGCTACGAAACAAAGCGAGGGGGCCACGAAGGGCTGCAACGGGGCCGCGAAACAAAGCGAGGGGGCCACGAAGGGCTGCAACGGGGCCACGAAAGGCAGCGAGATCTTCATTCCTATGTAATCTGTGAAGGGGTCCTGAGCGTGAGCGCGACTCCTGGGTGCCTGGGTGTCGGGAGCGCGGCGCTGGAGTAACTTGTAAGAGATTCCAACGCAAAGGCGCTATTCTTCAGTAAGTTGCAAGCAAGTCTCCAGCGAGAGCGCGACTCCAGAGCGCAAGAGGAGCGATTCCTGAATAAATCGTAAGGAAGTCCCAAGCGAGAGCGCGATTCTTGAATACAATGCGAGGAAGTCTCGGGCGGGAGCGGGGGTCCGGGCTAAATTGTAAGGAAGTCTCAAGCGGGAGTCGTTGTTGTTGTAACCCGGGGGCCAGGGGGCCAGTTTGAGCAGGAAGACTTTCCTTCACACAAAACAAAGTGCGAGCCCTGGGGGGGCCCTTCAATTGAAAAAATCAATGTGCACCGGTGGGGGGGGATCAACAATAATTTTTCTGTAAGAATGAAAGTTCAACAGCAACAACGGCTCGCGCCTGAGACTTCCTCACAATTTAGCCAGGACCCCCGCTCCCGCCCGAAACTTCCTCGCGTTTTATTCAGGAATCGCGCTCTCGCTTGGAACTCGCTGGAAACATGCTCGCAATCTACTGAAGAATGACGCCCTTGCGTTGGAATTTCCTGCAATCTACTCAAGCGCCGCGCTCCCGACACCCAGGCACCCAGGAGTCGCGCTCACGCTTAGGACTCCCTCACACATTACATCAGAATCGGGATCTCACTGCCCTTCGTGGCCCCGTTGCAGCCCTTCGTGGCCCCCTCGCTGCCCTTCGTGGCCCCGTCGCAACCCCTCGTGGCATCCTCGCTGCCCTTCGTGGCCCCGTTGCAGTCCTTCGTGGCCCCCTCGCTGCCCTTCGTGGCCCCGTTGCAGCCCTTCGTGGCCCCGTTGCAGCCCTTCGTGGCCCCCTCGCTGCCCTTCGTGGCCCCCTCGCTGCCCTTCGTGGCCCCGTTGCATCCCCTCGTGGCCCCGTTGCATCTTTTCGTGGCCCCCTCGCTGCCCTTCGTGTCCCCATACCTATATGTATGCTCTTCGTGGCCCCCGCTCGTTCGCGCCCGTGGTGGCCCCGTATGCATATGTCCTACGTGGCCCAGTTGCTCTCTTTCGCTCTCGCTCTCGCTTTCGTTCTCTTTCGCTCTCTTTCGCTTTCTCTTTCTCTTTCGCTCTCGCTTTCGCTCGTCGCCGTCGGCGTCGTCGTCGTCGCCGTCGTCGTCGACGTCGTCGTCGTCGTCGTCGACGTCGTCGTCGTCGTCGTCGTCGTCGTGGTCGGTCCCCTGCCCTTCCCTCTTGGGGTCGGGTCGACGGTCCGCGGCCGCCCTGCCAATCAGCGCTGCCGCTGGCCAGGCCGACGGTCCGCGGCCGCCCCGCCGCTTGCCGGGGCCCGGCCTGCAGGGAAGAAAGGTGTATCCCCCCAAAGAGGTTCTATCGAAGACGAAGAGGGCGGTTACCGAGGGTTTGGGAAATAGGCTTTATTGGACACTCGAGCAGATAAGGGCGAGCAGTCTTAAAAATGATTGTTGTTGTTGCTGTTGTTGTTGTTGCTGATGTTGTTGTTGTTGTTGTTGTTGTTGTTGTTGTTGTTGTTGTTGTTGTTGTTGTTGTTTTGTTATCGTCGTCCCACCCGCGACCCACCCCGCGACCCACCTGCGACCCAACCCGCGACCCACCCGCGACCCACCCGCGACCCACCCGCGACCCACCCGCGACCCACCCGCGACCCACCCGCGACCCACCCCGCGACCCACCCGCGACCCACCCCGCGACCCATCCCGCGACCCACCCGCGACCCACCCCGCGACCCACCCCGCAACCCACCCCGCGACCCACCCGCGACCCATCCCGCGACCCACCGTCAAGGGAGGAACAACCACCTGGACCCGACAATTGACGTTTACTAAACGGCCATGGGCGTTGACGAAACAACCTTGCCCTGTTCGATTCATTCCTTGTGTGCGTTTACGAAACGGTTTCGCTCGTCGGGGTGATTATCATGGGGCCCTTTTACACCCGCGACCCACCCGCTGACGGAAAAAACTGCGCCTGCGGCGGGTTCGGTTTGTGATGTGTGAAACTTTGGCGCCTGCGGCGGGCCTCTCCGAAGTCTCGCAGACTGCCGACGACCCCACCGCCCCCTCAATCTTATCCGCACCAACGGAGTGCTACGTACACCCTGCGAAATGCTTAAGAAAACATGGGTTCAGAAATTCATAATCTCAGAATTTGAATAAAAGCCCAGAACTTCTAGTAAAATCATAGGATTCACATTGAAACATTAAGAATAATCGAGACTCTGGCCGAAAACTTAGGTTTTCTTAAGCATCGCCTAAGGTGTATTCGTCATATTCCGTCCCAAGGCGGTGTCCGATAGGCACTGGCTGGTCCAACACGGCCAGTCCTGGCTGTGGCGCGTCGCCCTTTCGTGCTGCGCTTTCCCATCCAGCTCGTGCAGATCGGCTGGGCAATGTCTGCTGTGTTTCCCATCGTGCACGCATTCAACTACGGCAGGTCCGTGTCGTGCCGACTTCGGCGTTGGTTTCTGACACCGCGGGGATCGTTCAACCTTGAACGATCGGCCGTCTCCGCAACGTCCAAATGTTCAACATCGAACGATTCTGGGTCGCCCGCGGCGTTCAACCTTGAACGCCCGCGCTGGGGTCGCCGCTGGTCGACACGACGCAAACCTACCGTAGGTCCGTCCCAATGCGGTGGCCAATGGGAATTGGCTTGTCCAGCCCTGTGGCCTGTCCTGGGCGGGACGCGTCGACTTGTGCTTCGCGCCGCTTCCCCCCTTCGCGCAGGCGGGCTGGGCAGCGCGGGCACGTGCTGTCCTATGCCTCCCTGGCCATCACACAGGCTTCTGGTCCGAATTGGAGTTTGACTTGAACGCGGAGGGGATGCGCTCGGCTGCGGCGTGAGGCCGTCATGGTGGCTGGTACGCGGTTCCACGAAAACGGGGAGGCAGTTCCCGCTGCTGTGCTGTACGGCGTGCGTTTGTTCAGGAGGCTGGAATGCGGCACGAATATCCTGGCATGTAGGAGCTGGCCGATGGGTTTCGCGAGGCCGCTGTTTCGTCCCTCTCATCCCAATCGTCGGCGTGGCGTGGGCCTCCAGCAAGTGGCGGTGCGTGAAGAGGAATTCGACGGTCCTCATCTGAGTTGCAAGCTATCTTTCATCGAAGGATCGGCTTGTCAGACGTCCCAGGGACTGGGGATACCGTCAAGTACAGATCTTGCTGCTCCTGGGGTGCGCTCCGACCAGAACCTCGAAGCGAATCCAACCGTGGCGACGAGGGTCTCCCAAGGGACCCACAATTACGGAAGCGAGGCAAGGGCAGCTGTATCGGTACCTTGTCCTCCTCAGATGGAAGAGGGGGCGGGGGGGAGGAGGGAGGAGGAGGAGGGAGGAGGAGGAGGAGGAGGAGGAGGAGGAGGAGGAGGAGGAGGAGGAGGAGGAGGAGAGAAGGAGGAGGAGGAGGAGGAGGGGGGAGGAGGAGGAGGAGGAGGAGGGGGGAGGAGGAGGAGGAGGAGGAGGAGGAGGAGGAGGAGGAGCAGGAGGAGCAGGAGGAGGAGGTGGAGGAGGAGGGGGTGGACGAGTAGAACTCTCTCCCTTCTGCCTCTCGCTCCTGCCCACTCCCCCTTTCAGACGCTCATTCGGCGGCAGGTCCTTTGTGCCGCGGCGGCGGCCGCCCTCTCGCTTGAAGACTCCAAGGGAGAAAACTACTGCACGCGCAAAGGGCCGGAGCAAGACAAAACGGCACCACCACCACCAGCGCGAGGAGCCAGGCGCGAGCAGCGTCGAAGTCCATGACCCCGATCTGGTCCCGAATCCAACCTTGGGTCTCCTCCCCCTCCCTCCTGGAGACGATTTCCGTCTGAGGACCGATCTTGAGGAGGACGACGAGCTTTGCTCCCAGGGGGGTCCCGTCGCTGGCCAGCGGGTGGTCTGGTCCCAGCCACCCGCGGTGACAAAAAGGTCCCCTCCGATGGCCCCCCCTCTCGCTCGAGACGTCGCTTATCCTCGGTTCGGGGAGGTATCGTGGAACCCCTCGCTTGAGGCGCCCCGCTGGTGGTGGCGGTGTCGCTTCTCCCTCCTCCGACACGTGGGGGTGCCAGTGTCACCACACGCAGACGTCAGGAGGCAACTCCTGGGAAGTCTTCGTGGGACCAGATTCGGCCCAGCGCTAAGCCCGATTCAGCCAGGCCAAGCTGGATTTGAAAGGACGGTGCCGGACTAGGACAGTTTTCGACCACAGATGTATCAGCGCAGTCGCTGAACTTAGCCTCTCATATTTTGTTTGTTGGTGATGGGGATGTGCTGCGATAGCGTGTTGGGGATGCTGATGTAACTAGACTCGCAGGAGTTGCATCCAGCAGACAGTTCGGCCACGCGCAAAGGCGACCCTGGACCAGAGCGACCTTCGGCGCGCGGCTTGCAGGTCGTTGCGTGCTGTGCGGAAGGAGCGGCCATGCGTGCTTTGGTTTGGCTTCCCTGTGCCCAACGAAGGCCGCGCGTCCGCGTCCGAAGGCCACTCCGGCGAAGGGTCAACCTAACTCGGGTCTGCGTTGGCAGCTCGGGACGATCCAAGCACTCACGGAGCGCTCTCGGCGAGGCGCAGCCGCTGCAACGCATCCCGCGGCAGGACCATCTCCAGGAGCAGACGAAAGCGACCCCCCGAAAACCGCGCATGCAGGGCCACTCCTGCAAAGGGCCCCTCTGACGTGTAGCCGAATGCCGGCCACGCCCATCCCTGGCCTGGGATCGGTGAGATCGCCTTCCGCTCGGCTGGGAAGGCACACGCACCCATCCCGGGCCCAGGATGGGCCTGGCTGGGGCCAGCGTGGTGCACGCTTGGCCCTCCGATCGCTGCGCCCTCGCCACCATCACCAGGGGAAAGAAAAACAGCACAGACCTACTCGTTCGGAGGTCCGCGCGCATTCCTTGGATTGGCATTGGGGCCCCCCTCCCTTGCGCGCAGAGCGCGCCGGAGGCGGCGCTGGAGGCGCCTCGGGGGGAGGGAGCAGCGCCGATCCAAGAAATCCGCGCGGGCCGCCGACAATCTATGTCTGTACCACCTCTCTTTTCCTCGGGTCACAATCAGTCGACGTTGGCAGACGCCCAGCGACTCGAACAAAAAGACGTAAGAGTGACCCTGGGTAAGAGAATGACCTTCGGTGCGCGGCTTTTGGGCGGCCGCGGGGGGACCAAACACAAGCGTGCAAGACGCTACCATCGCATCGCGTTCGGCGATCGGGGGACCCCAATGGGCCCGCACCAAAGGTCACTCTGGCGCAGGGTCACTCCTACGTCTAGTCCATGGGGCGGGAGGCCAGAAGGTCAGGTCGGGCCAGCAGGCCCCACGGGGGATGCCCTCTTCGGGCACTACCCGGGGGGGGGGGGGGGGGGGGGACAGTGGAGGAGGAGGAGGAGGAGGAGGAGACGAGGGAGGGAGGGAGGAGGGAGGAGGGAGGAGGGAGGAGGGAGGAGGGATGGATTTTGGATTGCCTGCTCGTTGAGGCAACTAGCCTGTCGAGTTATGGTGGCGCTGCGGCTAGCGATGCAAACTGAAATAGTGAGATCGCACGGGCACCTAAGGATTGCAGTGTGCAGTACAAGTACACCAAACCCATCTCTCCATATACCTCCCACCTCCACGCAATCCCCCACATTTCAGCTGGGCAACTGGGCGGCAAACGCGAAAGCTGCGACAGCGGCCTGCTGTGCCCGTCCAGGGCATTCAGGTGGAGGGGCAGAGGGAGGGAAGGAATGAAATACGTAAAACGGGAAGGAGGAAGGCTGGGACGCAGACCCCCTCAACAATATTTAGCTTGGCCGGCAAACGTTAAGGGGGCTTGCATCGATGGCCTGGGCACTGTGGAGTAGGGGCAGGAGGAGGAGGAAATGTGCTAAAGCGGAAAGCGAGGAGTAGGTAAGGCTGGACCGCAGACCTGGGCCCTAATCCCTTTTCTTTCTCGCTCGCCGCTCCTCCTTTGCATGACACACCGGCTCTGCAATCGAGCATTGCTCGCGAGAGTGTACGGGCCGCGCCGAGAAACTCCTCCAACCCGATCCCACCTCCGACCAGTAATCCCGCCCACCACTCCAATCCCATATGCGCGAGACACACCGCGGTCTAAGACACGCAGGAATGTAGCGTTCGCTGACAGCCGTGTGGCTCGAACCGTGCCAGAGGGCGAAAGGCGAACAGGCTCGCTTGACAGCGACTGAAATCGTGGTATGTGCCGGGACTGGGGGACTGGGACGGGCAAGGCGGCAGACTTCGCATGGGCTGGTCATGTCGCCTTTGTGTCGCTTGTTCCTTGCCCAAGAAATCACATGGAGATAGGCTGCCAAAATGGCGCTGACTTGTGCGCAAGAGAGTGCGCGCGCTGACAGTCCGATCCTACCCCATCCAACCCTTCGAAGAGAAAGAGAGGCTGGTAGCATGCGACAAGAAAGATAGGGCATGCTCGCTAGCAGGCTGGCGAGCCGTCCGCTGCACCTCTCGGGCGGGGGGGGGGGGGATGCGGAGCTGCCCCGTAGGCCCTGGCTGCCTGATTACCATGGCTACCTGGGCCTGACACGCCCCCAGGCACGTCGCAGCTATCTGACTGATCATTCAGCACGAGGGGCGGGCGGGGCGGGTGCAATGATGTGCGGAGCGGCGAAGGGCGGGGCGGCTGGCGGAGAGAGGGCGAGAGAGCGATAAAAAAGGAGCGGGTCGCTTCCTCGCTCGCAATCCCTCCCCTCCACAAACTGCGCCCATCCTGAACCCGAAACGCCCTCCACTCCAACCTTCTACTGGTGAAAGATGCCGCCGCCAAGCTTTGGCTGCGTCGCCCATAGAAATGCGCGCGCGGCAGGGCACGACCGTGGTAAGCGGCATAGAAGCTTCAGAGCCCGATCGAAACCCTTCGAGATGGTTCCCACAATCTGAGTAGAGAGTTCCGTGAACAAATTCCAGGGGCCTGGGCCTGAATCCGCTGTACCTGCAACATCCCTAGTACCAGCTATGGAGGCATGCGTGACATCAGCCGCCTCTGACGTACTTGGCATAACTGGCGGTAGGTTTAACACCGCGTATCTAACTTCATGTTTGCAGACAACAGTGCGGCAGGAGAAAGGGCGGCTGGCGGCGAGAGAGTAATCGTGAACCCACCTGACCCTCCGACTAACCTCCACCCCTCCTTCTACTTAGTCCGAGACGCTGCTGCCGAAATTTGGCTGCACCGTCCATGGAGCTATGCATGCGGCAAGGCGCGCCTTGCGTCTATCTCTGACTTCAGCATGCTGGATCCGTGAGCTGGACTGGAGTAGGCATAGGGGGGAGGGCGAAGGCGGCTGGGAGCGAGGGGAGAGGCAAATCGGACTCCATCTGATCGAGAGGTTCTGACACTAAGTCGGCTGCGCTGGCAGCCACAGGCGAGCTATGAGATGGCTCAGGCATCTCACTCCTGGCAGCTCGCCTGCCCTGCTGCATCGCCCCAGTGTCGACTCTCCCGTCGACTCCGCACCAGCGCCGCCGACCATCTCGAAGCCGTCGGGCCTGCGGGGGCTGCGGTCGCGGCTGTGCCGCGTCCGCCTCGCCGCCGCCTCCGTCTCATGGTCGCCGAACTCCGCCGCGATGTCTGCGCGTCCAGCTGGGGCCGGGATGCTGCCGCAGCCTCGATGCCCGCCCATTTGCTGCTGCCTGGCTATGGTGTCCACGAGCAGCGGCTGGCCCGGCGGGCGCCTTGCACGCTCCTGCTCGCGCTTGGCGCGGCGTGCCGCGGCGGCGCGAGAACGCGCCGCTGCGATGTCCTCGCCGTCGGCCTCTGCAAGCTCCGCTGGTGCACCGTCAGCTGCCGCGGGCACGGGCGGCGCGGGGCCGGCGGTAGCTGCAGGGTCAACTGCTCCGTCGACTGGGCTCGCTACCGCGGCCTCGGAGGCAGGTGCGGCAGCAGCGAGCTCCTCGGCCGTCGGCATGCGGCCAAGTCGCTGGGGCTGGCCAGCGAAGGGCCTGACCTGCGGGCCGCCACCTTCAGGTGGGACTGGGACCTCGGCGGCAGCTGCTGGGGTCCTCGCCGCCGCCATCGCCGTCTGCGGCGTCGTCAGCATTGCCGTCAGGCTGCTGAGCTGGGCCGTGAGCGTCGCCTGGCCGCTCTGGAGCTCCGCGATGGCCGCCAGCTGCACAGGCATGCCCTGAGGCGTCTGAGGCGTCGCGCCTCCAGCCTCAGGCGTCCGCGTGCCCTCCGCGTACGCGCCCATGTCCACGTCGCCAGCTGCGCCTCCAGCCGCATGGCCTGCCTGCATCGCCTCGAGCTGGTCCAGCAGCATCTTGGCCCTGTCATGCTCCATCTCGCGCTGCGTGCACTTCGACTCGGCCTCCTGTAGTCGTTCCTGCGCCTGGTCGACCGCCTCGCGTGCACGCTCGAGCTTGCCAAGGGCCTTGGTGACGTAGGCTCGTTGGCGGTCACAGCGCTCACCTGGCGCGCGGGCCGTGATGATCATGCATAGCTGGACGCTGTACTCTAGCTTCTGGCTTGTGATGATCTCCTCGGATGCCCCGAGGTCGATGGAAGCTTGAAGGCGCTTCCCTGTCGCAGCTGCAATCTGCCGTAATGCCCGCCTGTGCGCCGCCAAGGCGCGCTCGTCGCTGGGAGGGTCAACCCACGCTGGGTGCTGCCTCGCATCCTGCGGCAGCGCGGGGGGGATCCCGAGCGCTGGGCTGCGCATCTCCTCGTCGGCATCCGAGACGCCATTGCCGTCGGGGTCGGGCTCGGGCTCATCCGCGAAGCGTACGCGCGAGCCCGACCGCGGCCGCTCCTCTCGCCTCTCGTGCTCACGTCTGCGGCGGCGGGAGACGGAGCGTCGGCGGGTTGGCGTCCCTGGTGATGTCGAGCTCCGTCGGCGGGGATGATGCACTTGCTGCTGCTGCTGCTGCTGCTGCCGCTGCTGCGGTGGGCCTCCACGCCCGCCTCCTCCGACTGGGCCCGAAGGGCCTGGGTAGCAGCACCTGCGTAACCTTTCCTGTGGGCCGTTGAAGCCACCACCGTCGTCGCACCACCAGCCTGGCGGCGGGGGCGGCGGCGCGCCCTGCCACGGCGGGGGGGCGGCGCCGCCCGTCGCGCCCGTGCGGCCCTTGCCGCTGCCCCCCTTGCCCATGGTACTGTGGTGTGCAGCAAGGAGGCGCGCGGCGGCCGCGACCCGCAGCAGCGCGCGCGACTGTGCACGTCTCAGGCGCGCTCGCCGATGCCACGCGGGCTCGGCGCGCCCGCGCCTGGGAGGTCCAGCGCCAGCGGGGCCAGCAAGCGGGCCAGGCGGAGGGCCGCGAGAGCGTGCGCGGCCAGCCGCGGGCCGCCCAGGCGCGGATCGCGCGGGACTGGGGCGCGGGCCAGCGCGCGTGGCTGCCGCCCCTGAGAGGTCGCCGCACCTGGTACGGCACCCAAACCTCTCGAACCGGGGCGGCGGCTGGGAGGGGTGGAGGGAGGGAGGAGGGAGGGAGGGAGTACCACGACTGTGACGAGCACGACCGAGACCAGCGGCACCACTACGCCCAGCACGTCGGCGAGCAGTACGACCGAAAGCAGCACCACGGGGGTGGCGAGCACAACCGAGACCAGCAGCACCACTACGCCCAGCACGTCAGCACGTCGGCGACCAGTGCGACCGAGAGCAGCACCGCGAGTGTGACGAGCACGACCGAGACCAGCAGCTCCACTACGCCCAGCACGTCGGCGAGCAGTACAACCGAAAGCAGCGCCGCGAGTGGGACGAGCACGAACGGCACCAGCAACACACGCACAGCAAGTCGGCGAGCAGTACGACCGGAAGCGGTACGACGACTGGGGCGAGCACAACCGGCACCAGCACTACCACTGCGCCCAGCACGTCGGCGAACAGTACGACCGAGTGCAGCACCACGAGTGTGGAGAGCACGACCGGTACCAGCAGCACCGCCACGCCCAGCGCGACGGCGAGCAGCACGACCAAAAGCAACACCACGACTGTGACGAGCACAACCCCTACCAGCAGCACCACCACGCCCAGCACGTCGGCGAGCAGTACGGCCGAGAGCAGCAAAGCGAATGTGACGAGCACGACCGAGACCAGCAGCACCACTACGCTTAGCACGTCGGCGAGCAGTACGACCAAGAGCATCTTCAAGAGTGTGACGAGTACGACCGAGATCACCAGCACCACTGCGCCCAGCACGTCGGCGAGCAGAACCACCGACAGCAGCATCACGTTCGGGGCGAGCACGACCGATACCAGCAGCACCGCCACGCCCAGCGCGTCGGCGAACAGTACGACCGAAAGCAGCACCACGACTCTGACGAGCACGACCGAGAACAGCAGCACAACCACGCGCAACACGTCGGCGAGCACTACGACCGAAAGCAGCACCACGGGGGTGACGAGCACAACCGAGACCAGCAGCACCACTACGCCCAGCACGTCGGCGAGCAGTACGACCGAGAGCAGCACCACGAGTGTGACGCGCACGACCGAGACCAGCAGCAACACTACGCCTAGCACGTCGGTGAGCAGTACGCTTGAGAGCATCTCCACGAGTGTGACGAGCACGACCGAGACCAGCAGCACCACTACGCCCAGCACGTCGGCGAGCAGAACCACCGCCAGCAGCATCACGTCCGGGACGAGCACAAACGGCACCAGCAGCACCGCCACGCCCAGCGCGTCGGCGAGCAGTGCGACCAAGACCAGCACCACGAGGATGACGAGCACGACCGCTACCTGTAGCGCCACGACGCCTGGCACATTTGCGAGCAGTACGACCGAGAGCAGCACCGCGAGGATGACGAGCACGACCTGTACCAGCAGCGCCAATGCGCCCAGCACGTCGGCGAGCGGTCCGGCCGAGAGCACTGCCACGAGGGTGACGAGCGCGACCGAGCGACCGACACCAGCAGCACCACTACGCCCAGCACGTTGGTGAGCAGTACGACCGACAGCAGCGCCACGAGGGTGGCGAGCACGACCGAGACCAGCAACGCCAATGCGTCCAGCGGGTCGGTCAGCAGTACGACCGAAAGCAGCACCGCGAGGGTGACGAGCACGACCGGCACTAGCAGCACCACTACGCCCAACACGTCGGCGAGCAGTGCGACTGAGAGCAGCACCACGAGTATGACGCCCACGACCGAGACCAGCAGCACCACTACGCCCAGCAAGTCGGCGAGCAGTACGACTGAAAGCAGCGCCACGACTGTGGCGAGCACGACCGGGGTCAGCAGCACCGCCACGCCCAGCGCGTCGGCGAACAGTACGACCGAGAGCAGCACCACGAGTGTGACGAGCACGACCCGTACCCGCAGCACCACTACGCCCAGCGCGTCGGCTAGCAGTACGACCAAAATAGCAGCACCACGAGGGTGCCGAGCACGACCGAAACCAGCAGCACCACCACGCCCAGCACGTCGGCGTCCAGTACGACCAAGACCAGCACCACGAGTGTGACAAGCACGACCGATACCAGCAGCATCGCCACGCCCAGCGCGTCGGCGAGCAGTACGACCGAGAGCTGCACCACGAGTGTGGCGAGCACGACTAGCACCAGCAGCACCACTACGCTCAGCACGTCGGCGAACAGTACAGCCGGAAGTAGGACCGCGAGTGGGACGAGCACGACTGGCACCAGCAGCACCACTACGCCCAGCAGGTCGGCGAGCAGTACGACCGAAAGCAGCGCCGCGAGTGGGGCGAACACATCTGGCACCAGCAATACCACTACGCCCAGCACGTCGGCGAGCAGTACGACTGAGAGCAGCACCACGAGTGTGGGGAGCACGACCGGTACCAGCAGCACCGCCACACCCAGCGCGTCGTCGAGCAGTCCGACCGGGAGCAGCACCACGAGGATGCCCAGCACGACGGAGACCAGCAGCACCACCACGCCCAGCACGTCGGCGAGCAGTTTGACCGAGAGCAGCACCACGAGGGTGACGAGCACGACTAGTACCAGCAGCGCCACTACGCTTAGCACGCCGGCGAGCAGTACGACCGAGAGCAACACCACGAGGGTAACGAGCACGACCGAGACCAGCAGCACCACTACGCTCAGTAAGCCGGCGAACAGTGCGACTGGGAGCAGCGCCGCGAGGGTGACGAGCACGACCGAGACCAGCAGCACCACCACGCCCAGCACGTCGGCGAGCAGTACGACCGGAAGCAACACCACGAGGGCCACGAGCGCGAACGAGACCAGCAGCACCACTCCGCTCAGCACGTCGGAGAGCAGTAGGACCAAGAGCAGCACCACGATTGTGACGAGCACAACCGGTACCAGCAGCACCACTACGCCCAGCACGTCGGCGAGCAGTACGACCGAGAGCAGCACCACGAGGATGGCGAGCACGACCGCTGGGACCTCCAGCGCCTCGGTGACCAGCAATGCGTCCCAGGCGAGCGGCAGCGTGACCACGGGCCGCACGGTCACTACCAGCGGCGTCAGGGAGAGCGGCATGACCCGTACCAGGAGCAGCGCAACAGAGAGCAGCAGGTCCACGTCGACACGTGCGAGTGCGGCCATCAGCACAACACGGAGCAGCACAGCCGACAGCAGCAGCCCTTCGGGGACGTCCTCGAGCAAAGCCAGTAGCACAACAGGAAGCAGCAAGACCATCCCCAGGAGGAGCATGTATGTGGGCAGAGTTTGGGCAACGCGCGCCCTGGAGACACCTCCGCAGGGCCGCCGCAATGGCAGCGCCGAGCTATTCAACCTGCGGCATGTGCGGTCTTGCGCGGCCGTGGCGTCAGGGGCGCAGGCGGGGCAATCCAGCAGCAGCCCGCCTGCCCCGACCGCGCAAGACTCGCTACTCCCACCGACGGGGCCGTTCACTGGAGCCCTCCTGGACGCCGCGTTCCTGTGCGCTCGGGTGTATTGTGAGCTGTCGCTCCGAGGCCTCCTTCTGGCCATGGGCCCAGACGTGTGGCTCCCAGCCTGCGCGGGTTGCATAGCGCACGGCGCCCTCGGCAGCCAGGCTCCCGCAATGCATATCAGCGCGATGGTCTCCGGAAGCCCGGTGCCATGGATGGCCTCGCGGGCGACGCTGCTCGGAGGGTGGCGCTCGATCGTCGGCCTCGCCGCCCTGGGGGCCATGGCCGGAGACGTGCACGTTCGCCCCTGGACATGCCGACTGCGCAGCGCAGGCGTGGTCGCGGCGGGAAGCGGGGCCCTGGATGACCCGCTCGTCGGCTTGCTCCTCCTGGCCGCGTGCCAATGGCCAGCCTTTCCGGGCGACGAGCCCGACGGGGGGCCGCCGCCGCCGCCGAACTCGCGCCCGCAATCCAGACCGCCATCTGGACGGGACGTCCTGGTCACCAAATGGGCCGTGGACGCCCTGCGCTCGAGGCGGGCTTGCCTCTGCCGGGCCGCCGGCTGTGGGGGTCGCATCGAGGAGGGCGAGCTGCGTGTGTTCAACCCCGACCAGGCGAACAAGTTGTACTATCACCCGCGCTGCGTCGAGGGCGGGCTTGGGCCCTTCGACCAACTTGGGGGCGCCGGCCTCCTCGCGGCGGAGCAGGCGGACGCCATCCGCGAGTGCTGTGACCAGCCAGGCAAGACCACGAGAGCGGAGTACGTCGAGGACACACGCCGCGCCAAGCGCGCAAGAGCAGATTCCGAACAGCACGGGCAAGCAGCCGCCCTTGGCGCCCCTCTGCTCGACGCCGACGACGGAGGCCCCGCCAACTTGCCAGGAGATGCCGCGGACGAGGGGGAACTCCCCAAGAATTTGGCTTGGTGGGGCGCCGTCGACTACGATGACCTCCGACACCACGTGGCGACCGAGCTTCACGTCCCGGACACGGTGGGGGCTGCTCTCGCGCAGATCCGCGGCCAGGTGGCGGGGCGCCTCCTGCAGGCCGCCAACAACGGGGGCGCGACCGCGCTCAAACGCGCAGAGAAGCTCTTCACCTTCTTCGACCGAGTCCTCTTCTTCAAACCAGGCAGGACCAGAGGAGGGCGCAAGGCAGAGAGGAACAGCGGGGGGCGCGCAGCCATCTTCACGCGACGCTTGCGCCTCGCCGAAGCAGGCGACTGGGGCGCGCGGGAAGCGCGCGCAGCGGCCGGGACCGCGCCGCGGCGACCTCGGCGCGCCGACCCCCCCAGAAAGACGCTAAGGCGGTGGAGGCTTGGTCAGCAAGGCCATGGCCCGCGGCTTCCGGCCGGCCACGGTGGCCACGGAGGCGGGGTTGCAGGCAGGCCTGCAGGCGCTCTTCCCCGCTGGGGCCGCCCCGCCCGGCGCGGCCGACCTCGTGCTCCCAGACGAGGACACCGGCAACGACCTGGTCGCGGCCGTGAAGCGCCATCTCGGCCGGAGCCCGCGGCAGTCTGGGCCGGGGCCCAACGGGGGCCGCTTTGAACACTGGCGCACCCTCCTGAAAGATTCAGCTGCTCTGGACGCGGTCGCCAAAGTGACGGTCCTCTTTCTGTGCGGCGAGCTCTCCCCGGAAGCCATGCGAGCCAACCTGGGCACGCGCTTGGTGGCTTTCCGCAAACGCAACGGGGGCCTTCGGCCTATCGCCTGCGGCAGCGTGCTGCGCCGCCTCGCAGCCAAGGCAGCGTGCGACGTGTTCCAGGAGGACATCAAAGCCGCGTGCGGGCCACACCAGTACGCCGTGGTAAAAGCAGGGAGCTGTAAAGTCATGCGCAAGTGCATCTCGGCGCTCGCAGAGGCGAGCCCCAGGGGCGCGGTGATCGCCTTCGACTGCAGCAACGCCTTCAACAATCTGCCCCGGCACCACATCCTGAGCAGCCTCCGCGCCCGGGCGCCGGCGTTGATCAGGACGGCGCACTGCTGGATAGGAAGGGAGACGACGCACTTGTTCTGGGGCGACAACGACTGCGCCGAGCCCGTCCGGGCAACCAGCGGGGTCGACCAAGGGTGCCCGCTGTCGCCGGCCTTTTTCGCCATTGCCGCGGCGGGTGCCCTGGGCGAGATCAACGCGAGGCTCCAAAATCTGTCCCCGGAGTGCCGGGCGTTCTCCTACCTGGACGACATCATGGTCTACGCGCCGCCGGCGCACGCCGCCGCGGCGGCGCAGCTGGTTCCCAAAGAGCTCGCTCGCCTTGGCCTGTCGACCAACCCCGACAAGACGAAAGCCTGGGCAGCCGACCGCGGGGCCCAGCTGCCAGCTGCACTCGCCGCCTTCCGAGCTGACAACCTGCTCTGCCTCGGGAACGCCGCTCCCTGGCTATACTAGCGAGAGGACAGGGTCCTGGTCCACGCCGGAGCCGACGGCGCCGCGGCAGTGACCCGCGCGCGGGCCTTCGCCGCGCGGCTGCGAGAACTGAGAGCGGCCGGCCTTTCAGCTGAGGCCACGTACACACTCTTGTGCACCTACGGGCGGGGATGCGTCACGCACCACCTCAGGGCGAACCTGCAAACGGGCTGGGTGCAGGAGCTCGACGACGTGCTGTTCGCCGCGCTCGAAAACCTCCTCGCGGAGCCCCTGGACGACGTGCGGCGCCTGCGAGCCACGCTGCGCCTCTCCGACGGAGGGTGCGCTTTCCCTTCCGCCGCTCAGACCGCCCCGGCCGCGTACCGCCAGCTGGGCCCTCTGCCTGCACGACGTGACCACCTGCCTGGGGGTCAGCACCCTGGAAGAGCTTCGCGCCCGCTGCCCGCGCACCCTCCAAGCCTTCGCCCAAGCGGAGCAGGCGCTCCGGGGCGCTGGCGCGCTCGGAGAAGAACCCCTTGACCTGCTGGACTACATGCGGGAGCCGCAGCACAAGCGGCAGGGGCACTGGGGGAAAGCTGCCTCGGAGGCCAGCAAGAAGCGACTCCTGGACACGCTGCTGGACGAGGACGGCCGCCTCTCGCTACGCTCGGCCGGAGGAACGGGGGCGGGGTCCTTCCTGCTGCCCCGACACGCCGACGACGCCGCGCAGCCAGACAAACACTTCCTCACGAACCTGAAGATGCGGCTGGACATGCCCGTCTGCCCTGAGGGGGCCCTGTGCCAGCACAAGAACAAGACAGACCACTGGGCAACTCTGCAACAAGCCGCTCGATCGGAAAGGGTGGCACGCCAGGAAGTGCGAAGTGGGGGAGTCTCGGAACGACCGACACAACCGGCTGCGGGACTGGCACTCCAAGCGACACTCGGCGCTCACTGGATACGCTGCCCCCACCGAGCAACGCGTGCCCGGGTGGGATCGTCGCCTCCCCAATGGCCGCCTCGAAGAGGCCAAGCTCGACGTGGCCACCGTCGACCACAACACCGGGCGCCACATCTTTGTGGACTGTGCCGTGACCTGCGCACACTCAACCTATGCCCCGCGCAGGCAGGCCCGGTCCCACAGGAGCGGCCTGGCAGCGGCCCAAGAGGTCGACAGCAAGAGGGATCGGTATCCTCCGCGGCAGGGCCTCGGGCTGGTCCCCGTGGTCTTCGGGGCCGGGGGGCGGCCCTCCGAGGAGGCGGCGGCCTTCGTGCGCAGCTACGGCGCCGACCTCGGGGAAGACGAGCGGGGGGAATTCCTCGGCCGCTTGTGGCGGGATATCTCGGTGACCCTTCACAAGGGGAACGCCGAGATGGTGCTGAGCGCCCTCGGGCAGTAGTCCGCCTCGGCCGCCACCGACGCGACCAACGCCAGAACGGCTAGCTGCTAACCGTCACGAAGACCACGACCACCAGCACGTCCACCACCTGCCCGACCAGCAGGCCCTCCGGCTCCACCAGCAGACCAGCCACTGGCACGGCCACCAGCGACCACCGCCAGCCGACCACCTCCAGCCCCGCTAGCAGCCTGGCCACCAGCAGACCCACCACCCAGCACGACCATCACCTGCACGGCCGCCCGGCAGCACGACCACCGCCAGCACGGCCACCACTACGACCACCCAGCACGACCCCCACGACCATCACCGCCCCCCGTCCCCCGTCCCCCTCCCGCCCCCGCCCTTCCCCTGCCCTCTCCTGCCTCCTCCTTCCCCGCCGGGCCGCCCCTGCTGCCGCCTGTTCCCCTTCCTCCTCCTCCTCCTCCTCCTCCTCCTCCTCCTCCTCCTCTTCCTCCTCCTCCTCCTCTAGTGTCGTGTCGGCTTTGTAGTCCCCGCCCTAGGTGTAATTCATGCTGGTTAATTCAAAGCCCCGCACTGTGTCCCCACGGGTCCCCTTGGCGAAGGGGGAGGGGGGCCAGCTCTGGCGTCCGTGGGTCTTTCCGCCAGGAGGGAGGGAGGGAGGGAGGGAGGGAGGGAGGGAGGGAGGGAGGAGGAGGAGGAGGAGGGAGGAGGAGGAGGAGGAGGAGGATCCGCGGGGGCGGCGCGTGCCTCCGACGACCTGGGCGTCGGCCTGCGCTTCCGCGCGCTCGGCGCGCCTCGAGACCGACCGCGGCTCTCCGGCGCCGCAGGCCGCTCGACGCCGGCCCACCTCCTCCTCCTCCTCCTCCCCCTCCTCCTCCCTCCTCCACCTCCTCCTCCTCCTCCTCCTCCTCCTCCTCCTCCCCTCCTCCTCCTCCTGCTCCTCCGCCTCCTCCTCCTCTCCTCCTCCTCCTCCTCCTCCTCCTCCTCCTCCTCCTCCTCCTCCTCCTCCTCCTCCCCCTCCCCGGAGCCCCACCTCTGGCCACCGCGGGCGCTCGGCCTGGAACGCCCCCGGCACGGGGAGCCGCCGTCGTGTCGGCGGAGGCGCGCCGGCCGCGGGCACTCGCGCTGCCGGGGGAGGGGCCGGCCTGCCGCGAGCAGCCTCCTCGGCGGCGCGCCCAGGGTCGGGGGCGGCCAAGAGGGGGGTGTCCAAGAGGGGGGGAGTGCAAATCATGACCGGCGGCATGTGCGCGGCCCAGCGGGGGGGCCTGGGACGTAATAAGATAAGAAGAGGCGCCATGAAATCTGAGGAAAAATCATGGCCCGCGCCATGATATCCACCCCCCCCCTAGTCACCACCCCCCTCTTTTCCGCTCCCGACAGGGGGAGGCGAGCACTGGCCATCGCTCGGACGTCCATTCCCTGTGCTTTTTTCGCCGAGTGATCAAGGGTGCTCCCCAAGGGTCCTCGAAGAAGGAAAAAATGCACACGTCCGAGCGATGCCAAGAGCAGGGGCGGGCCTCCTCAGAAGGCTCGGGCGCCCCCCAGCCTGCCGGGAAGGCTTCTGAGAAGCCCCGCCGCCTGCCGAGAGTGCCTTCTCCTTCTCACTTCCCCCCCTCGCTCGCTGCCGATCTCTGGCACCCTGTGGGCACCCCTTCGAGCAGGGGATCGACTACATAATTGAATTACCCCAGATCTGTTCGTCGAATCTGCGATCGATGCGTAGAATGTTCCGTGGATTTACTCGCATCCTGTGCGTGTGCATGGGTTCGGCGAAACATTCATGTCGGTGTAACTCAATCGTGCAGTCGATCCCCTGCTCGAGCCCTCCTGGAGCACAACAGATTGCGACCAGACTCCAGAAAGCACACACTTTTCCTGGCGGCGCGCGGAGGAGGGTAGGGGGAGGGGGGAAGGCTTCTTAGAAGGAGGCTGCTTCTTAGAAGGCGCCGGCCTTACATTTGTAGACAAGGCCCGCGCCTTCTAAGAAGCAGGGGTGCTTCTAAGAAGCCTTCCCCCCTCCCCCTACCCCCCTCTGCGCGCCGCCAACATTCAATGTCGGACGTCCGCCAGCTCTCTCCGCTGGCTGCGACCCCCGGCCGCATCCCTGCAGGAGGCGCCCGCCTCGTGAGGGGAGGAGGAGGAGGCGGAGGCGGAGGCGGAGGAGGAGGAGGGGGAGGAGGATGAGGAGGAGGAGGAGGAGGAGGAGGAGGAGGAGGAGGAGGAGGAGGAGGAGGGGGAGGAGGAGGAGGAGGAGGGAGGAGGCGGAGGAGGAGGAGGGGGAGGAGGAGGAGGAGGAGGAGGAGGAGGAGGAGGAGGAGGAGGAGGAGGAGGAGGAGGTCGGGAGCGACTGGGGGCGCTTCTAGCCACGGCGAGCCTCAGCCACGAATGGGCTACGGCGCGGAAGCGAGGGCCCTCCCGGACAGCGTCCTGGAGTCATCGTCCTGGCCGTGCGGGGGGTGCCTCCAGCTCCGGCAGAGAGAGACCGCCCTGGAGGAACAAGCACAAAGCCATGGGCATACACCTTTGAAGGGGCCCCAGGACACACAAATAAAAACACACACAAATAAAAGGATCCCCCATACTTTCCCATATCTGTAGGGTTTTTGTCTTCCCCCCCACTTCCCATATTTTCCCATACTTTCCTGGGGATCGTTGACTAATGGTGTCTGTGTGGTTTTTTTTTCTCTCCTGAACCTTCTTGGGTCGGCGCTCGGTCCTGCCTCCGACGGCGCCTCCAGCGCCGCCACTGACGTGCCCCGCGCTCCAGGGAGGGGGGTACACCCTGCGAAATGCTTTAGAAATCATGGGTTAAGAAATTGATAGTCTCAGAACTTGAATAAAAACCCAAAATTTCCATCAAAATCTTAGGATTTACATTGAAACGTTAAGAATAATCGAGACTCTGGCCGAAAACTTGGGTTTCCCCGCGCTCCAGGGAGGGGGGTACGGCGCCGATCCTCGAAATCCGCGCGGACCCCCGACACCGACCAGCCATAACTGGGGGAGCTGTGGTCCTTACCCCCCCTGGGGGAAACCATCGCGTCGACGATCTCTCGAGAGAGGGGCGTCGACATCGATGTGCCCCCCAGGGGGGTGCGGACCACAGCTCCCCCAGTTGTGGCCGGCCCGGGGAATCTATGCATGTGTGGTGCTCGCTATTCGACGTCCGCGGACGTCCAAGAATTCTCGCCATCGGCGCATACAATTGGACCTTTCGGGCACTGTCGTCATGGGGCGAACCCAACCGCGGACGTCCAAGAATTCTCGCCGTCGGCGCATACAACTGGACCTTTCGGGCGCTGTCGTTGTGGGGCGAACCCAGCAGCGGTGTGTGCCTCCACGCCCTCCTGGCAGGGCCAGGAGGGCGTGCACACACAGTTCCTGGGTTCGGGCTGGACCTGGCCAGGGAGCAGCGGACATGTGTATAGATTTCGTGGCCAGGCGAGCAGCCGTTCCGTGCCGACGCCTGGCGCCGTCACGCGCGCCGCCGCGCGCCGCCACGCAGCTCCCCTGCGTGCCGGCGGCACGCAGAACGAGCTGCGGCGCTGCGAGTCCAAAGCATTACCGCTGAGGCCCAAAGTGCATTCGATGGCGCACGCATCTTTCAGAGGAGGGCAGGGTGAGACAAGGGTGACGTTCTTGCCTGTTTCGCCTCCGAGGGGCCTCCTCGTCGCCACGGCTGGACGCAGCGTGAAAAATCGGTGCGCTTGGACCCCGGGAGGGGTTCCGGGGACCGATTTTGAGCCGATTTGAAGACCGTTGTCTCACGGCCGTTGTCTCACGTTGCCCTCCTCCAAACTTTTGCGCCATCCCAATCAGAAGCCCGCCCTATGTGAAGCGAGCCGGCTCGACGAGACTCTGGCCACGGAAACTCCGTCGGACAGAGCGAGGTGGCGCTGGTCCCGGTGTGGCGACGGACCTACTCCTGCACCACCATGTAGCAGGCTACGGCCAGGAACACGCAATAGAGGGCCAGCATGATGCCGCCGAGCGCCTTATTCAAGACCCACCCGTTGAACCTGATGCTCAGCACCACTGCCACCAGCATGCAAATGAGGGAGCCAATCCAAACTGCCATGGTATCTGGTGAGCTCTGGACTGGCACAGCTTTGCCACCGTAGTAACAGCTGTAGAGCAGCCAAGGGACGGGCGCACCCACTGTCACATCGAATATGTTGGAACCGATCGACGACGAGATCGCCATGTCGCCCTGCCCCTGCACCGTCACGATCACGGACGTCAGCAAATCTGGCACGGACGTGCCGCCGGCGAGAATCGTGATTGCCAAAATGCGCGGGTCGCCCCCTGTCCACTCGGCAATGACTTCTGAGCACTCTACCATGAGCCAGCTGAACAGAGCAACCGCGCAAATCGACAATACGAACGTGATGGGGTACAAGCTTCTCTGGCAGGTGGGCGTGCCGTCCTCATGGGGGTCTTAAAACGGTGCAAGGACAGACCGTGCGGTGACCTCGAAACCGGACGGCTTCGGGACACTGGTGGCCCTGGTTGCCCCTGTGGCCTCAGGCATTCTCGGAGAGTGACCCAAGTCCCAAAACCGTGCGGTCACCCCGAATCCCCGCCGACTCGCCCGACGGCGTGGTCACTGCACCGACTTTGGGACTCCTGGCGTCCTCGTTCTTCGAGCGCACGTCCGGTATGACCTTCAGGAACAGGTGGATCGGCAAGGCGATGATGGAATACGCCCACTCCTTCGCACCTGCGTTTGGACCCGGGCACAGGGGCGGGACACCGTCGTCGGAGCCATCCTCCCCCAGGGAGGCCGAGGACTGCAACCTCATCTGCCGCCGGGTGCGGAAGTGAATCCTCAGCTCTTCGAGGGTGAGGCGGCCGTCGTGATTCTCGTCCAGCTTGTCGAAGTCCTTTGCGAGGCCCGAGTCCTTCTGCGCCTCCGCCTTGGTTATGATGCCGTCGCCGTCCGTGTCCAGCTTCGCGAAGTCGCTCGCGTCGGCGCGCCTCTCCGCCCGGTCGGTGTACCACGCCTCGACCTTCGTGTTGTAGGCCATGAACACGCAGTAGCAGACGATAGGGGAACAAACAGTGGCACAACACAAGCTTTTGGAGCTCCACGCGGACTTCTTGGGTCGACGCCGGACTCCCCCTGGCGGCGCCTCCGGCGCCGCCCCCGGCGCACTCCGCGCGCCAGGGAGTGGGGGGCCCAGCGCCGACCCGAGAAATCCGCACGGACCTCCGAGTTTGCGCATGTCTATGTCGCTGTGTGCTCCCCTGGATGTACATGGAGAACTGCGCCCCCGATTCCCACCAC
Organism: Prorocentrum cordatum; assembly: GCA_963575745.1. Lineage (NCBI taxonomy): Eukaryota > Dinophyceae > Prorocentrales > Prorocentraceae > Prorocentrum > Prorocentrum cordatum. The sequence continues at coordinate 629,514 of CAUYUJ010017837.1, forward strand.
TCTATGAGCCCGTCCTTGAAGACCCGCCGGCCCCCCCCCCGCCTGGGGAGCGCGCGGCTGCGGAGCCTGCTGGCCCGCAGGTTCCCCCGAGGAGACTGCTCCATATCTCAAGGAGGCGACTGCCCCCTGGTGTGCTACTCCTCTGCGTCCCTCAGCTTCAGTCTCCTAGGTTTCCCTCCTGCTTGCCTGAGCCGCTGCCCCGCTTCTTGCACTCGCGCGCCATGCGTTCTGCGGGCCGCGGCGCCTTCCGCAGCTCTGTCAGCTCCCAGGTCCCATCCTTCACTTGCTGCCTGAACGTTGGCCCCTTTCTGCTTGGGCTGTTCGCCGACCTCCTTGGCCGCAGGCTGGTTCGGGCTGGGTGGGGGGTCCGAAAGCCTTGATCAGAAAGGCTTGTTTGGAATGGCCTTACTACAAGCCTTCCTAAAACCTTCTTCAGGAAGGTTTTTTGGAAGAGCCGTCCCAAAAACCTTCCTACAATCTTAATCCGGACGGTTTTTTGTTGGAAGAACCTTCCCAGAAGCCTTCGCAAAACCTTCCTCAGGAGGCGGTTGTTTGTGGAAAAACCTGGTTCAAAACCTGCCTAAAAACTTCCTCGGGACGGTTGCTTTGAAGAGTCTTTTCAAACAACCTTCCTAAAACCTTCCACAAGGGCTTGTTGGAAGAACCTTTCAATAAAAACCTTCCTAAACCTTCCTCAGGAGGGTGTTTCGGAAGAACCTTCCTAACAACCGTCCTAAAACCATACTCAGGAGGGCTGTGTGGAAGAACCTTCCTGAAAGCCTTCCTATAACCTTCCTCTGGATGGCTTCTGGAAGAACCTTCCTCAAAGCATTATGAAAACCTTCCTCGAGAAGGTTTTTGTTGGAAGCACCTTCAAAACAACCTTCATGCAACCTTCCACATAAAGGGCTTGTTGGAAGAACCTTTCTGTAACAACTTTCCTACACCCTTCCACAACAATGATTTGTTGGAAGAGCCTTCCAAAAAACCACCATCCTCAGGAGAGTTGTTTGGAAGAGCCTTCCTACAAACCTGCCTAACACCTTACTCAAGAAGTTTGTTTGAAGAGCCTTCATACAAACCTTCCTCAAACCTTCCTTTAGATGGTTTTGGGAAGAACCTTCCTAAAACCCCCTAAAACCATCCTCAGGAAGGTTTTTGCTGGAAATACCTCCCTACAAACCTTCCAAACACCTGCTTCTTGGAAGAACCTTCCAAAACACCTGTTTGGAATCTTCCTCAGGAGGGTTTTATAAAAGAGCCTTCCTACAAACCTTCCTAACGCCTTCTTCAGGAGGGCTTTTTTGGAAGAGCCGTCCCGAAAACCTTCCTAACATCTGCATCAGGAAGGCTTGTTGGAAGAACCTGTGGAAAAACCTTCCTAAAACCTTCTTCAGGATGGCTTTCCGGAAAAGCCGTCCAAACAACCTTCCTAAACCCTTCCAGAAACCTTGCTCTTTTTTGAAGTGCCTCCTAAAAACCTTCCTGAGACCTTTCTCAAGAAGGTTTTCTGGACGAGCCTTCCGAAACAACCACTCTGAAACCTTCCTCGGGAGGGTTTTTGTTGAAAGAACCTTCCCGAACACCTTCCTAGAACCTTCCTCAGGAAGGTCTGTTTGGAAGAACCTTCCTCAAGGGCTCCTAAGTTCGCGCTTCGCGCTGCGCGAAGCGCGAAGCGCGAATAACTTCGCGCTCTCGCGCCGCCCCCCAAGGGGGAGAAGAGGAGGACGAGGAGGAGGGGGAGGAGGAAGGAGGACGGCGAAGCGCGAAGAGCGAATAACTTCGCGCCCTCCTGGGAGCCCTTGCCTCAATACCTCCCCGACACCTTCCTCATGAAAAATGGAGGGTTTGGCCGACCTGCCGCACCCAACCGGGTCGACACGTGCCACCACGGCGCCACATGTGCCGGCGTAGTGTCACTCCTGCGGTCGCTCCCTTTCCCCAACCCCTACCCCGGTGATGGTTCGATCCGTGCCGCCGCGGCGTCACATGTGCCGCAGTGGTGTCACTCATGTGGTCGTTCACGCCCCCCACCCCTTACCCGAGCACCTGAAGGACTGTCAGCCGCAGGCCGGGGCACGTCAACACCCACCGTCCAAAACCCAGCTTGCCCATCCTTCCCCCCCGTCCTTTTCGCTCCCTTCCCCTCCCCCTTCTCTCTTCTTCCGCTCCGCCTGGCCTCCATTTTCATCTCTGCTCCCCCCTCTCCCTAAGGGCTTGTCGACTTTTCGCCAATCGACTTGTGAGAATCGAGCCAGATAAACCCAGGTAAATGCAGATAAATCGAGGTAAATCCAGGTAAATCTAGATAAATCTGGGTAAATCCGGGTAAATCCAGAGATCTCCAGGGAAAGTTCGAGCACTTCGCGGCCGATCCAGCGCGAGTCGAAGGACGACAGAAGTCGTGAAGCCTTTAACGACCCTCCCTTCCACGGGAATGGCGGTGGTGGCCGGGGTGGGTAGCTCCGACAAGCCCGCCTCAATACTCGGCTCTCCTGCCAGGACAGCTGTTCGGGCACCCTGCCGGGTTCGCCAGGGGATCCTTGCAGACACGCGGAACGCACGTTGTTTAGAGGTCAAAAAATCCACCCCGATAATAACCACCCCGACACGCGAGGTCGTTTAGTAAACGCACCCAAAGAAGGAATCGAGCAGGGCAGGGCTGTTTAGTAAACGCCCAGGGCCGTTTAATAAACGCCAATTGTCCGGTCCGGGTGGTTTTTCCTCCTTTGATTGTTGAAAGCATAAGGCAAGATCTCTTGAGATTCCCCCCTCTTCCAGGATCCGAGGACGGGCTTGCCAAACCGAAGGACCAATCCCCCCTCCCTGCTTTCCCAGGGCGGCGCTCTTGACCCCTCTGGAATATGCTGTGTTGCCTGCAGCTCCTTTTGGCACTGTTACTGCGCACCCTGTCGCGGTCAACGGGGGGCAACCAACAACTCCCTCGCACTTCCGCCCTCCTCTGGGGTGCGGGGGTGGGTGTGAGAAATCGATGCTCGCCCATATTCTTGATCCACTTTTTCAGGATCCCCGCTCGCAGGACTCCCATTGCATTGCTTGAGGGAGTTGATCGGCCAGCCAGTATGAACCACAGGCTTTGGCAAAAGCCCAAATACCCCTTTAGATGAGGAGCCTCTCATCGAACAAAAATGCATCTCTGCCCGTTCTGCCGGGTGTGAGTCTTTCGATTTTTCTGATTTGGCTGTGCTGGCCTATCCTATCCTCGGCTTCACCAGCCCAGGGGGGATACTGTCGGCGGAAAATAGGTCACCGAACCGTCTGCCTGGGGTCCACTACTTTGGATGTACCAGCCTAGCCGTGCCTCGAGGCCGCCTCGCGACATTGTGTGAGCAAGGCTGTCCGATGAAGATGGCCTAACCGGACCTCTCGCTGGGGGATTTCTTTGGGTTGGTCCCACTTTGTTGCGCCCAGGCGGGGGCGGACACATCCCGCCCTCCGCTGCAGCCCCTGCGTGATGAGGGATTTGTTGGCCCTCAGGGCGCTCGGTCGCGGAGTTCTGGGTTCTGTTTCGGGGGATGCCTCCCCTCCTCGGGCATGCTCCCGAGGGGGCGCGGCTGTCCCCAGGGCCCTTGGTTTGCCCCTGGGGGAGCACGTTTCGTCCGCCCCAATGAGCGCAACAAACTTGCACAAAAGTGTGAGCGTGCGCGCTCGTTATCCCCTTCCCCCCCCGCGGGATACCGAGTGCGCAGGGCTTACTCAGTTCGGAATCGAAACTGTGTATTCCGATTTTTGTTTGGACCCCTCATTCCAGGAATTCCCGCCTCAGGACCAGGACGCATCCCGCACGGCCAGACGATCCCGGACATCGGCCTCCGCTCCCTCCCCTCCTCTGGCGAGGACCATGTTAGGCCTCTGCCCCTCCAGTGGTGACCATGATTGGCGCCACCCCTCGGCAGCTACCATCGTAGGGGCTACCGGGGTCCCACTCCCATCAGTACACCAATCCATGAAGCCGTCATTGGCGCTGGAGGGGGACGGCCGTAGGGAGGGGTGCCAACGTACCTCCACAACTCAAACCTTCTAGGCCTCAAGGCGCCACTTGGCGCCATTCACTGTTTCCCCCCTCCCCCCTGCCCCCCTCTGGCGCGTGGCTGCAACGAAACATGACCCTGCAGGAACAGGGTCCCAGAACCTGGGCCTCTCCCCGGGACCAGCTCTTCCTCCCGAGCCGTCTTCTGGTCGTCCTCTGGCGACCCCCGGGGGCCCGTGCAAGGCCCCGGGGGCCCGAGAGCCGTGGGAAGAAATCCAATCGACCGGCGGGGATCAAGCGAGTGACAAGTCGGTCGTTGAAAGTAGGTATCCTTGGATTTCCAGATCCCAATTTACTTTCGGCGCCTTCCTACTTCAAGGGTCGGGCGTTTAGGTTGGCGCAGCCGCTCGGATGTACCAGAAGAAAACGAGGTTCACCGTGTAGAACATCGAGTCGCGCGCGAGCGGGTACGACGTGAGCCGCAGCGTGCTCTTCGCGGCGATGCCGCACGCGCCGATGACGAACAGCACGTTGAAGACGGCGGATCCCACGATCGTGGCCACCCCGACGTCGCTGGGCGGGTTGTTGAAGCACGTCACCTCGCCGCCGCTTGGGCGCAGACGCCGTGTGCGCTTTTTTTGCTATTCCTTTGGCCTCGAGGGCCCACGGGTGCGGCCAGCTCCGCAGCGCGGTCTGCGTGGGTCGTTCGCTGGATCGATGGGGTGCCAACGACGACGAGGGCGACGACGAGTTCGCCGTCAGCGACGACGTCGACGCGGACGACGACGAGGCCGACGTCGACGACGTCGACGACGACGACGACTTCGCCACTGGCCACGTCGGCGACGCCGCCCGCGACCGCCGCGCCTGCCGCGCGCCGCCTCCCGAGGCGGTGACGCCCCCATTGGCGGTGACCTGGCCATCTGCGCCATATCCTTTGCCATCCGAGGCCATTCCAGGGCCACCCGAGGCTGTCCTGGGCCAGTCCCCAGAGCCGCCCGCGGGGCGATCCCGGAGGCTGCTCGGAGCCGCTCTTTCGAGGCTGCCTCAGGCTGTCCGAAGCCACCTGGACGCCGAGGGTACTTCGCAGGCATCGGGGACAGCTGATTGCACGTGAACTGGTCCACCCTGAGATCCGAGGTCGCGAGAAGCTGCAACATCGCGAAACATCAAAACCAGAGCCCTAGATCCAATCTTTCTGCGGTTTTATTCAAATTGCAACGTCGGGACCTCAACTGAATCACCGAACAAACAAAATACACTAGACAAACACACGTCAGAGCGGTGTCTGGTCACCAAGGCCGTGAAGAACTCTGGGGCCGAACCGCCCGCGGCCATGAAGGTGGCCCCCGCCACGTCGGGCGAGAGGTTGAGCTTCTCGGTGATCACGTCGAGCGCGGGCACGAAGTACTCGTCGCAGACGACGGCTGGGCCGGACGAAAGGCCAGGATTTCTGAAGACACGGCGGCGTGCCAACTGAACAGTCGCCCGAAACCGGACATCATTCCCCCGTGCTGGGGGGCGGAGCCCCCAGAGGTCTGGAGCCTCTCCCCAAGGACCAGCTTTCCACCCCGAGTCGTTTTGAAATGTCCTTGGGGCGCGCAGAAAAATCCCCTCTCAGGAGGCGAAAACACACAGACACAATGAATCGTCGAATCCTGGGAAAAGATGTGACAATATGGGAAGTGGGGGGAAGACAAACGCCAAGAATGGGGCAGGCAAGGTGCCAAAAGGCACCGAGATGGCTGGCCGGCGCCAGGCGGGCGGCAGGGGCGCCCGGACTTCTCAAGTCTCGGGCGGGCGGCAACGGGGAGGCCGTGAGCGTGGGGGGGGGGGGCCGAGGATGGCAGGAGAAGGGCCCACGGCGGCGGTGCGATATGAAAGGAAAGGAAACGAACTACGAGGCCTTCGCTCGGTTCGAAACCTTCGAAACCTGATCCTTGGGATATCTCCCAAGCTCGAAATTGGTGAGGTATCGTCTCCTGGCCGTGGTGAGGGGCTTGGGCGGGGCCCCACGCGGCCCCGAACTTTGCCAAGGAGTGCGCTGCCAACTCGCAGAGAGCGGCCTTCCGCTTCTGGCCAATCCGTGGCCCCGAAGATTCATGGACGTCTCTGGCCAAGATTTTCCAGCGCCGCGTCGTGGGGTCACCTCTTTGCAGGTTCTGGCTTTTGGTTTGTGATGCATCGCCTTTCGTATGTATGTCTGACCGTGGCCTCACAAGAACCCGCGAAAGTGCGCCAGTTGCGCAGTTCGCAGCCACCTAGAAGGAGCAGCGCAGGAGCAGGCGGGAGGAGGAGGGTCGCGGAAGCAGTGCTCTATTCCTTGACGAGACGTACCCAACCACGTTCCTTCACCCTCCGTTGATTGCCCCCGCCCGTGGACGAACACCCGACAATCCGGACGTCTTCCCTGAATTTCGGCCCCAAGGGGCATGTGATCGGGCCCGGGGGCCATCGAGACTGGGCCTGGGGCGAAAAACGAACCTCGGGGGCAGGGGTTGGAACCTCAGGGGGCCGCGCATGGGACAAATCAGACCGCAGGTTCTGGGGTGGTAGAGCGGCAAGCAAGCAATCAAGCAAAATGCAGAATACGAAATGCATATGGGCACAAAGCGACTATCTCGTGGCATCGCAATAGTCCCACCAGCCCTCTGGGCGTAGGTGGTTTAGAGAGTTTCCTCTTCCACCCCTCCTTCTTCCCCTTCGGGGAGGGGTTTACCCCTCCCCCTACCCCCTCCCCTGGACCTGGACGGGGGGCGCGGCGACGCGTTGAAGCGTCCAAAACGGCCTCGGCGAGGAAACCAAAATCATTGATTTTACTAGGGTTTTGGCTCCATTTTGGCCTCCTGGGGGGGGGGGGCGGGCTAATTGAGGACCCCCCCTTCGTTGACCGATCTCCTCCAAGATGGCCCCAAAAAGCACCCAGGAGGCCCCAAGAGGTCCCAAGATGGCCCCAAGATGGCCCCATGATGGCCCCAAGAGGCCCCCACGAGGCCCCGAGGAGGCCCCCAAGAAGACCCTCAGCGGCCCCCCGATGCCCCCCCCGAGGCACCCAAGACCCCGAAGAGCCCCCCAAGGATCGCCAAGAGACCCCCAAGACGTCCCAAGAGGCCACCAAAAATCGCCCAAGAGATACCCCAAGAAGCTCCGAGAGGCATCCAAGAGACCTCTGGCCCTTGTGCTTACCCTCCTCCTCCTCCTGTTCCTCCTTCCTCCTCCTCCTCCTCCTCCTCCTCCTCCTCCGCCTCCTCCTCATCCTATTCATCCTCTTTCTTCCCACTCCCTCATCCATCCATCCATCGACCTCCTTCTCCTCCTCACTCCTTTGCTCGGTTCGGCCGTCCTCCTCTTAGCTGCCGCACTTCCCCGATCACCTCAACTCGCCTGGTCATCGTTTCTGGATATTTTTTGTTTTTTTGTCGCGGCCGCGAGCGAAGAGCACAGGCGGCGAGCAAGGTGTCCGGGCCGACGAACAAACCTAATTAGCTACAGGGCGCGACAAGCTACAGAGCGCAGCGCGATCCGGCTGGGCCAGCTCACAGCTCACAACCGCGGCAGCTGGGGCAGCAGCAGCGGGGGCTGGCTGGCTGAACTGGAACGCCCTGGGAAGCTCAAGCAACGTGCAGCCCTGCGGCAAAATGCCAGGGAATTCTGTGTTACGCGCTGTGGCGGCCAGACGTGGTAAACAATGGGCCGTCGCCAGTGGGGCGCCAAGCCCAAGCTGCGCCAACGGCGTGTGTTGCCAGCTGAGCAGCACTGCCGAAAAACGCTGAATACCAAGCTGGTGGTGGGGTGGGCCCGGAAGGCGGCCGAAACTGCGAAGGCTGAACCACTCGGAGCTGGCTGTACCTCCAGGGGCCGTTTGCGGCGTGGGGCCAAGCTGGTGGGGAAGAAAATTGCCAGCAAGGTGGGGCGTCCAGGGTGAAGCTGCGCTGTCGGCTGGTGGGGGTACTTTTTGGTCGGCGGCCGCGCGACGACGGTCTGACGGCAACAGGCAATGTCCGGGGCGGGCGGCAGACTGGTGGGGATACTTTTTTTGGTCGGCGGCTCCGAGGCAACGGACAGGGAGCGGAAGCGGCGCCCGGGTCACGGTACGGGGCTAATTTGCAAAGAATGCGTGGTGTGCACATGCACGAAGCAAAATGCTCCGCATTAAAGCGAGCGCACATAGGCGCCAGCCACACCGAAGTGAAGCAGACCGCAGTGCAGCGCGACGGAGAAGTCGCCCTGTCGGCGCCAAGCTCCGAGCAACTCTCCTCGCCGAAAGCGGGCAGGTAGAACCGAAACGACACGCTGAAGGCTGAACCACTCAGCGCGAAGTCCGCGCCACCGCCGTGCGCGGGTCGGCTAAGACAGGGGCAGAGGAACGGCAGGGACCTACAGTGCAGTCACTCCACGATCCACGCCGCTGCCCGGGGGGGGGCCGGTGTGTCAGTCATCGTTTCCGAAACCAATCGCCAGGAAGCCACGATGAAAGAGGGCGCTCGTGGGGGTACTTTTTTGATTTGCGGCCCGCAAGAGGAAGTCCAGAGGGCGCGTCACTAGGCAATGGGGCGCAATGCCAGAAGAGTAGGGATGCAGAGGGCCACTGGGCGAATGCCAGCGGAAGCCAACGAGTAGGCGCCCTGGCGACGCCAGCTCGCAAGCGGAGCTGCCGCAGACTGTCGGCAGACTGTGCGCATGCCAAGACCCACAGGTGGGGAAACCTGACTAGCACCTGTAAGGAAAGCCCAGAGAGCCAAAGAATTGCACAAGCAGGTACCGGGCCAGCAAAATGGCAAGCGGCGGGGCGCGCAGGCTGATGCCACGCGGCCCAACAGCCCGATGCCGGGAGCGCACATGCAAAGAACCACTGAGCGATTGCCAGCGGAAGCAACGAGGAGTTGCGAGCACCCTGTGCTCGTCGGTGGCCCTCCAAGGCCCACCCCGAGGAGAACAGACGACACCTCCCAAGCGTCGGTGGGGCAACCAACTGGAAATGACGAATGAAGAGGAACACCGCGGCGAACACCGCATCCCATGGCGCCAAACTTCGAGTGCCGAAGCCACTGATACCTCGGGAAGGAGCCTGAGGCAGCCACCAGAGGACCCGTCACCCGGGGTGGTGGTCGTGGCGCGTGGCGCCGTCGAGGGGGGAAGCCGCACGGGCATGCCGTCGGACTTCAAAGGGTGAAGCGAGAGGGGGGGGGGGGCCTTCAGCCAGTCACCTCTGTCTCCACGGGCCCGCAATCAGCGCGGCCAAGGAGCCGTGGGCGGGGTTATTTCAGCCGGCCGCGCAGGCAGGGGGCCCACGAGGCGCCGCGGGTATCTACGCGCAGTGTGGGGGTGCCCCTCGAACCCGCGAGGTGGCACAAGAACTGTGGCCAGGGCCAGCCACTGCGAGAAGGGAGTGGAAGGGGCGGGGCCTTCAGCCAATCGCCCTGGTCCTCCGCGGTCCAGCGTAGAACGCGGCCAAGAACCGTGGGTGGGGTTATCTCAGCCGACCGCGCGAGCTTTTTTTTCCGCGCGCGCTCCCCAGCAGCGCGAAAGCGGCACTGGCAGTGCCTGCGCCAGCAATGCCGTCTTCGCGGCGAAGAGCCGCGGCTTGCCCAGCAGAGGGGTATAAACGGGGGGGAGGGGGGGGGACTGTACAAGGGAGAGGAGGAAAAAGGGGGGGGGAGCTCAGAGGTCTGAGCCCTCAGACTCGTCCTCCGAGTCAGGCACTGGGATGGCCGCGGCTCGCTCACTAAGAAGTGCAGACACGGGAGCGGGATGAGTCCCCTCAGCGGGATGTCGCACACGGAGGCCTTGATGTTGTTCGGGATTCGCACTGCCTCGCTCCCGGACATCTCCTGGATCGCAGTGGAGTTGCTCGAGATCCACTCCGCCACATGCTTGAACATCACCTGGATGGCCGCGGAGTTGTTGGCCAAGGCCGCCGTCTCGAGTCCCTCCAGCGGGATGTCGCACAGGGGGGCCTTGATGTTGACCAGGATCCATTCCACCATGTGCTCGAGCATCTCCTGGATCGCCTTGGAGTTCTCGGCGAAGGCCGCCATCCTGAGGTCCTTCACCGGGATGTTGCCGGCGAAGGACGCCTTGCTGTAGTTCGGGATCCGCTCCGCCACGCCCTCGAACATCTCCTGGATCGCCGTGTAGCCGTAGGCCCAGGCTGCCATCTTGAGGTCCTGCAGCGGGGTGTCGTACAGGGGGGCCTTGATGTTGTTCGGGATTCGCTTCGCCACGCTCTTGAACATCTCCTGGATCGTCGTGGAGTCGCTGGCGAAGGACGCCTTAATGTTGTTCAGGATCCACTCCGCAACGCTCTCGAACATCACCTGGATCGCCGTGGAGTCGTCGTCGACGGCCGCCATCTTGAGGCCCTGCAGCGGGATGTTGTACACGGAAGTCTTGATGTTGTTCGGGACCTGGTTCGCAACGAGCTCGAACATCTCCTGGATCGTCGTGGAGTTGCTGACGAGGGCCACCACAATGTCGGCGTCCTTCAGCGGGAAGTTGTACTCGGAGGCCTTGATGTTGCTCGGGACCTGGTCCGCCACGAGCTCGAACATCTCCTGGGTCGTCGTGGAGTTGCTGGCGAGGGCCACCACCATGTCGGGGTCCGTCAGCGGGATGTTGCACTCGGAGGCCTTGATGTTGTTCGGGGTCTGGTCCGCCACGAGCTCGAACATCTCCTGGATCATCTTGGAGTTGCTGACGAAGGCCACCACAATGTCGAGTTCCTTCGGCGGGATGTCGCACACGGACGTCTTGATGTTGCTCGTGTTCCACTCCGCCACGCTCTCGAACATCTCCTGGGTCGCCGTGGAGTCGTCGTAGACGGACGCCATCTTGAAGCCCTTCCGCGGGATGTTGTACTCGGAGGCCTTGATGTTGCTTGGGATCAACTCCGCCAAGAGCCTGGAATTCTCCAACGTAACGCCCGCCAGAGAATTTCGCCGGGCACGGCCCGGCACGGTGCGTTTCGACCGTTTCGCCGTGGAGTTGCCGGCGAAGGACGCCTTGGTGCTGTTCGGGGTCCACTCCGCCATGCTCTCGAGCATCTCCTGGATCCCCGTGGAGTTGATGGCGAAGGCCGCCACCATCTTGAGGTCCTTCAGCGGGATGTCGCTCGCGGGCGCCCTGATGCTGTCCGGGATCCACTCCGCCACGCGCTTCAGCCCCTCGTGGACCGTCGTGGAATTGCCGGCGGCGAAGAACACCACCATCTTGAGCTCCTTCCGCGGGATGTCGTACTCGGAGGCCTTGATGCTGCTCAGCGGGATGTTGTATTGGGGGGCCTTGATGCAGTTCGGGGCCCACTCCGCCACGAGCCTGAACATCTCCTGGATCGCCGTGGAGTTGTCGGCGACGGACGCCTTGGTGTATTCGGGATCCACTCCGCCATGCTCTCGAACATCTGCTGGATCCTCGCGGAGTTGCTGGCGAAGGCCACCGCCATCTTGAGGTCCTTCAGCGGGATGTCGCTCACGGACGCCTTGATGCTGTCCGGGATCCACTCCGCCACGCGCGCCAGCCCCTCCTGGATCGTCGTGGAGTTGCCGGCGGCGAGGACCACCACCATCTTGGGATCCTTCGGCGAGATGTCGTACTCGGAGGCCTTGATGTCGTTCAGCGGGATGTTGTGCAGGGGGGCATTGATGTTTTTCGGGGTCCACTCCGCCACGAGCCACGAGCGCCTCCGGGGGGCCCTTGGCCGCCGCCGTCACCGCGACCTCCGGCGGGGCCTGGCCGCCGCCGAGGTCGATCGGCCGGTCGCTCGGGCACGCCGGCGTGTCCTCGTGGATGAACTCAGCCTCGGCCACGGGAATCTGGCAGTGCTGGCACCAGGCCTGGATCACCTTCCTCATCGGCGATTCCTGCTTCAAGTTGAAGGTCAACTCGCTGGGCCCGTCGGCGCCCCAGGCCTTCGCCGCCGCCCTCACGTGCTCGGGCGCCCCGTCGGCCGCGGCTCGCTCACTAAGAAATGCAGGCACGGGGGCGGGATGAGTCCCCTCCGCGGGATGTCGCACACGGAGGCCTTGATGTTGTTCGGGATTCGCACTGCCTCGCTCTCGGACATTTCCTGGATCGCAGTGGAGTTGCTCGAGATCCACTCCGCCGCATGCTTGAACATCACCTGGATGGCCGCGGAGTTGTTGGCCAAGGCCGCCGTCTCGAGTCCCTCCAGCGGGATGTCGCGCAGGGAGGCCTTGATGTTGACCAGGATCCACGCCACCATGTGCTCGGGCATCTCCTGGATCGCCGTGGAGTTGTCGGCGAAGACCGCCATCCTGAGGTCCTTCACCGGGATGTTGCCGGCGAAGGACGCCTTGATGTTGTTCGGGATCCGCCCCGCCACGCCCTCGAACATCTCCTGGGTCGCCGTGTAGCCGTAGGCCAAGGCTGCCATCTTGAGCTCCTTCGGCGGGGTGTCGCACAGGGGGGCCTTGATGTTGTTCGGGATTCGCATCGCCACGCTCTTGAACATCTCCTGGATCGTCGTGGGGTCGCTGGCGAAGGACGCCTTGATGTTGTTCGGGGCCCACTCCGCAACGCTCTCGAACATCGCCTGGATCGCCGTGGAGTCGTCGTCGACGGACGCCATCTTGAGGCCCTTCAGCTGGATGTTGCACAGGAAGGCCTTGATGTTGTTCGGGATCCACTCCGCCAAGAGCCTGCAAATCTCCAACGCAGCACCCGCCAGATAATATCATCGGGCACGGCCCAGCACGGTGCGTTTCGAGCGTTTCGCTGGGAGTTGCCGGCGAAGGATGCCTTGATGCTGTTCGGGGTCCACTCCGCCATGCTCTCGAGCATCTCCTGGATCCCCGTGGAATTGATGGCGAAGGCCACCACCATCTTGAGGTCCTCCAGCGGGATGTCGCTCACGGCCGCCTTGATGCTGTCCGGGGTCCACTCCGCCACGCGCTTCAGCCCCTCCTGGACCGTCGAGGAATTGCCGGCGGCGAAGACCACCGCCATCTTGAGATCCTTCGGCGGGATGTCGTACTCGGAGGCCTTGATGTTGTCCAGCGGGATGTTGTGCAGGGGGCCTTGATGCTGTTCGGGGTCCACTCCGCCACGAGCCTGAACATCTCCTGGATCGCCGTGGAGTTGCCGGCGACGGACGCCTTGGTGCTGTTCGGGATCCACTCCGCCATGCTCTCGAACATCTCCTGGATCGTCGCGGAGTTGCTGGCGAAGGCCACCGCCATCTTGAGGCCCTCCAGCGGGATGTCGCTCACGGACGCCTTGATGCTGTCCGGGATCCACTCCGCCGCGCGCTTCAGCCCCTCCTGGATCGTCGTGGAGTTGCCGGCGGCGAAGACCACCACCATCTTGAGATCCTTCGGCGGGATGTCGGACTCGGAGGCCTTGATGTTGTTCAGTGGGATGTTGTGCAGGGGGGCCTTGATGCTGTTCGGGGTCCACTCCGCCACGAGCCTGAACATCTCCTGGATCGCCGTGGAGTTGCCGGCGACGGACGCCTTGATGCTGTTCGGGATCCACTCCGCCATGCTCTCGAACATCTCATGGATCCTCGCGGAGTTGCTGGCGAAGGCCACCGCCATCTTGAGGCCCTTCAGAGGGATGTCACTCCCGGACGCCTTGATGTAGTCCGGGAGCCACTCCGCCACGCGCTTCAGCCCCTCCTGGATCGTCGTGGAGTTGCCGGCGGCGAAGACCACCACCATCATGTGCTCGAGCATCTCCTGGATCGCCGTGGAAGTGTCGGCGGAGGCCGCCATCCTGAGGTCCTTCGCCGGGATGTCGTACAGGGAGGCCTTGATGTTCTTCGGGATTCAAGTCGCCACGCGCCTGAAAGTCTCCTGGATCGTCGTGGAGTTGCCGGCGAAGGACGCCTTGATGTTGTTCGGGGTCCGCTCCGCCACGCCCTCGAACATCCCCTGGGTCGCCGTGTAGCCGTAGGCCAAGGCTGCCATCTTGAAGTCCTTCAGCGGGGTGTCGCACAGGTGGGCCTTGATGTTGTTCGGGATTCGCTTCGCCACGCTCTTGAACATCTTCTGGATCGTCGTGGAGTCGCTGTCGAAGGACGCCTTGAACATCACCTGGATCGCCGTGGAGTCGTCGTCGAAGGCCGCCATCTTGAGGTCTCGCAGCGGGATGTTGTACTCGGAGGCCTTGCTGTTGTTCGGGACCTGGTTCGCCACGAGCTCGGACATTTCCTGGATCGTCGTGGAGTTGCTGTCGAGGGCCACCACATTGTCGGGGTCCTTCAGCGGGATGTTGTACTCGGAGGCCTTGATGTTGTTCGGGACCTGGTCCGCCACGAGCTCGAATATCTCCTGGATCGTCATGGAGTTGCTGGCGGGGGCCACCACCATGTCGGGGTCCTTCAGCGGGATGTTGCGCTCGGAGGCCTTGATATTGTTCGGGGTCCGGTCCGCCACGAGCTCGAACATCTCCTGGATCGTCGTGGAGTTGCTGGCGAAGGCCACCACCATGTCGAGTTCATTCAGCGGGATGTCGCACACGGACGTCTTGTTGATTTTGCTCGCGATCCATTCCGCCACGCTCTTGAACATCTCCTGGATCGCCGTGGAGTCGTCGTCGACGGACGCCATCTTGGGGCCCTTCAGCGCGAAGTTGTCGATGTTATTCGGGATCCACTCCGCCACGAGCCTGAAAATCCCCAATGCAGCTCCCGCCAGAGAATTTCGTCGGGCACGGCCAGGCACAGTGCGTTTCGAGCGTTTCGCCGTGGGGCGTCTTGCCCTTGCCCTTCTCCTTGCCCTTGTCCTTCCCTTTGCCGTCGGACTTTCCCTTCTTCGACTTCCCCTTGCCCTTCGCGCCCTTGCCAGGCTCGGCGTCATCGTCCGCGCCGGCCCGCCCGGCGGCCGCTTCGTAGATGTGCTCGAGCAGGTCTTCGCACATCTCCACCGCCTTGTCGAACTCGGTGTCGCCGACCTCGCCCGACGCTGTGATGGACAACGTGAAAGGCGCGTCGTTGTCGCCGGTGCCCTGGCAAGTCAGCCACACCTTCACGCCCGTCTCCCTCTCCACGTAGTCCGCGTTCCGTCTCCTCTCCCCGAGGATGCGGTCCTTCCACGGGAAGCCCTCCTCGACGCCATCCGTGGCGATGGGGATCTCGTGCGCCTGGGCGGCCGCGTCGTCGGCGCCCTTCCTGCCCTTGCTCTTGTCCTTGCTGGGCCGCGCAGCCTTCCACTTGTCCTTGTCCTTCCCCTTCTCCTCCCCCTTGTCTCTGTCTTGTGCAGGGGGGCCTTGATGCTGTTCGGGGTCCACTCCGCCACGAGCCTGGACATCTCCTGGGTCGCCGTGGAGTTGCCGGCGACGGACGCCTTGATGTTGTTCGGGATCCACTCCGCCATGCTCTCGCCCATCTCCTGGATCCTCGCGGAGTTGCTGGCGAAGGCCACCGCCATCTTGAGGTCCTTCAGCGGGGTGTCGTTCACGGACGCCTTGATGCTGTCTGGGATCCACTCCGCCACGCGCTTCAGCCCCGCCTGGATCGTCGTGGAGTTGCCGGCGGCGAAGACCACCACCATCTTGAGATCCTTCAGCGTGATGTCGTACTCGGAGGCCTTGATGTTGTTCAGCGAGATGTTGTACAGGGGGGCCTTGATGCTGTTCGGGGTCCACTCCGCCACGAGCCTGAGCATTTCCTGGATCGCCGTGGTGGCGCCGGCGACGGGCGCCTTGATGCTGTTCGGGATCCACTCCGCCATGCTCTCGAACATCTCCTGGGTCCTCGCGGAGTTGCTGGCGAAGGCCACCGCCATCATGAGGTCCCTCAGCGGGATGTCGTTCACGGACGCCTTGATGCTGTCCGGGATCCACTCCGCCACGCGCTTCAGCCCCGCCTGGATCGTCGTGGAGTTGCCGGCGGCGAAGACCACCGCCATCTTGAGATCCTTCAGCGGGATGTCGTACTCGGAGGCCTTGATGCTGTTCAGCGGGACGTTGTGCAGGGGGCCCTTCAGCGGGGTGTCGCTCAAGGACGCCTTGATGTTGTCCGGGGTCCACTCCGCCACGCGCCTCAACCCCTCTTGGATCGTCGTGGAGTTGCTGGCGAGGACCACCGCCATCTTGAGAACCCTCAGGGGGATGTCGTACTCGGGGGCCTTGATGTTGTTCGGGATCTGGTCCGCCCTGAGCTGGGCCATCTCCTGGATCGTCGCGGAGTTGCGGGCGAAGGCCACCGCCGTTTCGAGGTCCTTCAGCGGCATATCGCACGCGGACGCCTTGATGTTGTTCGTGCTCCACCCCGCCCCGCTCTCGATCATCCTGAGGTCCTTCAGCGGGATGTCGCCCGCGGGCGCCTTGCAGGTCACCGCGATCTCTGGGGCAGGGGTCGACAGGGCTATCTTCTCGGCGAGGCTGCTCGGTGCCGGGCCCCCGATGACGACGCTCAGCGGGTCCATCGCGACCTCGCCGGGGCTGCTGTGGCTGCTGCTGCCGCTGCTGCTGTTGCTGTCGCTGCCGTTGTCGCTGCTGTTGGTATAGTTGCTGATGCCGCTGTCCGCGGTGAGGGTGCTGGCGTTCGCGGCGTTCGGCAAGTCGCCGGCGCCGACCACGCTGGATCACAAGCGCGGCCTGTCGCCAACTGCGCTGCAGATGCCGGTGCCAGATCGGGATCAGCGAGCGGAGCAGCCGCGCCAGCCGCTGCAAGCGGCAGCGGCGGCAGCGCAGGCAGGCGCCAGGGTTAAGCAGGTAGCCGTCGCGCGCGCGCGCAGCTCGTTGGGGCACTCCCAGGCAGGGTTCACCTCTTCGCGCAGGCCCGGGCCGAAGCGCTCGAATCGTCTCCGGGCCAGCTCGGCGCGCAAGGGGCCCTCGCGGGCCATCTTGGCCGATTGGGCGGGGCGAAGCCGCCCCCCATGGGCGACGATCCGCCGAAGCAGCGCGATGCTGTGCGGCAGCTGTCGGATCCGGACTTTGGAGAGCAGGCCCGCGTCCGCCGCGGCCCGCGGCGGCGGGCAGCAGTCCATCCCCGCCTCCGCCACGAGAGTGGAACCACGGGGGAAGCGACCGTGCCGGGCGACCACCTGCTGTGCCTTCGTTTTGCGCAGCTCGAGGGCGGCGCTTTCCGCCGGCCGCCGCGGCGGGGCGAAGAAGTGGAGGCCCAGGTCGAGCGTGAGTTCAGTGTCGCCGAAGTCGCCGTGGCACAAGACGATGCGGCGCCGGTGGAAGCGCTCCCGCGTGCGAATGGATAGCGCCAGGCCCGAACGCGCGAAAGCGCACGCCATGCCCTCGAGTTCGGCCATGGCCTCCTCGTAGATGTCCTCGCCGCCCGGTCGCTGAAGCAGGTGTGGACGTCCACAGCCCTGACCCCTTGGCGCTGCAGGGTGGCCAGGCAGAAGGCGAGGGTCTGGCGGTCAGAGCGATCACCGAGGTACGGCTCCCAGATCCCCGCGGCGTCGGTGTTGTCCCGGAGCCATGGTCGCAGCAATCGATCGGAGCTCCATCCGACGTCGTTGCGGCGGATGTCGATAGTGGTAGCAGGCCTGGAAGGTTGTTCGGGATCCACTCCGCCACGGGCCTCGGCCTCTCCTGGATTGTCGAGGAGTCGCCGGCGAAGACTACCACCATCTCGAGGTCCTTGAGCGGGATGTGGTACCCTGAGGCCTTGATGTTGTTCAGGATCCACTCCGCCAAGCGCCCGATCATCTCCTGAGTCGCCGTGGGGTTGCCGGCCACGGCTATCATCTTGGGGTCTCTCAGCGGGATGTCGCACACGGAAGCCTTGATGTTGTTCGGGGTCCACTCCGCCACGAGCGTCAACCTCTCCAGGATCGTCGTGGAGTAATCTGAAAATGCGAATAGACGTTGCCAAAGAATAAACGTTGCCACCTGACGTCACCTTCCCTGCCCATGCTCGTCGCCGCCGCTCCTGGGTGACAACGCATGCCCTGCCCGTGGTTGTTGTTCCGTCCCTCCCGCCGCCCCATGCCCTCGATGCATTTTCTATCGCCGCAAAGAGGCCGCTTCGTCTTATAAGTAAGCTGTTCGCCGCCACCTCGGCCGCTCTATGCTCGTCGCAACCATGGGCGCACCTCGCCGCAGCGCCCCCTACTCACCGCCACCGCGGGTTACGAAGGGATGCGTTTTCACCACCCGCTTGTCCAGGGAGCTTGCTGACCCTGATCTCGCGCACCCCATTTCCCCCCCTTGCCGCGATTGTCGCGTGTCTCGCCGCCGCCGCGGCCGTGGGCGCCCGCGCCTTTCTGCTGCCCATGTCATTTCCCCTTTCCACCAGGAATCGTGGACTGCCTCCTTTCCCAGGTCCAACCGCGGCTGTCCGCATTTGCATTCCGCCGCCTCTGCGCCTCACCCGTCCGCCGCACGTCAGCAGGCCCGCCCACGTAGATCATCAATGGCATGTGTGCCCCACGTCTGAACATCTGGCGCTGAGGGTCGAACTTGTCGAACTGGGCAGGCTGCTGTTTCGACGGCGGGGTTCCAGACCAGCTCCACGAAGCGGACCGCGTGGTGGAGTGCGCTCTGCACGGGAACATGTCCTTCTCATTCTTCGCCGGGAACATGTCCTTCTCATTCTTCGCGCTGTCCAAAACCGCCGCCACCGCGGGTGAGACCTTGTCGAAGACAGGCGCGAAAGTCCACTGAACGAATTTGTCCCTACGTGCGGGCACCTGCGGGTGGTAGCTGGATAGCGGGTACTGGCCTAGAAAAGGGACGTTCGTGATGGGGTAGGGGCGTTTACCCGTTTCTTTGCTGTCCTGGTCGCGAAGGGTCTCCATAACCATGGAGCAATTCGCGGGCAGGTCGGGGCCCTCGAGCCCGAACGCAGAGATACCGTAGCACATCCGAACTCCCTCGCACGGCCCTACGCGGAAGATGCCACACGAGTCGGCTCGGACAGCCCTTTCGTGCTGCGCCTGCCAAGGATACCACGCCGCCAGATTGATCTGGAAGCCGCGCGCCCGCAGCTCTGGCACAGCACAGAAGAGCGCCATACACCGGCACTACGAAAGTTTTGACCCGTTTTGTGTTTTCAGCTAAACAACGACTGAGCATCGCATTGGTTATGAACACCACGACGGCCGTGAACATCACTCCATAGCCCGAGAACACCACAGAACCTATGAGCAGCCGAGTGCCGGTTATCACCTTGACGCTAACACCCCCGTGGCGGGAGCGCCATTTCGAGTTCGAACGGAACAAATGCCGAACCTCATTTTGCAGGAAGTCCTGTGCGGGGGCGCCATTTCGAAATCGAAGCAGAAAGGTTTCGATTTCTATGTTTGAAAAAGTCCTGTGCGGGAGCGCCATTTCGAAATCGAAGCAGAAAGGTTTCGAATTCTATGTTTGCGGAAGTCCTAGGCGGGAGCGCCATTTCGAAATCGAACCCGAAAGTTTCGAAATCGTTCGAACTCGTTTTCTCGAGGAAGTATCAAGCGAAACCGCCGTTTCGAAATGGCCGCGCCGTTTGGCATTTAAATGTTTAAAAGCCCTGGCCCGAAAACTCGAAAATGCAGCTTTCGCATAGGACTTCACCCCCAAAACGAGCTCGACTGGATTTCGAAACCCTCGGGCTCGATTTCGAAATGTGGCTTTCGCCTAGGACTTCCCCCCCCAGAACGAGCTCGACTGGATTTCGAAACCCGCGGGCTCGATTTCGAAAGGGCGGTGCCGCCCGAGACTGGAACGAAAAATGCTTCAACCGAACATTGTACTGGGGCCCCGCGGCCTAACGGGCCCACTGCCAACGTTGTACTGGGGCCCCGTCGCCTAGCGGGAGGCGTTGAATTTTGGCCGAACTTTCGTAGCGGCGAAGTGGAACTTCAAACTTCAAAACTTCATGTCAATCGTGTAAGATTCCCTGGGAACTTCAAAATTCAAAGCTTCATGTCAGTCGTGTAAGATGTCCAGTGGAACTTCAAACTTCAAAACTTCATGTCAGTCGTGCACGATGCCACTTCAGACTTCCCAAAACCATGTCAGTCGTGCGAAATGCAAATGGAACTTCAAACTAAAAAACTTCATGTCGGTCGTGTAAGATGCCCAATGGAACTTCAAACTTCAAAACTTCATGTCAGTCGTGTAAGATGCCCATGTACCTTCAAACTTCAAAACTTCATGCCAGTCGTGTAAATTGCCCATGGATCTTCAAACTTCAAAACTTCATGTCAGTCGTGTAAGATGTCACGTCAAACTCCAAGCTACCATGGCAGTCGTGTAAGATGCTCATGGAACTTCGAACTTCAAAACTTCATGTCAATCGTGTAAGATGCCCAATGGAACCTCAAACTTCAAAACTTCATGTCAGTCATGTAAGATGCCCATCGGCGCTACGAAAGTTTTGACCCGTTTTGTGCTTTCAGCTAAACAACGCCTGGGCATCACATGGGTTATGAACACCACGACGGCCGTGAACATCACTCCAATGCCTGAGAGCACCACAGAACCCATGAGCAGCCGAGCGCCCGTTATCACCTTGACGCTAGCACCCCCGTGGCGGGAGCGCCATTTCGAGTTCGAACGGAACAAATGCCGAACCTCATTTTGCAGGAAGTCCTGTGCGGGGGCGCCATTTCGAAATCGAGGCAGAAAAGGTTTCGATTTCTATGTTTGAGAAAGTCCTGTGCGGGAGCGCCATTTCGAAATCGAAGCAGAAAGGTTTCGAATTCTATGTTTGCGGAAGTCCTAAGCGGGAGCGCCATTTCGAAATCGAACCCGAAAGTTTCGAAATCGTTCGAACTCGTTTTCTCGAGGAAGTATCAAGCGAAACCGCCGTTTCGAAATGGCCGCGCCGTTTGGCATTTAAATGTTTAAAAGCCCTGGCCCGAAAACTCGAAAATGCAGCTTTCGCGTAGGACTTCCCCCGCAAAACGAGCTCGACTGGATTTCGAAGCCCTCGGGCTCGATTTCGAAATGTGGCTTTCGCCTCGGACTTTCCCCCCAGAACGAGCTCGACTGGATTTCGAAACCCGCGGGCTCGATTTCGAAAGGGCGGTGCCGCCCGAGACTGGAGCGAAAAATGCTTCAACCGAACATTGTACTGGGGTCCCGCGGCCTAACGGGCCCACTGCTAACGTTGTACTGGGGGCCCGTCGCCTAACGGGAGGCGTTGAATTTTGGCAGAACTTTCGTAGCGGCGAAGTATTGAAGTCCCCGCAGAGAACGCGGGGGCGGAACTCGGTCAAGTACTTCGCTAGCAGATCCCAGAAACGTTTGTAGGCCTCTCCACCAGCTTGCAAGTCTTTTCTCGCCGTCTTGTAGTTCAAGTGCACGTTGGCGAACCTGAGCTCATCGAGGTCCTGGTCATCAGAATCGGCTTCCCCGCGACCGCGGGTTCTCCAAAATCGCATCTTTGCAGATGCAAACATGATTATGCTAACCGCGGTCTTCGTGACGGTATTCCTTTGGGTCTTGCTTTTGATCTTGCGCGCGTATGTTCCATCATTTGTCCTATGGAACAGTAGCAGCCGCATCCCCGACAGCAGGGACTCCCTGCCGAATATCATAATGCTGTCGCCGTCCTCCGGGCCTCGCACACCGATGAACTCGGCTGCAGGCCGCCCCGCGCCCTTGGCACTGTGGTCGCCTTTCCCTGGGTCTTGCTGCACGTGATCCAGCAGATCTGCTGAAGCTTCCTGGATGATCAGGAACTGGCAGGAAGAGCTTTCAGGTCTTGCTGCATGTGCGCACGCAGTGGTGGATCGGCCCATTTCCCACCCCAGCTGGCGGTCAAGACGCCAAAGGTGCCTCCATGGCTACTGCCTTTGCCATCCTTTCCCTTCGCGCCCCCCCCCACCACCGTGGGTTCCAACCGTCCAAACACCAACAGGGCAGTTCGTCCCGTCATCCCACTGTGGATTCAGCAGGAGCTCTGCGTCCACGGGGATGTCATCCAGATCTCCTGGCATGCCAGATGCGTCCGTCGGCGCATAAGTGGGCAAGCTTCTGTAGTCAAGGTCGTCGTCATCTGCATCGCGGCCAGCGGGCTCCCCGGAGGAAGCTCCATTACCATGGAGGCGAATTAACTCTAGGGCGGGCATGCTTGAGCCGCGACAGCAACTATAATGACGATATTCTGGGCCTCTGCTTGTCGCTGCTGGAATACACGAAGGAGGCGAGGGCGAGGGCGCGCAGGGGGGCGGCGGGGAGGAAGGGAGGGCGGGGGGAGGGATGTAACCGAATTGGGGTCTTCCTTGTTTGGGGGGACCGGGGTCTGTAATGGTTCGGGAAAGCCTGCGAGCGCGACGCAATCGCGGTCTTCCTTGGTTTGGGAAGGCATGGGGGGTCGCGGAGCAGAATTGTTGCTACGACGCCCCAGAGGCAAGCAGTATTCGGCAGCGCCAATGCACTCCGCCACCGCGGAGACGCCTCACCAGTCATAGCAGCGCCACCGCCGCCGCGGAGGAATATCTAAGCGCGAGTAATACCCGACAGAACCAAGGCAGGCACACAACCTAACACGCGTCTGGTCTCATTGTGCATGAACTGAGACAGCGCCTCTTTTCTACCGTCCTGCAGGTCCACCACCTTCTGAACCATCTCACTTCGCCGTGGGTCGCAGCCATCTTACTGTCCCATTGCGTCTTGAAGAACTCCCATTGGCTCGTTTGCGCAGGTGACAGTTCGGCAGCTGCCCGAAGAGCTTGTAATGCCTGCAAACGAGCTTTTTGGTGAGTCTGACTTTCGCCATGTGTTTCCCTTGACCCAGCTGATCCAAGGAGTGCACTCTCATCTGCTCCATCGCCGCCACCACGGCTTCGGCCTCCTTCTGTTATTTGCGGATCTTCTTGAGCTTCTCCGTTGCCTCGTGCAGCTCACGCTTGACACGCGTCTTTTCTTTCTCCTGCGCCATGTGCTCTTGAAACGCAAGCCTGGCACGGCGAGCCTGAGCCTCCTCATCTTTCAACGATGCTTGCAATTCGTCGTGAACCAACGCGTCCTTATGGGAAAGGACCTCGTGCCGCCTGGTTTCCGTGGCCAGAACGTGCGTCGCAGTGGAAGCAAGAGGAGCACCCACCTGATTGCTCATGCTGCGAAATATCTGTAGGGCTTCCTGTAGAGATCTCATCCTGGACGACTCCTGAATCACATGTTCCACCTGCTGGTCATCCAAGGACGCAGCTTGCGCGGCCCTCTTCTCTTCGTCGCCATCACCATGGCTGTTCGGAGCATCTTTGGTCGTCGGAAAAGCTCCCGCAGCTTCATCTGGATCCACCCAGTCTGCCGGATCGAAACCAACGCTCTCGGCGTCATGATCGTCGGCGCCGTCGTCCACGGGCTCCTCCGCTTCCAGTGGCGTCGTCTTCCTGGCATCCTTTACATGCTTGCACATGGAGAGCCCAACTTGAAATGACCTGTGCCATGATATCGATGTTCTCCTCTTTCGTCAGATCCACCATCCCACCGCAGCTGATTCGCGCTTTCTCGACCATCTTGGCCGTTTGCAGTTCAACGAACCTCTTTCGAATGTGCAAATGGAAGTCGGTATCATTTGTTTGGCAGATCATGGAAGCCCCACCACCGTGGGTCACGCAGATGTAGCCGCGGGTCCAGAACAAGCGTTGCACATTATCAGTGAGACCAGGGGCGCGCGCATCTAATAGAAACAACTCCCGCCGTCTGCCAGGGCCCCGCGGTAACAACCACTGCTCGAGCAAATCCGAAAGCCCCTCGCGGGGGCACTTGGCGGCGCAGGTGGGCATCGGCTGCGGGGGACTGGTTCGTTTCAATGGGGTGGAGGGCAGGGGGGGAGGGGGAAGTAGAGGAGGGAGGTGGGCAGATCGAAGGGGGGGGAGAGGACAGGATGGGGGGGGGGGGCAGAACGGAGGGCCCACTGCGGCGCACGGCGGAGCCAAATGATTCAAGATGTCGTGCTCTCGGTACGAACCGCTCGGCGCCGTCGCCGCGGAGAACTTGAAGGGCAAGTGTCTAGATGCCGCGTGTGCTTTCAACTTGCCCTCCAGCACTTTACCCTCTGCCTTGAACATCAATTTCGCAACCTGGCACTTCTCTGACAATCCTTTCCCGGCAAGAACCCGTAACCGAATTCACGCTCCAGCGCTCCCTTGTCGCCGCATGGTTTTCGAGCAAGGGTGCGGTGACCGCGTTCTGGGATGTAAGCGTGTTCCACTCGCAGCTTCCCGCCTCGTTCATGTGGAATGGAGATTGGTCAACGTTCCGCATTTCTGGGTCGCAGCCACGATGCAGCATGACCAGCTTCCGTAGTTTCGACACGACGACCCAGAAAATGGACAGGCGTTCCGCCAAGACCACGCGCGGCACTTTGAATTTACGATTCGGCCTCCGCGAGGAATTTCGGTACTCCCTCATGAATTCACCCAACCACCTATGGTTTGTCTGCGCGGTCTGAAGTTCGCTCCTTCTTTTCATGTGGGCCACGTAGTACTCTTGTTGTATTTGAAGCGCTTTCGTTAACAAGACCTTCTTAGGGGAACGGCACATGACCTTCACGTCAACGCTGTGCCGCATGATGCTGTACCATTCGGCCAACTGTTCTCGCACGGGTTGGCGCGCTCGGCGCCTGCCACCGCCAATGCTTCTACGTCGGTTGTGGTCCCGAACGGCACGGTCGGTACCTTTTCTGTAGTGCTTGCCCTGCGGGGCCCCCGGCTTCTTCAAGGCGCCCGCAGGGTCATCAACGGGCCCCGCCACCGCGGATGTCAGGATGCTTTTCGCAGTGCGCTGGTATCGCATGAATAGTCGTGCGTACGCTTTTCTGTTCGAGACAACAGACGTCGCCTCGCCGACCTTTTTTCCTCGGGTCGAGACAAGAGACGTGGCCTTGGCGAGGGCGGGGCGCTCCTTGGCAAACGCTTTAAACAGACCGTTCGGCCAGCAGCCGCGCTGCAATCCCTGCGCGGTCTTTTCGTTCAAAGGCCCTTGGTGGTCCACCATCCATGCCTTCGGCATTTCGTTTCTGAGCGAGGGGTGCGTCGCGGTTCAACAAAAACGCGTCCGCCCGTTGCGTGGTTCTCTGCCTGAGGGCCAGCACCTCCTCTTCGCTGTAGTGCCTCTCTGCTTGCGTCGGCCCCTCAACAAGGGCGCCCGCTGCGACGCCATCATCATGGCGATGCCCCACCCCGCGCGCCCCGACCAACGCCGCGCCCGCAGCATCTAACTCGTAAGGCCCCAAATGCCCCTTGATTTCCCCCGAGACACGAAGCGTCGCCACGAAAGCTCGATTGCCCGCGTGCTGGAGAATGTAGGCGCACAACTCGCAACGCAGAGCGAGCCGGTTCACGCTGCTTCGGTTCCAGCCGAGCATGCAACACATCACGTCGAGGCCACAATCTCCATCCGCAACTGTTGCCGCGAGCTGCACGGAGCGGGGCAGATGCTGCGCGTAGAAGAAGCGGGTCTGCTCGCACGTGCTGTCGGCCAAGCTGTCCTCCATAACCATGGAGCCACCATCGAGCGGGAAACCCGCCACCCAATGATTGGTAAGCATGGCCTCGTCACCCAAACCACGGATTGAGCCACCATCTTCAAACGCACAGGAGACAGCATGGCATTTTGCAACCGCACTCACAGCACAGCATGATTGGCCCACGGAGCATACTTGAGCAATGCATCTTCACATATGTCCCCGAACCAAAGAAAGACGCGCCGCCGGTGACGCGACGCAGAAATCACGAACATGGAGATTCCGATGTATGCGCGCGCCCCCTCCATTGAGCATGCGAACTTATTTATCTCTGCTGCTGCCACCCCGTCGTGCAGCCCACTGCCTGCGACGAGATTGTCAATGGCATCCACGTCTATGGCATCGACGTCAAGCCCCGCAACCGCGGGTCGCTTCAGTGGACGGGCCTTCGCTGGCGAGACCGCTGCCGCCGCTTCTGGTGGCCTAGGCGCGGCACAGGGAATGGGCAACAACGCAGCCCTTTTCAGGCGGCGCGACGTTTTCTGCGGATGCGGACGTAACAGCAGGCGGTGGCGCGGGAGCCACCGCTGCTGTGTCCGCCACTGGGGCTGGCAGAGATGGCTGCGGTTGTTGCGGGGGGGGGCGCCTCCTCCGCCACTGGGGGTGGCAGAGGTGGCGGAGGCAGAGATGGATGTGGTTCTGGCGGAGGTGCTGGATGTTGCGCTGCTGGTGCTGGCGCTTCGGGCGCCGCTGGGGGTGGCAGAGGTGCCGCCACTGGGGGTGGCAGAGGTGGCTGTGGCGGTGGCGGAGGCACTGCTGCTTCGGGCGCTGACTCCGCTACCGCGGAAGCAGGTGGCGCCGACTCCGCTACCGCGGAAGCAGGTGGCGCCGACTCCGCTACCGCGGAAGCAGGCGGCGCATCGAGTGCCACGGGTGGCACTCCAAGTGCCGACTCCGCCACTGGTGGTGAATCGAGGGGACTGCCTTGACTTGCCTAGTAGCCGCACGTGGTGAGGAGGGGGCAGCGACGATCCATACTTAGACGGCGGGTATTTGGCCAAGCACGGGGCGGCGGCGCACACGTGCAAACGGAAACCGCTCGTCCACGCCGCTGAGCCAGACCAGCAATGGGAAGCCCAGCCGTGTACCCCAAGCGGGCGCTTCGTCGGGATCGAAGGTTTGTGCTCCCATTTGGCCTTCAAGATTTTCCCAGCTTCGTCAATCACGTGGAATTCCCCGACATGTTTTGCTACCGTTTCAATGGTGGGCTGGTCAGCCTGCTCGGACATGAGCGCTCGCGTATGCGCGCCTCGCCACCGCGAGTTGCGCCGCCGCCGCAGCGAAGTCGCGCTGCAGACGTGGCATCGAGACAAAATAGCATGAGGCATTCAAGCATGAGCGCCCTTACAGCACGAGAAAGAGGAGTACAAGAAAGAGTGAGAGTTCGAGGAGTAAGAATCATAGGAACCGTAACAACAGGACTTGAACGCAGAGTAAGCGTAAGAGTAAGAGTGAGACGAAGAGTAAGAGTAAGAGTACGAGTAAGAGTAAGAGTGCGAGTACGTGTAAGAGTCAGGGTAAGAGTAAGAGTAATTACGAGTAAGAGTAAGAGTAAGAATAAGAAGAACATAACAAGTAAAAGCAAGAGTAAGACTAACAGAAATAGGGAGAGTGTGATTGATAGTGTGAGTTAGAATGAGAGTAACAGTAGGGATAACCTAGAGAGTAACGACAGGGCGAAATAGCGACGACGACGGAATACTACGATGGAAAAGGAGGGCTCGGAGGAGGACGCCCGCCGGGCAAGAGCGGGGGGCGTCATTCATCGCGCGCGCTCCGGATGAGGCATTCGAGCTGTGCTTGTGTCCGCGGGAACTACAAGGGCCCAGCCATGTGCCGCTGCAGTTTGAAGACGTCCCGAGTGTGACAACCCCTGCCCTCCATAACCATGGAGCCTCGTGCGCGACTAAACCCTGACTCACGCACTGACGTCTTCTAGGAATGACTGGCTGTCCTTGGTGGTCTCTTCGGAGATCCCCCTGATCTCCCGAACCATTGCCATGGTGTCTCTAAGCGCCGCCTGGCCCTGCCGAGTCGGGAGAAACCAGCGGGGCGCCTTTCAGCATGTTCTGCACGTATAAGTACTGCACCGCCCAGGGCAGATCATCCAAACGGAGCCAGATCTGCTTGCGATCCTCGATGAAGAGCTTGATCTTGCGGAGCTCGGTGCACTTTGGATCCTCCTCGGGGCACCGCGCGGGCATGCCCACCGTAACCGCGGTGTTCTTGCAGTGGTTCTTGTAATAGCGGGCTCGCTTGACACCTTGGATCGCCGCCACCTTGGCGCCTCCAGGGGCGCCAGAGCTGCTCTGACCGATCTCGGCCATCGGGTCGTAGTCGTCCCCCTTGACGTTGACCTCCTGCCCGTCTGCGGACTCTGGCGCCTCTTCACCGTCGCAGAGTTTCTCCACGTGGGTGCGCAGGTCGGTGAGTAGGGCGGTGCGACCAAACGAACTCTGGGAGTGCTTCGTCTGGCCCGTTGTGAGGCCGATCAGCCAGTTGTCTGTGAACGCCAACTTCGCGAATGTGTCCCCAACCGCCCCGTCCTTGGAGCGAACGGTCTTCGAGGTCAGTGGCGCAAGCTTCGCAGCGCGCCCTCCGCGCGCGTGAACCTGACCGAACTGAAACTCGACAAGCTTGAACTTTGTCAGGTCGGCCACTGACATTGCTCAAAAACTCCGCAACCGCGCAGACGCCGCCGGATCCGCCAACGCGGAAACTTCAGCGAGGGGGGGCACCATGTGACAACCATCGCCAGGCGATGCTTGTCACTCCAAGAGCCTGACAACCATCGCCAGGCGATGGCTGTCAGGCGGGGCCTCTGGAGACGGACGCAGAGGGAGAGCGCTGCTGGACGCGCAGGGAGGAGGAGACAGATCGAGGAAATGGAGGCCGATGCAAAGGGCGAATACATGAAAGTCGCCCTGCGAGAGAGAGGAAGAGGTAGAGGAGGGGAGCGAAAGTGAGGCACGGGGAGCACCCGGGGATAATATTTTCGCGCCGCGCGTGACGCCCTCGCACGGATGCTCGGGCACGGCCCTCGCCACCGCCTGTGTTTCTACGACACCGCCACCGCGGAGAATATGCTCAGACGTCCTCACTGCCACCACCCCCACTTCTTCGGCTGCTCCTTCTCCTCCGTGGAAGGCTCGGCTGCCGAAGCTGCCCCGCCTGCGGCGGAACTGCTGGCGCCACCCTGGCCATTGCCATGGCCCCTGTCCTTCCAGTCTCCGCCGCGGGACCACTTGTTGTCGCTGCTGTCCTTCCAGTCTCCGCCGCTGTCCTTCCACTCCCCCTTGCTCCACCAGTCTGCGCCGCTCCACCACTCTGCGCCGCTCGACGCACCACCCGCGGCCGAGGTGGGCTCCTGCTTCGCCTCCTACAAGGCGGGCTCCAGGACCTCCCGCCAGTCTGCCTGCTCAGCCCCTTCTCCCGCAGCGGCGTGCGACGCAGGCCCCGACGCGGCGGTCTGCGCGGCTGCTTCTTGCTGGGCATCCCCTGGCTCCGCCACCGCGGATCCTTCAGCGTCGGCCTGCGCCGCGACCCCAGTGCCGCGGCACGGAGCGTCGTAGTTCCCTGCAGTCTTTGCCCTGTACGTGCCTGGACCATCTGACTTGCCCTTCCCCGCCACTGGCGGGCGAGGCAGGACGGGGCCACTTCCGATGGGTGGCAACCTCCACTTTGTTGTTCGTCAGGCTTGCGTGGAACCTCGCGACGACGTTGTCGGCGCGGACACGTGGGAGTCCCACGCGGGAACGGGAACACCTTTGTCGAAAGGCCTTCCCGCGTGAAGCGCGGCGTGCCAGCGCTTGCGGTCGCGCGCGTCGACGGTCTGGCACGCGATGTGCGCGATGCCCACCGCGGGATCAGATCCCAGAACCTTGTCCTTCACGTCTGGCTTGGGCGCTACCAACATCTGCCGCCATGACCATGGCTGCGCCCCTCCGCCCCCCCTAAAGCTGCATGCCATTCCCGTGGTGCGCTCGAGCACGCCTACGCACATAGGGTCCGAGTCGGTGATGTCGACGCACGGGGTTACTGGAAACCCTGGAGGGTTCTCTGCGGTGTCCCTGACCCACTTCAGAGCGATGCTGTTCAGCTTGCACGACTGCGTCACGGGCAGCGCGTCCAAGTCTGCTCGCGACGCCGCCACCGCGGCTTGAGCACCGCCTTCCGCCGCCACCGCGGCTGCACCTTCCTCCAGCCCTGGCGGCTGACCTCCTGTCGCCGCCATCGCGTCTTCTTCGGGGCCCTCGGCCCAGGTCGCCAAGTCGCCGACTGGAGCCCAGGCGCGGCGCCTTGCCGACCGCGCCCTGGGGCCTCGGGTGTTGGTCCTGCGTCGTGCACTCGTCGAAGCTCCGCGCGAGCGCCCAGGCCCCCCCCCCCGCGAGAAGTTGCTCTTGAGCCCACGTGTCTGCGTCGCAGTAGAACAGAATCGTCGTCGCCGCCGCCTTGTCGCCCGGAATCCTAATTCGTCTCGGCGTCGCTGTCAATGTCTGTGGAAGCAACGTGATCTGGGTCCATGATCGCATTCGCCAATGCGCACCGCCAAAGCACTCGACCCCAATCGGGAATAACGAATCCCCCTGGGAATAGGGCTGAGAGGACGAGGGCGAACACGTTCCGATATCGCGGCGCCATTCGCCAAGCCCACGAACAAGTCCGATCACGGACAACAGCAAGCCGAATGAAGGCCCCCCTGTCTCGGGCGGCAATCGTTTCCTCATCGTCGTAAAGCCCCGTCTGCTCCAGAGCCAACATGTGGGATATGTAAATCTCGAGCTGAAAAGCGCTCTGGCATCCGTCCTCGTCGTCGTCGCTACCGTTGTCGTCGTCGTCGTCCTCGTCGGCGTCGTCGCCGTTGTTGTCGCCGTCGTCTTCGTCGTCGTCGTCGCTGCCGTCGTCGTCGTCGTCATTGTCGGCGTCGTCGCCGTCGTTGTCGCCGTCGTGGTCGTTTTCTTGCGGGCCAGGGTAAGAGTCAGAGTGAGAGTCAGGCTGAGAGTAAGAGTAAGAGTAAGAGCGGAGAGTAAGAGTAAGAGTAAGAGTCAAGCTAGCCAGCTCGAGCGAGTCAAGCATGGCATGCCCAGTCCCACCCGCCCTCCCACAACATAAGAAGCAAAGCTGGCACAACTGGGGGCCGAAGTCACACCGGCCAGCCGGTTTGGTACAGCTGATGCGGCCGCGATGGCGGTTGCCGACGGGAACTGGCGAGCGCGTGTTGAATGCCGCGCACGCATTGCCAGACGAGTCGAGAATGGCCCGGTACACCGCAGGAAGCCAGAGGTGGCCGGAGGAAGCCCGACGGTCTGACAGGACACCCCAAAGCATTTTTGTGAAAAAGCATTGGGTTTTTGATGTTTTTATGTTGAAATGCTTGCAAACACACGGTGTTCGGTAGGATTCTGACATGAACGCGCGAGTGTGCTCTTTGTGGTATTTTTTGCACAGGATTCGCGGCCTGGGTGCATGACAGAGCATCGCGAGTGCACCGCGCGATGACGTGAAATCGCTGGATTTGACAGAATTCTTAAGATTCCTATGGTTTTCCTATGATTTCAGCAAGAGAGCCCGGGCGGGAAATTTGTACAATTTTGTGAAAAAGCATTGGGTTTTTGATGTTTTTATGTTGAAATGCTTGCAAACACACGGTGTTCGGTAGGATTCTGACATGAACGCGCGCGTGTGCTCTTTGTGGTATTTGTTGCAATGGATTATCGCCGTGGTCGACAGGACGTCCATGTCGAGAGGAAAAAAAAAGAAACATGTTGATTTTGTATTGTTTTTTACAGGTTAGGATGGGACCACCCGGATGCGCCCGCTATCTGCCGGCCTGAGGGGGGAGTAGGAGTATATTCTAATAAGAAATAAGGATAAGAGTGAGAGTAAGAGTAAGAGTGGGAGTAAGGAGCAATAGTAGGAAGAAGAATAAAAGTGCGAGAAGGAGCAAGAGCGGAGAGTGAGAGGAAGAGTAAGAGTAAGAGTAGGAGTAGGAGTACGAGTAAGAATTTGAATGGTAGTGAGAAGAAAAGTAAGAGTAAGAGTAACTACGGGCAAGAGCAGGAGTACGAGTACGAGTAAGAGTAAGAGTACGAGTCGCAGTAAAAGTAAAGGTAAGAGAGGTGAGGAGTAAGAGTCGGCCAAGACCCTCCCAACTGTCCTGCTCCACTTTTTCTGCGCCTCGAAGAGCGCGCGCGCGTCCGCCGAGGCCCCGCGACCGCGGGTCACTGCGCAGAGTCGTCGCCTCTTACTCATACTTCACCGCGACCGCGGGTAAGTAGACTTCCCCCGCCACCGCGGGTGCGTCACCACCTGCGCCAGGACTGCTGCTTGCCAGTTCGCTTCTCCCACTTCTCCGCGCGCTGCTCGCGATTCGCCTCGCGCCGACGCTCCTTCTCACGGGTGCGGCGGGGCGCATTGGGTCCGAAAAAGAAGTTAATATTTTTCGTGTGCTCTAGGACACGCTGCGGCTGCTTCTCCTTCGCGCTCTGAATGGTAGGCCAGCCTCGCGATCTGTCCTTCGTCGCACCGCCGCTGCACGGACGCTAGAGCACCGCCTTCCTGACGTGCTCGATCTGCGCCTCGACCTCGGGGGGCGCTTCCCCGTCGCCGCGGGTGATAGTGTAGCCATCGCTCCCAAGCCGCTCCTTCGCGTTGCCGACAGGCCCCACAATGGACATAGCGGATGCCTCGTGAGGTTCGGCGCGAGCGTCGTACTGCACAGTGGCGCATGCTCTCACCTGCAGGCATACGCGCGACGCTGTGAGGAGCACGTCCAGCTGGTTCGCGAAGTTACCAGCCACGAATCGGACTGACTTGCGCGCAATAGCGCCCAGGACCTTCTGCCACTGCTCCGCCACCGCGGATCCTGGCACTTCCGAAGCCGAGGTCGCACTCACCGCGGCCACCTTGATGGACGTCATCTGCTGGAGGGCCACGGACAAAGAAAACTCTGCAATCGCAATCTGGTCGACGGCTGGCAGGGTGAGAAACTGGTGCACCATTACCTCTGACACGTACCCATCCCGCCCTGCCAGTACAAACGGCCCTTGTGACTCGCAGAGGAAGCGCACCTCTGCACGCGCCTGGCCCCCGTTACCACGGGCTCCCTGACCCGCGGAAGGCTCCGCGCCAGCAGCGGCGAGCAGATCGCGGAGCTCTTTCCTCTGCTCTACTCCAGAGCACCACACAGGAGCAAATGAGGACCCTGGCGGCGCAGGTCGCTCGCGATCTCAGGGATGTTGGCCTGTTCGGCAACGTCCAAGTACACGCGCTGAGCCTGGCCACAGCCGTGCTCGGAGCCCGCAGGGGCCCCCTCCGCGACCGCGGAGCTCTGCTGTTCCGAACTCTGCATGGCCTGCCACTGCCGCTGCGCCTCCTGCTGCTGGTGGGCCCAAGCAAACCATTGCCGCTGCGCCTCCTGCTGCTGGTGGGCCCAAGCACTCCAAGCGCTCCCAGTCCAATGCTCTTGGGGCTGTGCCCGCGCAGCTGGTGGGGGGACGGGCACTCCGAGAGCGTCGGCCTGTTCCGTTACCGACCCTTGGCTCCCGGGTTGTGCAGGTGGTGTTGCCGCGTCCGCTTCTTCGCCCGTGCTGCTGCTGCTGCTGCTGCTGCTCTTCCTCCGCTTCCCCGCCACCGCGGCTCCATCGCGTGGAGACGCCGCCGCAACCGCGGCTCCTTCTGAGGCTGGTGCGGCTGGCTTGCGCGGCTGACTGGCTGATGCGGGTGTGGCGCAAGCCCGCGGCCCGGCACCGCCGCTGCTGCCGGCGCTGCCGCGCCCGCTTCTTCGTCCGAGCTCGAGTA
>CAUYUJ010017837.1:675189-970189 GCA_963575745.1 Prorocentrum cordatum
TCTTGAAGCCATTCTGAGCGTCTTGGGGCGCTCTTGGGCTATCTCGGCGCCGTCTTGGAGCAGCGCAATCGCACTCGACGCTCATGCGAAGTCTTTGGGTACCTCAAGCTGGAACCGTCCTGAAGGCCCCCCGAACGTCAAGCCGATCCCCGCAAGAGGAAACAGTTGTACAAAGAGCGGATACATGGTGACCCCCCCACGAGGAAGCTAAAACACCCTCTCCTGGGGCCTTCTTGAATCTCTCTTGGGCCTCCATTGGGTTTTCTAAGAGGGCCCGAAATTCGCCACGTATTCAACAGAAGACGCTGTCCAATAAGGAGGAGGTTTGTTTTACATGTGCGTTGATTTATTGGCCCTCTTGGAAGCCTCTAATGGCCCTCAGAGGTCTCCAAGAGGGCGAAGGCCCCAAGAGGGCCCCAAGATGGCTCCAAGAATGCTAACTTTTTCAAACAAAATCTAACACAAGACGCTCTCCAAAGGAGGCGGTTTGTGTAACATGTGCGCTGAATTCTTGGCCCTCTCGGAAGCACCGTAAAAGCCGTCAGAAAGCTCCCGCAGGGCCCCAAGAGGGCCCCAAAATGGCTCCAAGAGGGCTCGACATTTTACACAGCACCAGCACCAATACCATGGGCAGCCCAGGCAATATCAGCATCGACGCCAGCAACAACAGCAACACCATTAGCAACAACAACGAAAAAGGCAGCAACGGAGAAATGATTCCAAGATGGGCTCAATATGGTTTTGAACGGATCACGAGATTACCCCTGTGGCCCCAAAATGCCCACCCCTGCTAAGCAATGGTCCCAATATGACACCAGAACGACCTTGCGGCCCCAAGAAAACACCGAGACGAACCCACTGTCTTCCGACTGAACTAATGCTACTGCGCGACCCCGATGTTAGGTGGCTCCAGGACGGCCCCATGAGCCCAAGACGACTTCGGGATTGCCCCAAGATGGCCCCTTTTCAAACCCTAGTTCACGACCCCAAGATTGTGTCAATATGGCTCCAATGTGACTCCAATGCGTTTCTTTCTTCTGCCCTTGCTCTTGGCTTGGGCCGATGGGACGGATGGGGGTGCTGGTCCTCCGCCCCCTCGTCGTCGTCTTCTTCCTCCTCCCCTTCGCCCTCGTCGCCCTCGTCGTCGTCGTCGCTGTCCACTTGGTCCCGTTGGCCCCATGCATAGCGGAAGACCGAATCCCGAACACAAGGCGAATCCATCCATTCTCTGATCGGACTTCGATCGATACGAGCGCTTTCAGGATAGGCTGCCAATCGCCCTCGAAGATCTCATGCGATCCCCACTCTACGTGTATATATATATATATATATATGTCGCAATGCATGTGGATAGTCCTGGTTTGGAAAATTCTTCAGTACAGCGAAAATCGTTTCTTCTTGAAGTTGTGCCATGGCGTGCGGATGTTGGAACTCATGGAACCTGAAGGCCATTACTTCCCTGGCCACTGGGCCAGCGCTGCGCGCCCGATCTACCTGGCGCTTGATTAATGCGGCCAGGGATTTGTACGAATACATTCTCGCCCTTGACATCGCATCCTTTCCCCGCTCCAGGAAACGCGCGTCGTGTCCTTCAGTCGTGAAGCATGCCTTCTGAGGATGGGTATCTGCGTGACTTCCGCTCCCCCAAGGCAACTGAGTCGTCTCAGGAGGCGGCGGACAGGCACCAAGACAGAGATGTCTAAAGTCCTTGAGAGCGGCTGAGATTGATACATGCGTTCATGTCGCGCGTTGCCTCGTCAGGTTCGACAAAATTTGGCGCCGGGGGCTCCGGCGCAGGTCGTGCGACGGCGGGTTGTGCATCACCAGCGGGGCCGGTATCGACATTGCCCGCGCCCGCAGCCACCTCGACTGACCGCTCCACCAAGTCCGGGGCCCCAGGATCCATGTCTGCTGAATCAAGGGATGCGTAGAAGACGACATCCATCCCGCTTGGGGCAACATTAATGCACGTTTTAACCTCTTACTTTAAAAGTAATAATGCTTCGCATGGGGCGCTGTCCTTTATATAAGTCATAACCTTCACTGGGATCCGTTCATTCTTGTCGTCGGCCGAAGTTTGAAACTCCTGCGCGGCCGCTTCCGTCATCTGCGCGGAAAGACTGGCCATCGTGCTCTCACTTTCTGATGCGCGAAGCAGGAAGTGATTTTAGGCGTTGCGTTTCGTGGGCGATCAACGCTTGCCAAGGGGGCGCCAGGGAACGGTCAATTCCAAACGGTCGCCATGTTCGTCTAAGCAGAGCCAATCATTTCAGGCGCGTTCGGGTTCCTCTCCCACGTATTCCCCCCGCCGGCAATTGATCTCTGCGATGGCGGGGTGCCGGGGGCCATCTGTCTCGTGGCCCGAGCAGCGGCGCTACCTCGCGATGCACCTCGAATCGGAGTTGGGGGGGCCCTGCTGGCTGAAACAGCGGTAGCTATCTTCGGGGCAACAAGCATTGGGCTAGGGGCGCCGTCCTGTCGAGCCCCTGCCGGTGGCGAGTGGTTTGGAGGTCTTCCGATACTCGCAGGAGGTGCCTCAAATTGTCTCGGGGGCTCCTGCGTCGCGATTGCCGCCTGGGTGGGCGCCCCAGCATTTGCGGGGGAGTTCGGGGGGTCAAAGCTCACGCCTGCTTTCGCAGCAGTGGCCTTATCTATCTTTTCTTTGGCTTCGATTTTCACCGCCATTTCTAGGATTGCTGACAATTCGGCCTTGGCCTTGCCTCCCCGATATATAGCTTCGGCTTTTCGGCGGGTGGCATCGGTTTTCGCTTGGTCGGCTCTCCGCGACATCCACTGCGCGTCGGCTGCCGACAGAGCCCCTACCTCAATGGGCGAGTCGCCGCGCAATCTCTGGTGCGGACTGGCCCTTTCCGTCTCGCCCCTCGGGCGACCAGCTGAGCCTGAAGCCGATGGGTCAGGTGCAGACTCGTCAGAATCGCTGTCTTCCTCCTCTGCAACTGTCGCATGGTCCGCCCCGGCCAATCGCTTCGTCGCGGCACGAGGCTCCTCGGGATCCCTCATATCGTGTGCTATGAAGAGATATAAGTGATGCTTGTCCGCGACCAGCTTAGACGGATCTGTCGCAATAAATGGACGGAGCTGAAAGACAACACGCTGCCGTTTAAATAACGATGTCCAGATGCGCCCGTGCCCCAGGCGCCAGTCAACGTGGGGCGAACTCTCAAACATTTAGTTGATCAAATTTGGCCCGAGTCTTGGCGCCCATCCTGCCTATGCTGCGCGAGTCCAATCGCAGTCTTTGCGCTTCCGCTCGCATTCGAGCTTGGAATCCGTTTCCATTACTTCTCCCGGTGGAATCACGCGTCGCAATGACGCCCAAGATGAGCCATATACGTCAAGCGCACCAGGAGTCCGCGCATAGAGGCTGAGTTCCAGCAGTGCGATCTGCGCTGGATCTTTGTGGCGCGCCTGCAGTTATGCCCCGAGGCTCCTTATCGCCTTCGCATTTTCTGTCGGACTAACGAAGATGATCTCCGTCGTCCACTACATTCCATCCGCTGAAACTTTTCTGCCATTGAAGAGTTCAGATTCTGGCCGGGAGAATCGGGTCTCTCGTGAAAACTGTAGACCCCTTCGTGGCGTTGCCTGACCCCACTGCATTCTGGGTTCGATGGCAAAACACATGATCTTCAATGATCGCCCCAGGATTGTGGACCGGCGTTCCGCGTGTAAAACGAGGCCACTTGTTGTTTTGGATCTCATGTCTTTGAACATCGTTGACCCAAACAGGAATGGCCACTCTCGCGCAAAAGCGTTTGTCAATACATCTTGTCACTGTGATCGCAAGCCAATCCAACCTGCCCGCGCATGGAGCGCCTTCGGTCTCGGCAGCGCGGTGCTTCTTGAGAGCCAACGTCCCCGCCTAATGTTGGGCGGCGCAATCCATCTCTAGCTTCGGGGTCTTCGAATTTCCGTGACTCAACGATTTGGCCAGAAATACTTTGCCCCCAATCGATTGCCTCAACACCTGATAGCTGACTGGAATTGTAACCGGTTCAACATGCATCCCTCGACTCAATCTCACCGCGTCTTTCGCGCGTGTTTCATTCGGCCACGCGCAAGAGTGACCCTGGGCAAGGGAAACCTTTGGTGCGCGGCTTTCTGGGGCCGCGGGGGGGCAAAAAGCAAGCGCGCAGGCCGCTGCTACCACTTCTCTTTCAGCCATCCGGGGGGCCATCTGTGCCCGCGCCAATAGTCACTCCGGCGAAAGAAGGTCACTCTTGCAACTAGTCGATTCATACCCCCCCCGGGCCAACAGTTCGTCGGACTGTGCGGGCGGTTGTCCTCGAGTTTTGCCGCGCTCATGAGGGGGTGACTGTTTGCCCGTCGCATTGAATCGCATGCTGCCAAGGCTGGCGAGGCGGCCAGCCCTCCATGAAATCATCGTTAGTGGCCACATTCGAGTCGACGCCAAATTTGAACAGGCGCGGTCAACGATTCAGTTTCCTCCTGCTACTGTTCCCGGGTATAGGAACATATCCTTGTTTCATGATGCACTGATGGCGACAATCGCGCTCAACCGATGATGCCAGATGCTTTGGTCCTCCCACGGGAGAGAGAGTTGGTGCCCAGAGAACCCGGGCTGTGCTCTATCCTTAGATCGGCGGAGCGATCGGCTACCGCCATCTCATCATCAGCCTCTCCAGTGTCCTCCTGCTGTGGCGAGACGGTGTCCTGGTCGATTTCATCCGGTATAGCGGAACGCGATGCGGGAGGCAAGTTCAACCGCGCGTGTTCCAACCGCATCTAGTCTACGGCATCTTTCATGGCCATGTCACATCGGCCAGGGGCGCGCGCAACACCAGCAGAGGCATGCCGCGCATGAACGCGCGTGCGTGCCCGGCGTAGGCGTTCGTGGAAGGAAATAAACTGTCTAGGACCCACGATTGAACCTCGTCGAAGTGCGCCCGGAACTCATACTGTGAGAAAGATGTGATCACGCCATGAGCGTGTAAAACTTTCGTGTTGTCAGTGGTCACTTAACGTACTTCGCATTGAGGACTGAGGAAGGGGTCATCCAATGCATTTGTCTTCCAATCCATCCGATATGGCTGCCATTGGCGCCACGTTGCTTCCTCTCACGTCGCAGCCTGTAGACGCCCGCCCCTGGCAGCTGAGCAACCGCAGGGCTGCGCGTAGAAATGGGTAAATGGGTGGCGAACCTGCTTGTCCTCAGAATGTATTCCGCGAACAGCTCGCGAGCTTCTGCCTGCTCTCCCTTGTAGTTCGTGTAAGAATCATCGCTCTCACAGAATGATATTGTCATGGAGCGGGCATTTAATTCTTTATACGAGACGGCCCCATGCAAAGCGACAGTCGCCCGGTCTTTATTGATGGCCCGGACCTGCTCGATTCTTCTATTCAGTGGACATGTCGTTCCACAGAGGGACAGGGTCAATACACCCATCTCCAAACTTCCAGCACATGTCGTCGCCACCGACAAACAAACATGCATGATGTTGAGGAATGCGCGAGCAGCCGCTTCGCCCGCGAAAGGCCCAGCGCCCTTCAGTATCTGCGCCGCCGATCGGGCGAACAGGAATGCATCGCTGTTCCTTACCCACGCAAGCAACCTCGAAGTGCGATCAGACAGCATTCCGGTGCCGGGTGATCTCTCGACTTGTCGCAGTATGAAAACTTATCCGTTGTTAACCAGTCCGTCTCCCGAAGTTGCATTATCGTGGAATTGCCCGTCGCAGCGCTGCGCGCTGCTTGCAAGCATCCATGCGTCACTTCCCCTAGAGCATCGCGTACCATTGGCTTGCTATTCGATTCAGTTCTCTTTCGATCTGACATAGTCGAGTTGCCTGAAAGCAAAGAAGGAAGCGATGTTCCCATGTATGTGTTTTCCCGTTGCCAGTCTTATACGGTGTCTTCTCCATCGGTCTCGCGAATTGTTCCTGGAAGCTGCCTGTCTTATACGTCGAGTACAAGTCATCTCCAATGACTGGAACCCACGCGTGGCAATTTGCCTCGGCAGTGGCAGTGATGCCTCGGCAATTTCTGTGAAAGGGAAAAAGGCGAATGTCGGGGGGCATCGGATTCGTCGCGCAGCCGTGCAACTTCAACATGTCATCAACCGCTGCGTTCAATTCTGCCCGCCACCAGCAGGCTGTTGTGAATGACCAGCAGATCCCTGACCGGTCGAGGCGCCCCCCGCCCCGGCGCTCTGTCCCGCGCCGTCGGCGGGGCCTCCTTTCATGGGGGCGTCTGCGTCTGTCGCCTCGACATCTCCGATGACGCCAGCCAAGGTCACTCTGAGAGAAGGGTGGGAAAGGAATTTGTCAGCCGCTTCCTCGGCCGAGCTGGTTCCGCAACCCAGCGCATCTTAACTCGTTTCTGTAGAATCGGCTTCGGGTTGCGAGGCCGCGCCGCGCGCCGGAGTCGAATCCGCATCTGCAGCCTTTTCCTTTTAATGGCCCACGACTCGATCCTTCCATCTGGCAACTCGCCGCGGCGCCTCGGCGCCTGACTTTCTGGCGTTTGGCGCGGGGGGGTGCCCCCAGCTCGACTCTGGGCGCGGGGTCCACGCGGCGCGTGCAGAGGTTGCGCCGGCGGCCCCCCCCCCAAAAGAATCGCAGGCACCTCCTTCGTCCCGCAGACCTTCCCCGCCGGCGTTGCCCCTCAATGGTGGCCCCCCAGTCCTTCTCGGCCGCCCTCTGGGGCCCCGCGGGCGCCCCTTCCTGAGCGACGCTGCTGGGGGCGCGCCCCCCTTCGCGCGCGAGATGCAAGGCCGAGAATCTTTGGCCCGGTGCGGGGGGCGCAATCGCGACCTCCCCCGCGGGGGGCCCTGCGGGCGGGCGCTCGCTTCCCCCGAATCCCCGGCGCTCTCGGAAGGGGGGGGTCCACTTTCCCCTTCTCGCCCGAAGAAGCCCTGGCAGGCCCTCCCGCCAGCATCCTCTGGGGCGCCCGGCGGAGCGGGGGCCGGCGGGGGCGGTTGGGGGGGGGTGGGGGGTAAGGAAGCTGCCCGACGCTGCGGGGCCGGCCCCTGGCCCCCCCCCCAGGGCGCGCTCGTGCGTGGACCGAGCAGGCCCGGTTGCCCCCGGTCCATCGGGTTCCTGCGCTCGGGCAGAAGGGAACGGACGTGCACTGGAACTCCGTCCGGGCTTCGGCGCGCTGGTTCCCGCGCGTCCCGCGCGAGGGGGCGCGCGCTCCCTCCCGCCGTCTTTCCCGCCCCGCAGTGCCGGAGTGCCGGGCGTCGTCGCCGACCGGGGGCGCCAGGGGGCCTTCCGCGGGGCGGGGCAAGGGCCTCGGATGCCAAGGGTGCCCGGCGGCGCCCCCGGGGTCCTCCACCCAATGCGTTTCGCCCCGCAGTTCTCCGCGATGGGGGCCTCGCTCTCGGAATCGGCTTGCGCGCCCCCGGGGTTGCCCCCCTGCGCTCTGCGACGTCGGGGGCACGAAGGGCCCGATGACGGAGATCCCAGGGGCGGCGAGGGCGAGCAGGAGGAGGGCAGGGCGAGAGGCCCCAGAAGTGGCACCAGCCGAAATATCCCCGCCCAAGGGCCGACGATATGCGGGGGGGCCCTTCCGCCTCCTGGGGCTTGCCCCTCCGCCCTCGCCAAGCGAGCGAAGTTCCCGCGTCGTTCGGGAAACGGTGCGTGAGAACCCCCCACCCCCGGATCTTCGTCTGGTAGAACTCGTTGGTCGGGCGCCTCCCAGTGTCGGGCCCCCCCCGCCCCACGCCAGGGTCTTGGTGGGGTCGAATGTTCCCTTCCCCCGCGCTGCAGGGTCTCTTCACGGCTCGAGCCCAGACGGCGACCAGGGCGAGGTAGATGTACAGCGGGTCAATCAGGTGGATGAACAGGTAGCCCAAGAGGCCTCTCCCAGCACCGCGACCAGCATCCCACCGAGGGCGGCGAAACACAAGTCCCTTATCCGTCCAAACGCTGGGGGGGGTCCTTCTCCTGGGGGTCCCGCCGGCGCCTCCCGGCTTGCTCGGGTCCTTCCGTAACGAGCCACCCTGCCTGGATCTCCGCCGCCCAAGTGCGCGCCCTCCCCACCAGTCAGGCCCCTCCTCCCCCCCTCGGGGGAATCGTGGGTCGCCCCCTCCCCTCGTCATCCTGCGGGCAAGCTCCTCCCTTTTCCCCATCCTCGTCGACTGGGGGGGACCAAGCTGGTGACGCCGTCGGCGGTTCCTCAGCATCCGTCGCTTCCCCAACCTCACCCTCCTACTCGGATGGCTCCTCCAGCCCCCCTCCCCGGGGGTGTCCTCTTCGGTGACGGTGGGTGAAGGGGGTCCTGCGCCCACTCCTCCTGCCCTACGCCCGGGATACTCGTCAGGTCCCTTTCAGCAATGAACATCGAGGCCGTCCCGTCGCCGGGGAGCACCGCTCCCGCGACAGCGTCCGCCGCTGTCCCAGCAACTCTTGTCGGCTGCTGCCTCTGCGGGCGGGGGGGGGCGGCCCCCCCCCGCCACGCACCCGCCCGCCAGGGTGACCAATAGCCTCCAGAAGGGGGCACCCATCACTTGGGTTTGTGGGCCCTCCGCGCGCGCGCGGGCCCCCCCGTAAAAGCGCAGCTCCAGCCAACAGGGCTGAGAGAGGGGGGAGAAAAGAGATGCGTACACAACGATCGGGGATTAGGTGTTGTAGCGTATTCTCGATGTGGGGTTCTGGGGGTCGGTTCTAGAAGCATGCCCCATGGTGCTTCCTCGCGGTTTCCGCACCCCCCCAAACCTGAGTCGGGGGGGCCAAAGATCCGAAACCGCGCTTGCAGCGGTAGGTGTGTGTGTGTGTGTGTGTGTGTGTGTGTGTGTGTGTGTGTGTGTGTGTGTGTGTGTGTGTGTGTGTGTGTGTGTGTGTGTGTGTGTGTGTGTGTGTGTGTGTGTGTGTGTGTGTGTGTGTGTGTGTCGGGCCCTGTGGCTCCTTGCGAAACAATAGTCGGGGTCCCCCGGCGCGTGGAGCCCAATGTGCGCTTCTGTGCATGCCCAAATCCCAGCGCTCTCGGCCTTCCAGGCACAGGACGCGCCCAAATACGAGGTCGGGGGAAAGACCTTCAATTGAGGGGGCCAGGAAGGGGCGCCACGGGGCCACGAAGGGCAGCGAGGGGGCCACGAAGGGCTGCAGCGGGTCCACGACGCACGAGGGGCAGCAAGGGGGGCCACGAGGGGCTGCAACGGGGCCAGGCACCTGCCCCCCACCCCCCCACGCGCGCCCGCCCGAGCGCGGTGGCGGAATCGCGCGGCAGCGCCACTGGATGCCGACACGGCTGCTCGCCATCGCTCGGACGTCCATTTTTTTTTTTTGCTTTTTTTCGGTTTCGTGCGTGGCTTTTTCGCCAAATGATCGAGGATGCTCCTCGATGGTCCTCGCCGAGGAAAAATGCACACGTCCGAGCGATGCGAGGGCTGCTCTTTAGACCACTCCCGGGGTGCTTTCTGAGCAGAACCTGGAAGCGCATCCGGCTGTTGCGACAAGGGCCCGCCAGGAGGAGCAGCGGCATCGATACATGATGTCTTCGTCCTCTGACAGCCGCCCCCCGTCAGGCAACCACATGTGAAACCTAC
The DNA here is from genome assembly GCA_963575745.1 of Prorocentrum cordatum. Lineage (NCBI taxonomy): Eukaryota > Dinophyceae > Prorocentrales > Prorocentraceae > Prorocentrum > Prorocentrum cordatum. The sequence goes on from CAUYUJ010017837.1 coordinate 684,716, forward strand.
CCCTACAGGTCAGATGTCTGAAAAATCGGCCAGGGTTCAAAATTGGACACAGCGTTGAGCGGACCGGTAGGGGTAGGGCTCGCCAGTGGTCGCAGATCCCCTCTCGTCCGACCCGACATGGCCAGCGCGAGGAACATGTACAGCAGCCCCGCCGTGTTGAGGGCCACCTGCAGCAGGGAGGGCTCCGGCGGCTTCGCCTTGCGAGGCGGCGGCAGGCTTCAAAAACGGGTCCAGAGGCCGACCTCGAGGGAAAACGCCAGGACCGAAGAAACCACGTCGTCAAACCATGACAGAAACATGAGAACGCGAAAGTCCGCGCGGATTCCTCGGAGCGGCGCTGGGGCACCCTGGCGGCGCCTCTGGCGCCGCCCCTGGCGCGCTCCGCACGCCAGGACGGGGGGTCCACCGCCGATCCAAAGAATCCGCGCGGACCTCAGAATTGTTACAGTCGGGGCGTTGACCTAAGGAACCCTAAACAAGGAACGAGGCCCCTTTTTCCCAGAAGTTCAACCTCGACTTCCAAATTAAAACCTCGGGAAATCCCGAGGCAAACTTTGAAACAATCACGGAACACCGAGCCCCTCCCCAACCAAACGGGTTCCTTCTTCAGGGCCCCGACGGTATGTCTCTGATGGGCCTGTTTTCCACTACCACTACCATAAGTTAGAGGGAGAAGGAGGAGGAGGAGGAGGAGGAGGAGGAGGAGGAGGAGGAGAGGAGAGAGAAGGAGGAGGAGGACCCCCATCCCCCCCCTCCTACTTATGGTAGTGGTCGTGGAAAACAGGCCCATCAGTCTCTGTCGTCGTTTGCTCCACGACCTCGGGCCACAGCTCGGCTCTCTCCGGCATCCGTGCGGGACGATCCAGGCACCCCCAGGCAGGCATCCCGATGGGACGCACAAAGACATACTAGTACTATATGTTCTCCTTGGAGGCGCGCGTCCGACCCAAGCATATAGTATACCCATCTTGTAGTATATCGTTTCCCGAGCGGCGTGGCCAGAAAGCGCCCGCCACGACGCATATACTATAAGATTTCTCGGTGCGCGCGTCGCCCCTGGGGGGGCGACGCACATATAATATAAGTATGTTGGGGTGTTGCCAACCCGAGGCCGGAAAGCCGCCGAGGACCAACCAACACGTTACCAGCCTGGAACACATCCCTATCCCTGTGCTGGGCACCTCCTCATCACGACGCCAATCCTAGGGACTCCCTCTTTTTTTTGGAGGGCGAACCCCTGAGGTTGTCATCGCCTTCTGGCGTGTCAATCTTAGGGATAGGGATACGTTCGAGGCTGGTAAACACGTCAGCGACCCCCAAACCTCGCCAGTGTGGCCTCAGCGGCAGCGTCGCCGGCCTGCAACGCTCGGGCCTCGGAGCTGCCGAGGAGGCCGTCCGGGTGCACGGCCTCGCTGGGCGCCCCGGCGCCCCCGCCGGCGAGCCTGCTGCCGGGAACGGGGGTGGAAGCTGGCACCAGGGGGAGCTGCTTCTGCTACTTCCGCTGCTGCTGCTGCTGCTCCTCCTCCTCCTCCCTTTCCTCCTCCTCCTCCTCCTCCTCCTCCTCCTCCTCCCTCCTCCTCCTCCTCCTCCTCCTCCTCCTCCTCCTCCTCCTCCTCCTCCCTCCTCCTCCCTCCTCCTCCTCCTCCTCCTCCTCCTCCTCCTCCTCCTCCTCCTCCTCCTCCTCCTCCTCCTCCTCCTCCTCCTCCTCCTCCTCCTCCTCCTCCTCCTCCCTCCTCCTCCTCCTCCTCCTCCTCCGCACCAGGGGGAGGGGGGAGGCGACCTGCAATCCGACAGCAGCGAAAGGAATCACATCCCTGCGGCAGAAGATCTACACAGCGCTAGGCATGGGCAAACGAGACAGGGGCATGGACGAAGACGCCCAGAGCAACCACGGTACAGAATGCCATAGTGTAGTAGAACGAAGTGATGTGATCAAAACAAACACCAGAAGGTATAATCAGGGGTATGGTTACGGGTATATGGCTACGGAGATAGGGATAGGGATAGAAGGATAAGGATCGGGGTCGGGATAGGGGACGTATGATAAAGGTAAAAGGGGTATCATGTATAGAAAGATAACGGGAGTCAACGGAACACAACAATAGACAACACGAGACAACAGGAAGACAATCGGCGCCACAACGAGAGAAAACGGGAGACAACGGGAGATGATGGGAGACAACGGGAGACCAGCTCAAGGTCCCCCCGTACTCGGTTTCTCAAACAAAAATATACAGGACCCATGCAGACAAGCTTGGTGGGGAAAACTACAAAAGGACAGACTTTCGACGGTTTGCGCGAAATTCTGAAAATGGGCGCTAGCACCCCGTTGGCGGGAGGAGCGCGCAAGGGACGGCGCCGAAGGTGTCGCCAGGAGTCCAGCACTGTTCCGAAAAATCCGCGCCAACCCTCCGAACATGTAGTTTGGAATAACTGTTCCCCAAACAGCCTGTCGGTAAGGGTCCTGTCCTTAAATTACTTCCAAGGCGGGGTGTGGGACTTGCCGCATCTGGGTTCGCTGGCTCGTGGTTTCCCCGTCTGGTCTCCTGCATGGTCTTCCGTCTGGTCTCCCGTATGGACTGCCGCGTGGTCTCCCATACGGCCTCCCGCGAGGTGATCAGAATGGTGTCCAGTGTGGTCTACGGTATGGTTTCCTGTATGGTCTCTTAATTGAACTCCCGTGTGATCTGCCCTGTGGAATTCCGTATGGTCTCCCGTATGGTCACTGGTATGCTCTCCCGTATCGTCTCCCGTGTAATCTCCCGCGTGGTCCCCCAAACTGTCTGCCGAATGGCCTCCCGCATGGCCTCCCGCATAGTCTTCCGCATGGTCTCCTGCATGGTCTCTAGTATATGGCCTCCCGTATGGTCTCCCGCACGGTCTCCCGCTTGATCTCTCGTGCAACATCCCGTGTGGTCTCTCGTATGTGGTCTTCCGTATGGTCTCCGGTATGCTCTCCCTCATGGTCTCCCGAATGGCGCGGCCTGGTCTCCCGTGTGATCTCCCCTATGACATCCCCTATGGTCTCCTGAATCGTCTCCATTATCGTAAAATCTCCGGTATGGTCTCCCGTGTGGCCTCCCGCAGGGTCTCCCGTACTACGTTAGGGTATCCCATATGGCAACGGCCTCCCGTGTGGACTCCCGTGTGGTCTCCCGTATGGGCTCCCTGACGATCTTCCGTATGGTCTCCCGTGTGCTCTCCCGCATGGTTTCCCATGGTCTCCCGTGTGCGTGGCCATGGATTCTGCTCCTTCTAAGATTTGATTCTGCTGGCTGGCGTGGCGGAAATCTGGGGTTTCAGACATCCGACATCCTGATTTGTTCAAGAGGGGCCCACACAAAGGTCCGGCGAAGGCCCCCAGAGGCCGAACTCGATGGGAGAAAGCAGGATTCAAAACTCACATCGCTGGGGATCTGGACCCCCCCCCCCCCCGCCAGGCCCAAATCCGCTAAGACCAGATCCCGGTGCCCCTCGTGGGGCCCCTCCTCAACTATGTCTCGAGCCGGCGGCAGCCGTGGCGCTGAGAAGCCTCCAGCAGGCACAAACAGTTGAGCAGGGGCCGACCGTCCCGGCGTTTCTATAGGCCTACCACGACATGCTCTCAGAACCCTGAACTATGTCCTTCGAACATAAGCCCGATGTCGCAAAACAGGACAATACCAGCCAGAAAGGTTCGAAACACATTTCGTGCTGGCCACAACCAATCACCCTTTGGTGGGCCTCTAGGCAAGCGGGGACGCTTCGCCACTGCTTTTTAGACAGGCGAAACAGCTGGAGAGCAAAGCGCGGGGGCCGCACAACGAAAACGTCGCCGGAGTTCGGCGCCCTGGCCGTGGCCCCCGACCTGCGCCCCGCCGCCGCTGCGCCCGCGCCCCTCCCGCCGCGGGCCCCGCAGACGAGCGCGCCGGCCACCAGCGCCGCCGCCAGCAGGAGCTTCACCGGCCTCCCCCCAGGGGGGGGGCGGGGCGCCGAGCCGGGGCGCGGCAGGGGTGGGGGGGGCAGCCGGGCAGCGTCCTACCCCCCAGGAGGGGAGGGAGGAGCGGGACGAGGGAGGATGAGGAAGATGGGGAGGATGAGGGCACGGGAAAGCGGAGGGGGGTGGGGTTTGAGGAGGGCGCGCCGCCGCACGCCCTCAAACGGGGAAGGTCCGGGACCCTCCCCCCCTCCACCCCTTTCCCCGGCCCGTTGTCGGCGGACCCCTTCTCCTCGTTCCCTTCTTTGATTCGAAATTCGCCCCCCCCCCCCCCCCCCCCCCCTCCCCCTCTCCCCTTCCCCCCTCCTTTCAAAGGGGAGGGGGGGCATTCGGACCCCCCTCGCCGTTTCCTACGGAACCCTAACTCCGGATCCCCACCCCCGAACCCTAACCCCCGAACCCCCTCACCTTAACTTTCATCATCCATAATATCTAACGCCAAACCCCTCACACTGATCATAGTCCAGGCCCTCAATCACTGTTGCCCGTTGATATACACCCCCCCTAAGCGAACGGCAGCCAACCAGGAACAGAAAGGACACCATGAGGGCAGGGCCGCCTCCCCACAATCCCTATAACAAAAACAATACAAGACACATTCTGCCTCTGCGTGTGGAACATGCGCGACCAACCCGATGCGCCGCCCCAGCCATCCCTATCAAACAACAATGCAACACACATTTTGTTGCAAAGTTTGGAATCGTGTTCGTGAGGCCCGCAAGCACTTTGGATTCTTTTTTGACAGGGACGGCGGGGGTGTCAGCATATTGCCTGCTGCGCGCAGGTCTACAATCCCTGACAAAAGCACAATAAAACAAACTGCACCTCGCAGCTAAATTTGGACTGGACCATGCACGGCCGCCCCGCGACCACTGTCAAGTGGTGGCGTATGGCCTGCTGTGCGAAGGCCCACAAGACACAATGATGGGCATTGGTGTTGTGGTCAGGCTCGGGTGTGACTGATGTGCTGGAAGAGCGGGTGAGAATGAGCTAAACGGCTTGGTATATAGGGGGCGTCTTGCCCTCGAACCCTAAACCCTGAACCCCAAACCAAACCCGACGCTCCAACCCCGAACTCCTCACCCCGAACCCCGGGCCCCCACTACCCCTTTTATCACCCTCACCCGAACCCTAGGCCTAAACCAAACCCTACTACCCTGACCCGCACCTCGTGACTCTCCAGCCCGAACCCTAAGACTCTGCCCCCTAAACTCCCGAACCCTAATCAAAGACATGACCCCGAACTCTAATCCCACCACCCTAACCCCATATGACCTCCGAGCCCCCGAACCCGAACCGCTTAACCCTAACCCAGAGCCTAACCCGGCCCCCCTAATCCTAACCCCATCCCCTAGCATCTTAACCCGAACACCCGAACCTTACCTCTACCACCGTAACCCGAAGCCCCAACTATCCACCCCAACCGTAACCCCCTAACCCGAACCCTAGCCCTACCAGCCTACTCCTGGAAATTAAACACCCGTAGATATCTAAGCAGCGTTTTGCTTATCCATCGACATGTTAGGCACATGCTTCTTAACGTTAAGTAATTGTTCCTCTTCTTCATGTAGCTCAAGAGAGGCGGATATGCTCCGGCAAAATGATGGGCGCGTGGCGAGTGACGTGCGTTAAACGAGCTTGCGCAAAGCAATGCGATAGTGCGTGCGCGCGAGCGTGGGCCGGCCAGCCGCCCGGGCCGCGGGCGCGCGTTTTGCCCCGAGTATGCGAAGAGCTGTGGAGACAGCCCCTCCGCGCCAGTCCCTAGCCCTGCTGGCGTTATTTTGAAGGGGAATGGGCAGGGCAGCTGAAAAGGGCGAGGGGGGCGCTTGGAATGACTCCCCCCGCGGCCTCCCGGCGCGACATCGCCGCGCCAGGGCGGGCGTCGGCGCATAGGCTGACATCCCGAGCATAAGGGGCGGGGCGTGCCAAACAGCCATCGGCGCGTCGGCCCCGAGAGCGTCGGACAGACCCCACCCCTTCCCCGAGGGCCGCACTGGGCCCCCCGCGGCGCCGGCCCCCAGAAAGTTTCAGGGCGCGCGCGGGAGGGAAGGGGGTACTCCTGTCACCGCTCTATGGGACTGCTTAGCAATACCCGCCCTACAAGTGTCGCGCAAAGGCGTGCACCGCCCAGCCATCAACTCATAAGGCAGTCAGCCTGTCGATGGCCTCGGCGCGCCAGTAGTCCGGGGCAGCGCCCCGTCGCTGTCGGGGCTAAACTGAGACGCTGTCTCAATCTATTGCCCTGAGCGGTATGTCCTCCACCGCTGACCTCTCATTTGACCGTCGCGATCTGTGCGATCACAATCCTGTGCGCCGCGCTGGGTCTGCCAACCGGCGCAACTCCAAGACGACGTCTGCGGGGTCTGTGCGCCAAGGGGGCTGGGAAGACGCCGCTTCGCTCTGCCACCCTTGTCGACAGTTGCGATGCCGCGGCAGGGCGGACTCTTCCTCGGCAGACCCCATAGGCGCGCGCGCCGCTGGCGCAGGCGGCGCCGGCGTCAAGCGCGGCGCCGGCCTCCAAGCTGCGCCGCCCAACGTTGGTGCCCGAGGAGGCATCGGGCGCGCTCGCATCGACGCGGGCGCCGCCGGCGTTGTGCGAATGTCTATCGTGGGCCGCCTGTTGAATGTAATGGGGCCGCTGTGTCGGAGTGCGCGTAGCGGCATGTTCTGTGCAGCCCCGCTTGGCAGGCGCCCGCGCACGGCGGCGCGTGGCCACCTGCTGTTCAGGGGGATCATAACTTCCACTGCGCCCCCGAACGCGCGGCGGGCCACGCGCGCTTTCACGCGTCTTCGTCCTCGCGGAACGGGCCCGAGGAGGTGGGGGCGACGTCTGGCCGTGGCGCCATCCACTCACCCATGGAGGAAAAAACCCACCATTGCCGGCATCGCCATGCCGGTATTCGCCATCGCCCCCCCCTCCGCCCCTCGGATCTTCAGGCAGGCCGCGGAGCGCCTCAGGTCCGCAATCCTCGAGCGGGGCCCAATGCGCATGAAAGTGCTCCCACGGCGAATCCTTCAGCTCGTCGAGGGTAGAAAGATTGGATCCCTGGCCTTGTCCCTGACACCAATTCTCCCACCCATTGGAAGCTGCGTTGGAATTGGCATCTGACGGGCGAATATTGCCCCGCGTGAATTGTTCCCAGAATCATAAAATTATCACCTTTTGGGCCTGCATGGCAACTCAGCAGCGGCCACCATACTTCTACTGGGACATCTGCGTTAGGTCCAGTAGCTGGGGTACCTTAGCACAGTTGGCTGTTGACCCACCGTGGGTCCAGCTTGTGGGCCTTGTCCTGAAGTGAGGCATGAATCACTAGGGGAAGTATGATCCGGTGATGTCGGTCGCCACGCAAAGATAGACATGAATATAAACGCACATGCGATGTTGCCCTGAAGCGCTAGTTTCCAACGGTGCCTGACCTGATCTGGTCGTTGCCACCTGTCCCGGGACTTGTGTGAATTCGTGTCTGTGGTACGACCTCGCATGCATGCTCTTGGCCTCCCAGAAGAAGCGGGGGCATTGTGCCTGGTCTCTGGGTCGACTATTAAGATCCCCATCTTCCGTGGTCCCATCGTCTCCCACGGGGCCGCAGGGCATATAGCACTCGCCGATCCAAGACGGGGCTCGAATTGGCTGTGAGAAATGCTTGCAATGAATCACCCCCGGCCGATTTCGGCACGCCTGGGGGCATGCTAGATGACCGTCTTCCAAGGGCGCCGAAAGGAGCATGGCGCCCGGCAGGGGGACCCGAATAAACTTGTCGAACTGTCGGTCCGAAGAAGTCCCCAGGAGGCTCTCCGAGGCCCCCGCGTGCTTTCCAAGACGCGCCACGCGAGCCCCAAGAGGTCCCAGTGTTCCCAAGAAGCTTCCCGGAGGCTTCCCAGGGGCTCCTCATCAAGAATTTTTCAATCGCTTTGGAAGGACTTTCGCGTTCTCGACATTTCGGCTTGCCGACGCTCCAAAACGGCCCAGGAGGCCCCCAAGATCGCCCCAAAACAGCCCAACAAGCCTCCCAAAGGGCTCCAAGACAGCTCAAGAAGGCCTTAAGACAGCCCAAGAGGCCCCCGGGACGGCCCAAGAGGGGCCCCGGTACAACCCCACGAGGGAGCCCACAAGGAGAACCCGAATGAACACGTCGAGCTTTCGGTCCCAAGATGCCCCCAGGAGGCCCTAAGAGACCCCCAGGAGCCCCCAAGAGAGCCCCAAGAGGCAACGAGAGGGCCCCAAGTGGTCCCCAAGAAGCCCCCAGGAGGCCCCCAAGAGACCCCTGAACTGACCCGCAGAGGCCTCCGAGTGAGGACCCTGGCCCAAAAAACCAAGGACAGTGGCGGGGTGGGTCGAGGGCCATTAGATAGCTCGCATACGCGCCGCGTCACGACTTTCGATGCTGCGCACCACTTCGACAAACTCCCAGGGGGCGGCCGGTGATGTGCCGCCGGCGTCCTCGATCGTTCATTGCGAGCTTATCATCGCGGCCGCCGAGCGCGCGAAACAATTCTTTGTATTTTATGGAATCAGCGCCGCCTGATACCTGGCGCGGTTTAATCATGACTTCATCGAATCGTCGGTCGTGCACCGCGGTCAACGTCGCTGTTGGGGCCATTGCACCTGCTACCGCAATTTGCAGTACATGATGAATGTCGCCGCAACGGGGACGAAACTCAGTTGCAAAGAACGCGCCCGGCAGAACCCCCAATTCCTCATGGTCAAACATGCGCGGAGAGACCGTCGCCGTAATAATGGCCCGAAAGTTAGGCCGGGTCGTTGATGTCAAAGACCCGCGCGTCGAGGTTGTCAGCGGAGAACGGGCGTCGCGGCAACTGGTTGCTTAGGCAGGTGTCGAGCTGCCTTCGAAACGGGCAGCTCTCCGTTTGACATTGCCAGACCGCTCGGCAGAGCCAAACTTGCCCCCCCCCCTCCGCGCAGCGGTCGGGGGCCCCCCCGGGCTCACTTCTCGGCCTGGGCGAAGCTTCTCTTTACGACCCCCTTTTGTTTCATCGGGCCTCCTGGGCGCGCCCGCCCGTGTCATTGCCATGGCTACCTTTGCCCTGGCCCCCCCGCCTGGCGGCTCGGCCGGCGAGGTCGGCGCGGGCGGCCGCCCCTCCAGATCTCCTTCTTCTTCAATCTTCTCGCCCGCCGCCCGAGTCGTTGCTGGGGGGGGCGCGGGGGCCCCCGCCCTGGAACTGCCCGCGATCTGACCCGTCGCATTCAGCTCGCGCCGGCGGGGATCTCCCCATGCTTCTTCCGTTTATTGGGCTTCAGTATCGGTCAATTGAATCATCCTCAATGGGCGCGGCCGCCTTTCCGCCTGCGCCGTCGCCGCGGTCGAGGATCCGAGGCGTCTCGCCATGATGCGGGCTGCGAGATGGACGGTCCTTTAAGCAGTTACGGCGATGCTGCCTGCGAGGCGGGCATGGGCGCGCGCGGTAGCCCCTGCGAGTATTCATGAGATCTCGATTGCATGCTCGCCTCCCATCACTTTCCCTACCACGACGTTCTGATGTTTTGATGATGTGACCGCTGTCTTAGCGGGTAGCATGATGCTTCAAAGACCACCAGTGAGTAACGTGTGATTATGTGTAACCCCGGTCGATCTCCATGCGCGGGCCCTGTTCGCCATGAGAGAAGGAGGCGTGTCCCTTGCCAGAGGGAGAACACCCCCTTCCCCAGCCCGCGTCGCTGGAGCTTGCGCCGCGCGCGGGCTCGGCAGACCGAGCGTAGCCCTTGCCCTTAGAAGGGCCAGCTCCAGGCAAGCGGCTGCGACCTCGACCAGGGCCGCCCGCGTCTGGGTCAGATTTTCCTAATTTCCCTGGCGCGCCCGCCGCGGCGCGGGCCGCTGAGCCGCGGCGCCAATGTGAGCCTTTCCAGAGTTGCCCCATCTCATAAACGCGTTGGCGCGGGTCTGTCCCCGCCCCGCAGCAGCCCGCGCCTCCTTCGTGAGTCCGAGCTGTTCCATTATTTCAGCATCGGTTGCAAGAGCAGCCCCCGCGTCGGACGCGCAGTCGTCGTCGTCGTCGTCGTCGTCGTCGTCGTCGTCGTCGTCGTCGTCGTCGTCGTCGTCGTCGTCGTCCGAGTCATGCTGCGCGTGTCCGTGCCAACGCGTGCCGATCCAGTCCTCGATGGGCGCGTCGCGCAGCTCCTCGATCCCATCATGCAGGTACTCGGCGCAGCGCTCCACCGACATTGCAGCGTCGGCGAAGTGGGCCAGCAAAAACCAAGCCGAACTGGATTGGGAGTGAATGGGGCGGTCATTTTCGGAGAAACCAACGTATTCAATGACGCCCGCTTCGGGTTGTTCTGAGCCGAGACGTACGGGCCCGCCCCCTCCCCCACCTCCCTTGGATCGTTGTGCTTGGAAATGACTGTCGCTACCGCAGGTATTGCATGTCGTCCTCAGTGCCATCTTTACCCATTGGATTGAACCTGCGTCCTTTGCCCTTGCCCGTTGTATGCCTGCGACCTGTGCCTCTGCCGTTGCCTCCCAAGAATAAGTCTTCAAAGTCGTGCTCGGTCAATCGAGCCAGAAACGTGGCTATGCCTTTGCTATGCAATCTGCCGGTTCGTCTACCACCTTTGCCGCGGCACTTTCCCCGATGGAGAAGAGACGCGTCGCGCGGCTCGCCTGAACCACCTGATTGGTGTCTTCATATGTCGCCTCCACCTTCTTCTGGCGTGATGATAGCCTAGGTGTAGGTATTGTGTAGCTGCATCATCACTGGCGGGTAGGTCTGACCAGTCGAGGTTTTCGGCACCGGTGAAAGAAACCGCATCGGCATCCGTGCCAGGATCGAAGACGTCGTCATCTCATTGGCTGGGCAAGCCCCAGAGGGCTGTCGCGTCGGGTAGTGTATAGCTGGCCACAGACGGCCAGCCCATGTTTGAGCTTGAAGCCAGTTCCTTGTTGTTGTCGTTGGCGTCTTGGCCTGGGAACGTCGCGGGCTCTGTGGGCTCTCCGTCGCTCCAGATGTGAAATGGCATGGCTGCCCGTGTGTCGCATATTTCGGCGTGGTAGGTGCCAGCGCTGCGTCCGCTGAAGATGCTCCCGATGTTCCCCGGGGAACGCTCGGCCAAGTGTCCATGGCTTCGCTCCAGGGGTTGGTCGCGGTGTTGTTGGGCATGGGGCATCTGGTGGTTCAGCGGACGCAGCAGCTGTGCTGTTCTGGAGGTACAGACTCCGAAGGCACGAAAGTTTATCAGGGTAAAGATCTGAAAATTCAGTATCTTGAAGCCTGCTGAGTCTGCTTCCAGCCTGGCCATCTCGAATCGGGCCAGCACTGAGTCGACGCGTCCGCCCCTCTCGACCCTGAAGTCGATGAGGGCTGTCCCCGAGGTGAGCTGTTGCTCGTCCTCGCGGTTTTCAAATTTGGTGTTTCATGAGTACACGATGTATGTGACTCCATCGGTGCGTCTCCCCTGTAAGGTGACACCATAGTTGATGATGGTGGACGGTGCCCTCATGGCTAGTGTCCTAGCCAATTCCCCTAGACCGCGTTGTAAGGCAGCTGCCTGTTGGGGTCGAGTCATGATCCCGCTCGCGACGTAGCGCCGTGCGTGTACTAGGCGAACAAAGTCGCAAAAGAGTACGTTGCCTGCGGGATCCCGGAAGGGACCCCGAGTGCGCGTTTCATCCAGTCCTCTTCCTCGCACGTATGCCACGGCAAGACCTAGGCACGCCCATATGACTCCAAAGGTAGCGACCGTAACATAGTTCATGGTCATGTTGTAGCTGACGATGTCAGGTTTCGTATCATTGGGTACTGTCGCGTCAGTAGGGTTGCGACAGACTGTCTGGTCTGACGCGGCCGTCAGTTTGCGGATGGGTATCGGGACTTGAATTGTGCGTGGCTTGTGGCCGCGCAGTGGGGAGATGGAGGCGGAGGGCTGTAACTTACCAGTGGGTTCGGGAGTATTGTGAATGTAGTGACTGACGAGCCCGCGAAATCGGGTACTCCACTGTGCCGTGGTGAATTGTTATGTAATCAACACATGATGTAGGCGCCACCCACATGAAGATATAGCCAGCTCTGCTACCAAGTGAAAGGTAAGGGTACAGGCGTTGACCATGCGGAAATAAGCTGCGAACCTTACTCCTAGGATACAGTCAGAGACGTATCGAGGTATCCCACAACTCATCCTTTGATGGCAAGCAAGGCGAGAGGTAAGAGACAAACCATGGGATAGAGGGGCGGATCATAGATAGACGTGGATTTTGTCGGATGTTATTGAACCCGCAGAAAACCGCGCACGGTCGTGCACATGGCAAATAGCAGGCGCAGTCTTGAGCCAAGACAGCGTCGGATATAGCGTTCGTTATTCAGCCTCTCCTTAAGCCTCGTTTAAAATCAACAACCTTCGCAAGCTGTCCATCCCATTCCTTCCTGTCCTCCTCTTGTTTGATCTTCCCCTTCCCCTCCCCTTCATTCCTCGCCGCACCTGTCAGTTTACCTCTACAAACATTCTCGCAACTCTTCCACCTGCCAGTTGCCCACAGGGCCTCCTGGCATACTGGTTTGATCAGCACCCTGGATGGAGGGAGGGCCACGTCAGGATGATTTGATGGCCGAGAGGGAGAGAAAGGGAGACAGGGAGGAACGATGCCCCAAACGCCCCCCTGTGACTGTTTTGGAGTCTTGGACCCGTGGCACTCAGGACCACTTTCCTTCATGCCGACCCCTGCTTCTCCAACCCCACTCGGAGGAACGTGAGCCGGAGGTGGGGTTGGAGAAAAATCGTTGTGGAGGGCCCCTGCAGGAGGGAACTATCGGACTCCAGCCGGGTTCGCTCTGCTGGGGCTGAATCCCCTCTGTGCACTTGCCCCCGAGCCTCAACGCCCGGCGCAGCCGCGGGGGCAGCCGGACCATCACCATTTTGGCACGCAGAAGGCACCTGCACGCCCAAGACTTCTGAAGGCCCTCGCAGGGCCCCGGGGGCTGCCTAAAAGCGCGTCTGCGACACAGGCTCTGGGGAACGGGTCGGATCTTCAAGGGGCCCAGCCTTGAACAAAAATGGAGACAGCAGATGTCTGGGACCCGAGGTCGCCGGTGATGTTCCTCTCCAATCTGGGCGCTCTGCTCCTCGATATTTCGGCCGCGCGGGAGCCGTCAGCGGGCCCAGGGCCATCAGAAACGGACCCGCGTCGGGGATAGACTGGCCCGAGTCAATCCAAGCCAGGGTGAGTCGTGCGTTGCAGGATTCTGCACGACCCTGCAAGATCCTGCGCGCTGACCCGGGGCGGTGCACCCCCGGCCCTGCAGGATCCCACAAGATCTGGCGCTCTGGCTGACCCCCGTTTGCATGGACCCCCGGTCTCTGGAGCCCCGACCGAGGCGAGCAGGCTGGCCCCCGGGGAAGGGGGTCGCGACCTCCGGGGCCGCACCCCGAAAAAAATCACACGTCGGGTCGGACAGCGGATGCCGTGACTGGGTGCCTGGCCGGGGCCATCCAGCCCTGGCCCTCCTGCCCAGGGCCAGGAAGGCCTGTGCGCCATGCAGCGCCCCTCCGCGTAGTCTACAACCTGCCATCGCTCGGACGTCCATTCTCCATGCATCTTTCGGTTTCGGTCGCGCCTTTGCTGCATGATCCAAGATGCTCCTCGATGGTACACCTTGCGAAATGCTTAAGAAATCATGGATTAAGAAATTCATAGTCTCAGAACTTGAATAAAAACCCAACGTGTCCATTAAAATCTTAAGATTTACATTGAAACGTCAAGAATAATCGAGACTCTGGCCGAAAACTTAAGTTTTCTTAAGCATCGCCTAAGGTGTACTCGCCCGGAAAAAAGCGCACGTCCAAACGACGCCAGAATAACGGAGGTCTTCCCCAGCGACGCGCGGCGCCCCCGGACCCCCAGTGCCGCCACTGCTCGCGCCGAAAATCTGGCGACCTGGACTTCTTCTCTGGATCGGGGAGACGTAAGACCCGGGTACGGGGGACTCGGAAATCCCCGACGAGGTCGTCAAAAAAATGACGAGGCCGAGCCTGCATTTTGACGAGGCCTCCCGCTGCAGACATCCCACAAAACTCCTCCTCGTCAAAATCCGAGTCGCGGTCGTCAAAAAACGATGGCGAACCCGAGTCCCGGCAAACCCGGGTCTTACGCTCCCCCGACTGGAGCCGGCTGGCCGCGTTGCGAGCGCCACTGGACATTGACTTTTTGTGGGCGACGGGGTTCGGCTGAACCTGCGCTAGGGTCAAAATCCAAAGTAAGGATGCAGGGTAAGGACGCAAAGCCCTTGGAGAGTCCTACGAACCATTTGCGGTTCCTTGGACGCCAACGTTGGCTCGGGATGGGCAGACGAAGCAGGGATGCAAAGGCAGCTTTGACGAAGCAACGCATCCTTACTATGGTTTTTGACTGTAGGCCTTCGCGGAAGGGATGGAAGGCCAAGGCTGGCACTGGCCGGGCACGGTGGCTGTGCGCAGGTGCCCTCTGCCGGATCGGCTAACTGGCGGCGGCCGCCTCACGAACACCTCGGGCTCTGGGCTGCGGCGCTCTTTGTCCGCTTTCGGGCCTTGTGCCAGGACGGCTGCGGGCACCCATCGTCCCTCGTGTTTCTGCCCCCCTGCGCCACGCCGAAGGTGTCTGCGCTGGGCCGAGCACGGGCTCTTCAAAAAAACATTTTTTTCTCCGCTCGAAACAGGGAATGCGGCACACACCTCCCCGTGCTCCACGCAGCAACTCCTCTCCGATTAGCCTAGCCAGGCGAAGAGGGTCGGTTGAACGATTTTCGGGATGGATTGGTTGTCGATGTGAAGCTTCGCACGAATGCAGGCGCTACGGGGGGTGGGGGGCTGGGCGGGGATGCCTTTAGAGAAGGAGAACATGAGAGAGTTACAAGAGGAAGAGGAGGAGGAGGAGGAGGAGGAGGAGGAGGAGGAGAAGGAGGAGGAGAAGGAGGTGGAAAACGAGGAGGAGGAAGAGGAGTCGCATGCAAGTACACGGTTGTGCGGACCTGGACAGAACCAGCAGGGGTACCTCCGGCCGCTTCTACGTCAGACAAAAAAGCCGCGGCGCCCGGCACCACGCAACCCCACCTCTTGAGAGCGACTGCCCCCACTGGGCGACTGCACAACTCCATCGGCCTAGGGCCTCTCGTCCCGACAGTGTGAGATACTTGATTTATTTTCCATCAACTGTCAAATTGCCACTCCGACCAAGAAACATATGGCGTTTGGCGCGCAGGCTAATAACAACTAAACCCGTGATCCACGCATCGTTCCCGAACTGAAGGTACCGTCACGTTTCTGGCGTAACGAGTGATTTGCAATGACCGTTTTGAAGCTTACGATTTACGACATGCCGCGCTGACTGAACCCAGGGCCCTACTGGACAGAACCCTTGGCAGCATTCGGGGTACTACCTGTCAACAGCTGCCTGATCTGATCCATAGCACTGGCACTTCTAATGCATCTCTCAGCGATAAGATTACATCCGCAGCCTGTGCCAACAATGAAACGCATTGAATCCAAGCTGACATGATCATTCCTTCGGTCTCCGACGGCTGCGTTGCCTTCGGCTTTGTTCTTCAACCCTTACCATAATGTCAACATGTCACTCTCGAGCTGCGAGGCCTTGGAGATGGGTTTGGACCTTGATGCCTTAGATTTCAATGCCATTCGGGACTGCGTTGCCGTAAGAAAATACCACTTGTCCTTACTAGCGGATGGGGGTGCTTTCCCGGGCCTTTCTAATGGGCAAGGTATGATTATTAGTAAAATGGTGAAAACGATCAGCTAGGCCACGTGATGCGGCATGCGCCGTCTTCGCGCAACTCTGCCTTGGGGTTGTGCTATGCATTGTCTTGATGGCGGCTCTTGGTAGGAAGTAATATTAAGCATGGGCAGGAAAGGGTCCTCTCTCTTTGCCATGTCTGAAAATGTGACAGGTGCTGAGTCCACCGTGTATCTAACATATCCCACGTAGGGTGTGGGTTCGGAATGGGCAACGCCATTGGACAATGGATCCTTGCCCGCGCAAGTTGGCAATCGAAATATGCGCCAACTTTCAAATGTGCTGGGCAAGCTTCATGACTGCTATTCGCCCCGATTGCACTTAACCTGTTCTCACGACGTCGTCGACTAGATCGATTGGCAAACGCCGAGGCACCACATGCGCACCGAGCTAATATCACAGCCATAATCAAAAAGTTAGAATGTCGTTGATCAGCGTGTCCCAGGAAGCGAGTGGCTGAGCCGCCGGCCCCCGGCAGCCAATGTCGCAATTGTCCTGGGACCTCGGCGCAGAGTCGGCGCCGGGCGCCGAAGGGGCATTCGTTCTAATCCGTCAAATTCCAGCAAGGAGCACCCCCTTTGCCAGCCACTTCTGTTCCCTTTGCTGAGGGCGCATCGCTGACCGCCCTTCTCACAGCCAGCGTCGGGTCCAGCCGCGGAATATGCTTTGGTCGCATTGGCCGCAGCCGACTCATCCGTTCCTGAATGCGCATGCACAGTTTCTCCCCTGCTTCCTGCGCAGCTTGCCCTCGTTTGTCACGTCGCAGCATCTCATCGGGAGTCAGTTTTCTGCGCTGCCGGCGACGTTCTGATGGCCGCGGCATCTCGAGAAAGCGCGGCAAACCACGTTCCCTCGTTGTTCTCCCGCGCGTAGGACCCCCGGGCGAATTCCTGGCGCCTTTGGGCCCCGGGGTAGTAGATATCTCTGATGCCTTTGCCCTTGCCATTTCCTTCTCCGTTCTTGTCTGCCTCGGGCCTGGCAGCCGGCTGGGCCGGTTGCGGCGCGGCGTGGAAGCTGCCGCGGGCTTCCCGCGGTAAAATGGATATCCCAACTCTTCATTTGGGCGTTGACCTTCCTGCAGAACACACTTGCGCGCGACTTCTTTCTTCGCCCGTCCATCCTCGACCCTGTCCGCGGCCTTCCCCAGACACTTCTTCGGGTCAGTAGGACCTGCGGCTTCACCTTTCAGTGCCCTCTTTCTTTGGGGGTCCTCCTGCTGCAATCAAGGTCGCGTTCGTTCAGCTCGTTTTCCGCGATATTCTACAATTGCCGCAGCAGCCGCTCGTGCGTCTCGACATCTGCGCCTGCATCGGCACTGCCCATCTCGTGAAAGGTGATTGCCCACCCCATCTTCGGAACTAGGTTCACGTGCTCATAGACGCGTTCGTGGATTGCTGCTGCAACTTCCGGGGCTGGTTCTGAGCCCCCATCGCAGGTCGCGATGCAAAGCCATCCATTCTCTGTAGAGACTATACAGGTATTCATCTGGTTCGTTCATATGAATGACGATATTACACAACTCCCGCACCGCCATGTTTCTGCCGCGCCCTGTCTGAATGGAAAGCCACCCGCAAATCAGACGCATCATCTCTCGCCCCGAGGGCAGACGGGATTCGTCGTGCGCGTCGCATTCCACGCGCGAGATCTGCGCGGTGAAACGAGTCTTTTGAGGTGGGAGATCCTTCTGCTGTCACCTCGGCAATTTTCCCAGCGAGGCCCGAAGCAATCGCCGTGTCCATTCGCTCGTACGTCCCCGATCTCCGCGCAGGCTTCAAATCTACATCGGGATCTAGTGCTTGGGCGATCCAACGCATTGTTCCGGGCGCCCCTCCGCCGCCGCCGCCGCCGCCGCCACCCCCCCCGCCGCCGCCGCCCCCGCCTGGGCCGTTAGCAGAAGGCGACGGGCCAGGTGGCTCCTCGGGGGCATCAGGCGCCTTGAAGGAAGAGTCTTCGGGCGGCGGGAGAAATTCGGGAAACGTCGGCACCTCGCGAAGACGTTGTCCAACGTGTCCCTGGAAACTCCAGACCGCGTCATTCACGCCAAGGGGCCTCGACTTGTCTCCATTCGCCTCGGAGCGCCTGCCTTTCTCGAATTCCTCTCGCTCTTTACGCGTGCTCATGAGGACATATTCATGTTCTTTAACGAGGCTGGACATTCGTGCCTGCTCTTCCCACTCTTGAGGACGCCAACGTTCCTCCTCCTGGCGCTCTCGGGCAACTTCCGCTTCGGCTTCCGACTTGCCCCGGGTGCGCTGCTTGCGTCGCTCCGTCATGGGGTCGATGTGGCTATCGTTGCATGGCGCGGCACGTTGGCCACAGTTGAACTTCTCTGCGCTGCGGCGACATCCAGGGGCCGCAGCGACGCGCGGCTGCGGCTTCCTCTCCGAGGCCCGATACGTTGACCTCCCTGGAAACGAAGGCTGAGCCCCGAGCGCTAATCCGCTCGACCTACCGCCCCCAGCAGGGCGAGCTCCTGTTTGCATCTTCGCGGCAGGTGGAACCATCACAAGGCCATCCTGCACCGCGGGTTGAATCCGCGGCGCAGACAATGCCGCCCCGCCATCTTGCTTGGTCGCGTTGCGGGCCTCGCGGAGAACCATCAAATCACTGCGTGCGTCTCTCCGACTGGCAAGGTCCTCGGCAAGCACTCTCTTTCCTTTGTCCATCTGCATTGCTTGACCAGTGGCGGTGCGTTCTCGAGGGTTCGCTCGCTGCGCAACTGCCGCTGCTTCTTCGTTCGCATGGCGTCGCACCACCCGCTGGTCGATGAGAACTCCTTGCCTCTGTCTCCGTTTTTTTCTGCGCAGGCTGATGCACGTGCGCTTACTTCGCTGCCGTGCCCCCCCGCTTCTCGGCTTCCTGTTTCTATCGTCGCCTGCTCTGCTAGCTCTTCCAACTCTGTATGTTGCCTTTCAATTTCCATCGGAATCAGCTTCGTTGCCTCCGATGCTGCCTGCAGGCATAAAAGAGCATACTGCGCGGCATGCAAAAGTGTCTCCACCCCCGTCATGGATCATCCAGATGCGTTCGTTTTCCTGCGCTTTCACTTCCGCGCTGTGATCGCGCGACATTGCGCGGCCAGTTCCCCGCGGAGTCTCGTTTCGTCGGCAAATAATTTCTCCGCCCCCGCTCGCTGCCATTCCAACGAGGCAAGACGATGACAAATGTGCCCTTTCATGTCTATGCATTCGGAGCAAAGAAATGGATATTGCAATACTGACGCGCGCGTGAACAGCCTCCGTATACCGGGCGATGGCAAGGGCCCTGGGGTCTGCGCGCCTTCTCGGGGCATCTGATTTCCGCTGACGGGTAGCATCGAAGTCCTCTGGCGTAACAACTGATTTCCAACGAAAGGTCGCCTGGAGACAATCCACGAGATCCTTGGCTGCTCCTCGGCCTGGCACACGTTCTGGATGCGAGCGGCGATCTTGATTCAGATCTCCTTGCGACGCTGCGTCAAGCGAAAGCAACGTTGGAATCGGGATTCTCTCTGGGATCTCATGTGTAGCTGGGCACCGCTGGTCATTAATCAAGCCCCGTGCCAAGGTGGAAGTCTGCGTTGGGGAGTCATTCTCCATGCTTCCATCCCCAAGCACCTCAAAACGCTTTGCTTCAGGTCTCTCCCGTGCAGTTTCCCGCGTGATCCGTCCGGAATGCGATCGAAGTTTTCTCGCACTGATGGGCGCAGTGTCATAATCTCGATATTCATATTCCATGATAGCTGGGAGTTCCTGAGTCAGGTCAGCTGCCCCCTTCCATTGTTTGAACCAGTGCCGATTCGCTGTCTTCCATCGAAACGAAGGGGTCATCAGGTAACGAGATAATGGTAACACCCCGAGGATATGACCTACTACACCATTGAGCGGAATGCTCGGGTGATAGCGCGCAGCCTCCAATGGAGCAAGCACAGTGAGATCACTGACTGCGGCCAATTGCATGTCAGTCCCATCATCAGAACTTTCGGTTAATAACCACTCGCCAGAAAAATACGGGCTCCGGCAAAAGTAAGATATAATGGCGGTGTCAACATATCGGTATCATCGCTCATGATGGGTATATCAGACACGCTTCTCATGACTCGGTAATCCATCAAGATGGTATAGTAGGATGTGGGAGCAAAGGAGGATGGAACGACGACAAGGCGACGACGCAGGCACCTTTCTTTCCCACGCGCGCGGGACGCGCTCCTGACACGAATCTCGTGCCCCGATCCTTCAACATACAGCTGCGGAAGCGGCGGCGGCTAGCGGCTGCACGGAACGAGCGGGGAGAGAAGAATAACAACTGCGGAAGGAAGAAAAGACTCCGGCCGGGGTGGGTGGGGGGGTCTGGCATGAGCCGCTAGGGCGATATTCCATGAGGCCCTCAAAAAGGCCTCCCATGAGATCCCAACGAGTATCCAATACACTTCATACCCACAGCCCAGGCATGGTGGCAGGATGGGCCGAAGGCTATGCTATATATATATATATATATATATATATACATATACATATACATTCATATATATATAAATATATATATATATATATATATTGTTGACATATGTGCAGCGACTTGATTTCATATGCACATATACCATGAGCTACTCGTCGCCGAGCAATGTTACACCATGTCATTACATGCAATGACATGTTATGAGCTGACATCATATACAATATTCATCCATGATGATGCCACGGTTGGTTCTTAGTTGCCCGGCTATCTATGCTTCTGCACAAGGACATGCAATCACATGATATGATATACTAAACAGCGCTATGCCATGCGCTGATATGATGAAACTACAATGTTTCGCATTGCATCTCAGTGCATCGCACTGTCCCGCAAAATATGCATGATCCCCAACCGAGAAAATGCCCCTTCCTGTCCTGGTGTCGCGCCGGGCTCTCCAGGAGGAGGGCACGGGGGGATCACTGGCATGAAGGCAACCGGTCGTAAGGCAAACCAATCCTGGACCCCAGGACCAGCTTATCAAACCGAAACGAACCCAAAAACTGCCGAAAGTTTCTGGCCCCATTTCCCGCAGGACCCGAGTGCTTCGTGGCGAGATCGGATGGCGCGGGGGTGGGCCAGCACCAGCGACGCCTTTTCCCCGATGCGACTCCGAGCTGGCGCAGTTACAAATATCCAAGAGCGCAAGAGCCGCCGGTGCAGTGCCCAGAAGCCTCGCCATCCCCGCGCGGGCCCCCGGTCGCCGTGCGCGGGTCACGGCCGCAGGTAGAGCTGGCGGGCTCGTCTTGGGCTTCCCCCTCGGGTGCCCCCGCCGCAACCTGGCCAGCAAATTCCTCGAGCGGAGCGCGCACCGTGCTGTCGAGCCTGAGCTGCGCAAGGCTTCGCCCAGTGACCTCGCCGATGACTGATGTGCCCAGGTCTCCGACGATATGGTCTTTTCAATCCGCGCGTTTTTCCCATGTTTTCGGCCTCCGGGGCGCATTGGGTTCGGGAAGTTTTCGTCGGTTCTGGAGGTGATCCTGCCTCGGGATGCTTTTCAGCAGCTGCGCCTCGCCGAGAGCGTTCTGGGGGTGCCGGAATCGTCCCCAACGACCGCCAGAGGCCAGTGTTATGGCCTGGGATTTGTTCGTTGATTTCGGCCTCTAGGGCGCGTTATGGGGCCCGGGGACAATCAAACATGGATCCAGGGCGAAGAACATAC
This sequence comes from Prorocentrum cordatum, assembly GCA_963575745.1. Classification (NCBI taxonomy): domain Eukaryota; class Dinophyceae; order Prorocentrales; family Prorocentraceae; genus Prorocentrum; species Prorocentrum cordatum. Next base: position 706,083 of record CAUYUJ010017837.1, read on the forward strand.
GCCCCGGGATCAGGTCGAGACTTCTGCAGTCATATCGGAGGGTGCGTTATTCATTTAAGGGTTTGCTCTTCCCCGCCGCAGAGAAACCACAGCTCTATGAAGCAAGCCTGAATCCCCCGAGTTCGTCTCTTTCAGCGCGCAGCCGCGAGAACGTGAGACAGGATGGGGAAGGGAGAGGACAACGACCACGACAACCGAGCCGTGACCTCGCTGATGCAATCCACGGTCCTGTTCTGGCGGGCCTTGTTCAGGACGTCGCCTATGCTGGCCAGCCTGTACAGCCAGAACGGAATGGGCCCCGCGCCGAGCCTCTGGCACAGGTCGTCGGCGAAGTGGCAGCAGTTCCTGTTCAGCAGGTTGTAGCGGGGGCCAGAGTACTCCCGCTTGAGCTCCTGGTCGATCACTCTGAGCACGTGCTTCTTCGAGAGGTTGGTTGGCAGCAGCTCCACGGTCTCCCTGAAGTGGTGCTCCCGGTGAGCCCCTGGCACGGAGTGCGAGATCCCGCTCCCGGCCTCGCAGTGGCCGTACATCCACTCCTCGCCGTATCCGCCGCCGCGCCCCCCTGGCACGTCGAGGCGCGGCAGGGATGCCCGGGTGCTGCCCGGTAGGGCTTCTGCACGTCCTCGGAGGCCCCGCTGCTGCGGGGCGAGGATCTGCCCATGACCCCATATGACCCCCGCCTGGGGGATCGACCATCTGGGGCCGCGGCTGGCGGATGTGAGTACATCTGCCCCCCCCCCCCCCGCCGCCTCCCCCCCCGAGGCCCGAACATGACTATCCGCACCCGCCGCCTGGTCATAGATCCTCCAAGCGGTGGTTATATATAGATCCTTACCTCGGGCCCGCCCCCACCCCCATCGCAGCATGTCTGCCCCCCCCGCCGCCTGGTCACAGGTCCCCCAAGCGGCGGTTGTGGATAGATCCTTACCTCGGGCCCGCCCCCACCCCCACCGCCTGGCCCAGGGCGTGAGCACCCTCTCTTCCCGAGCCCTCGGGGAACTCCCAGAGAGAGACCGCGCAGCGGGGTGCGCGACAACGACAGTAAGGGTAAGGGGTGTCGTCATCGCTTCCATCATAGGTGTCGTCGAGATAGCGGTTCACATCCTGTTCAAGCTCTCTGTCGTTCTCAGCAGGAATGTCCTCGGGAAGCTCTCATACCTCCCGAGGTTCCCAAGGCAGCCCAACAACACCCTGGGGCTCTCTAAAGCTCCTCAAGGCCACCGATGCTGGCCAGATGACCCAACACTGTCTCAAGAGTCACCCAGCAACCCGCAAGATGGCCCCAAGGGGCGCCACAGAGACGCCAGAATGCTTCGAAGACTCCACAGAGACGGCCAAGATGCATCCCAAGAAAGCCAACATCAATAATCGATCAAAGGCCTGAGGACATCCTCGTGAGTCTGAATCGGGGGCGTTTCCCAGCACTCTCGGTTCAAGATGCTTCCAAGTGGGCCTCCGAACACGCAAAAGGATGCCCAGACAACCCAATGATGGCTCCCAGCGGTCCCCCCCCCCCCACCCCCCACGGCCCAGAACAGTCACACGAGAGCCCCGAGAAGGCCCGAGAGGGGCCCAGGACTGCCCGGGAGAGCCCCGAGACAAAGAGACCCCTCAGACGGCCGAGGGATGCCCCGAGGCGGCACCAAGACGGTCCCCAAGGCCTCAAGACTGGCCTCGAGGGGCCCAGGATGGTTCAAGAGAGCCCGAAGATGGCGCAAGGCGGCCCGCAGAAGCCCGACGGCCCCAAGAGACGCCCCAGACGGCCGAGAGAGAGGCCTGCGACAGCCGACGAGGGCCCCAAGACAAAGACGGTCCCGGGGCGGTCAGGCCAGGCCTTACGCGAGCCCCTGAAAAATAGAGGCCAGAGGTGTCGCGCATGGCCTCCTGGGCTTCTGGGTGGCTGCGCACAGGGTGCAGCGCTGGCACGCTGGCGGAACTCGCCGCAGGCAGCTGGACACCTCAACGCCGACGTGAAAGAACCCGCCGAACTTGCAGCAGACGTACTGGTTCGCAAGGAGGGTGTTCATCCACCACACCCATGGCCGCTGGGACACGTCGTAGATATGCAGGCGCACTGGGGAGCTGACGTGCTCCGCCGGCAGGGCCTCCTCTGACGACCCACCAAGCCACCCCGACCCAACCCGAAGTCGCCGTGGGCCCGCCAAGTGCCGGCGGGTGGGACGTTCGGAACATCAAGAGAACGCCCTGGAACTCCTACGCCTCACATGGCGAAATTCGGGAGGGGGGGCCCGAGACCTTCGGGCTGGGTGGGGGTGGCTTGGCACAGGAAGTCGTGATCCTCAGCCATGCTGATCCTGTGGGAGAAGCGCGGGACCGAGTTCGCGGCGTGACCCTCGTCCACGGGCCACCTCTGCGCCACCTGCGCCACGGCCTCTTCCAGCTCCTGCGGGCTCGGCGGCGAGCCAAGCCTCAGCGGAGTGTCCGGGGTGCGCAGCGGCGACGGCAGCGGCGCGGTGGGCAGGCCCAGGGGCGAGCGCGGCTCCGGCGGCGTGCCCTGCGGCGTGCGCCGCAGGGCGGGCGTGCCCAGCGGCGTCGGCGGGTGCCGGCTGCCCTGCAGGGGCCCCGGGGCGTCGAGGCCCGCGGACAGGGGGGTCACGGGCCAGCCCGCCGCCGCGGGCGGCTGGTCGCGCAGGCCCAGCAGCATGGGGCTCGGGGGCTCCAGGTCCTCTCTCGGGGGGCGGCGGGCAAGGGGGGGGAGGCGAGGATGAGAAGGCCTGCTCCCGAGGCGGCGGGGCTTCTTAGAAGGCCCGCGCCTCCTCGCTTCCCCCGGGCTTGCCGCCGATTCCGAAAGGAGGAGGAGGAGGAGGAGGAGGAGGAGGAGGAGGAGGAGGAGGAGGAGGCCAATGCCGCTGGCCGCAGAGCTCACCTCCTGGCCCCTCAGGGGCCCATCCTGGCCTGCAGCCTCGACCCGCCGTGGGGACGAGGACGAGCGGTGTCGGCATAACCTTCTCCTCCCCTGAGGTCATCCTCTCGGCTACACGCAAGAATGACCCTGGGCAAGAGATCAACCTTTGGTGCGCGGCTCGGGGAGCCGCCGGGGGGGGGGGGGGGGGGCAAACCCAAGCGCGCAAGCCGCTGCTACCGCATCGTATTTGGAAATCGGGGGACCCCAGTGGGCCCGCTCTCAAGGCCACCCCAGCGAAAGGTCACTCTTCCGTGAAGTAGGAGGGCGCTTGAAGTAGATTGGGATCTGGGAATCCAGAAATACATCCTTTCAACGACCGGCGTGAGATCTTTTCTCAAAACAGGGCTAGGATCGGGATAAATCGCTGCAGAGCGTTCCGGAGCGCTCTCAGAGCGTTCCGGAACGCTCTGGAGCGGCCGCGGCGCCCAATACATCCTCCAAACCCGCCGATTCTCAAAGATTTCGAGTTATCCCGATCCGATTTTGTCCCGATCTTCGCATCGTTTGATATTTCTCCTCCCCTGAGATCATCCTCTATCAGGGACAGCGGCGCCGTGGTGTGCTGGCCGGCGCTGCTGCCCGCCGCGGGCGCGCCCGCGGCCCTGGAGTCTGCCAGCGACCCGAGGTCGCTGCGGCTGCTGCCGCTGCTGCTGGAGGTGCTGCTGCGGCTGCTGCGGCTGCTGCTGCTCCTGCGGGCATGGGGGGACTTGTTCGCACCCACCGTCTGCGGGGGGAGATCTCTGGGGACCTCGGCAGGCGTTGGATATGGCACAGTTGTGGAAGACGAAGCCAGGACGAGGATAAATTCGGGTAAGGATCAGCGACGATCTCTGAAATCTGGCCGCTCTGGAAGATGCATCGGGCGCCGTGGCCTTCTCAGAGCGCTCCAGAACGCTCTGAGAGCGTTCTGGAACGCTCTGGCACTGATCTGTCCTCGTCCTACAGTCGGACTTGACTGCTGGGGAGGACACGCGACAGGACAAAAAACCCTCCCGAGGGCCACACTGCCATGAGAATGCGAGAAGGCAGGGGTCGCGAGGCACATGACACAATGGCACCCTTGATCTGGCAGGGTCGACGTACTAATCAGGGCCGACTGTACACCCTGCGAAATGCTTAAGAAATCATGGGTTAAGAAATTCATAGTCTCAGAACTTGAATAAAAACCCAACATTTCCATTAAAATCTGAAGATTTGCATTGAGACGTTAAGAATAATCGAGACTATGGCCGAAAACTTAAGTTTTCTTGAGCATCGCCTAAGGTGTACGGCATCGCGAGAAATAGCGACCAGAGTCGTACGCCCTATCGGCTCGCGGCCTTTTTTCGGGCCGGACCGATCTGTGATGGTCCCAGGCCCCCAGACTGGGCGAAAACGCCCGCCGAGAATCGCAACGCCTGGACCTCCAGGAAGAGCGGCCCCCCAGGCGGAGGGCATAGCCAAGCCCCAGCCCCCGATCCTGCTGCTTGGAGCAGGCATGGCGAGGACCGCTGCTGCCGCCCTTTGGCGGCGCGCAGAAGGGAGTATGGGGGCGAGGGGGACGGTTTCTTAGAAGGAGGCCGCTTCTTAAAAGGCGCCGGCCCTACATCTCCAGATAAGGCCCGCGCCTTCTCAGAGGCAGCCTCCTTCTAAGAAGCCTTCCCCCCTACCCCTGCCTGACTACAACCCAACCCGAAGTGACCCTTGGGCTCGTCGATTTGCGGTGCGGTGGGCACTCCAGAACATCGAGGGAGCACGATGAAACCCGTACACCCCTCAACCCGAAACTTGGAGTGGTCTAGGGCCTTCGGGTTGGGTGGGGGTGGCTAGGAGGAGGAGGAGGAGGAGGAGGAGGAGGAGGAGGAGGTGGAGGAGAAGAGCTGGAGCGGCGGAGGAGGAGGGGACGAGGCGGTGGGGGCGGAGGCGGGGAGGAGGGGAGGAGGAGGTGGAGGAGAGGAGGAGGTGGAGGAGGGAGGAGGAGGAGGCGGAGGGGCGGAGGCGAGGTGGCAGGAGGAGGAGGAGGAGGAGAGGAGGAGAGGAGGCGGAGGAGGAGGGGAGGAGGAGGAGGAGGAGGAGGAGGAGGTGGAGGAGGAGGCGTGAGGAGACGGAGGGGGCGGAGGGGAGGAGGCGAGGAGGGGAGGAGGGGAGGAGGAGGAGGAGGAGGAGGGGAGGAGGAGGAGGAGGCAGGAGGAGGAGGAGGAGGAGGAGGAGGGGGGAGGAGGCGGAGGAGGCGGAGGAGGAGGCGGAGGGGTGGAGCGGCGGTTAAGAGGGGGCGGAGGGAGGAGCTGAGGAGGAGGAGGCGGAGAGGAGGCGGAGGAGGAGGAGGCGGAGAGGGGCGGAGGAGGAGGAGAGGAGGCGGAGAGGCAAGAGGAGGAGGATGGCAGAGGAGGAGGCAGAGGAGGAGCGGAGGTGGAGGAGGTGCAGGAGGGGGGGGAGGAGGATTGGGGGCGGTGGAGGCGGAGGCGGAGGCAGTGGAAGAGGCGGAGGAGGCGGAGGAGGAGGAGAAGGGAGGAGGGGAGGAGGGGGGAGGAGGAGGAGAAGGGAGGAGGAAGGAGGAGGAGAAAAAGGAGGGGGAGGCGGAGGGGGAGGAGTGGCTACCCCCCCGTGCGCGCGGCCGACTAGCTTCCCGCGCGGGCGGCGCGCTGGCGCCGCGGCGCCGCCGCGGGCCCCTCCGCGGCGAGCCGGCCACGGCGGAGCCCACGGCCCATGGTGCGCGCGGGGGCCCCGCGGAGGCGCCGATGCACCCCCCCGCGGCGCGCCTCGGGGGCGCGAGCCAGCCCGGCTGACCGCGAGCGCCACGAGCGTTGGCCCACGAGGTTTCAGAGAAGGGAAACTGGGACACACAAATAAATACACACAAATAAAAAGATTCCCCATATTTTCCTATATTTTCTGGGTTTTTGTCTTCCCCACCACTTCCCATATTTTCCCATATTTTCTGGGAAATCGAGGATTAATTGTGTCTGTGTGTTTTTTTCCCTCCTGATTCAGAGAAGGATGCCTCCGATGAGGAGCCCAGGGTCTCGCGACCAGTGGGAGGCCAAACGTGGGCCGCCCACCTCTCCCTGAAACACTCAGTCCAGTCGTCCAATCGGTCCAATCGTCCAATCAGTCCAATCGTCCAATCGCCCAGCAGGCCCTCGAGCGAAAAGCAAACAAACACTCAGGAATGCGCCAGGGTCTGGGCCCCAGGAAGGCGTTCCTTACCTGATGTCGCCGCCGTAGGTCTTCTCTCTGGGGGTGATCGGCGGCGCGCGGGGAGGGGGAGTGGGGAACGGCCTCCTCGGAAGGGCGGCTAAGCTTCTCAGAAGGCCTCTGGCCTCTGGAAGGGTTTTCTGCGTCTTCGGGGGAGGCTTAGACAACTTCTCAGGAGGCCCGAGGATTTCGGAGCCTTCTGAGAAGGCCCGAGGATTTCAGAGCCTCTAACTTCCCCCCCGCGCTGGCCGCCGATTCTTGGGAAGAGGGAAGACAGCTGACCTGAGGGGAATGGCATCGCTAAAACAGCTGTACTGTTAGCACCCAGACCGTGCAGCAGGCCAACTCTATAGGGTGTCCTGCGAGTGTGGCCGAAGTTCCGCCGATCGATGTCGACCGAACCAGTCGACCGGGTATATAGCTGAGGAGAAACGATGGGAGGAGACTGGCTCAGGGGGGAGGGAACGAGCCTGGATCGGTGATAACTACATCGCCGACGGATTCCCTGTCGGCGGTGAATGAGCGATTTGGAGTCCATGCGTCCCCACCTTAGCGCATGCCCCCCTTACCGTTGCTCCTGAATCAAGGGAAGCATGGCGCCCCCGATCACGGGCAGTGTGGTGTGGCACTTCCGCACGGACACGAGACCTCAGCTCGGGGATCTACGCTGGGGGGGGGGCGTGCATCTTCGGCTGGGGTGTGTCAGAAGAGCACCTTGGGGGATGGTCTCCACGAGTTCCCAGTCTTTTCTGAGCGGCCTGATTTTGGGGGCGATGAATCGCTGGCGATGGGCAGCTCCCAAAGTCCCCAACCCTTTGGATTGGGCGCCCCGGGCTTCGAAAGATTCCGGGTGGGTAGCCTCCGCCCCCAGACCTCCGACGCCTTGAATTTTTCTCTGGGACTGGCTTTTCATCCTGAGTGTATGCACTTCTCGATACGCCCGTGTACAGCCACGGAGAGATGGAGTGGCAGAGGGCGAGGCACTGACCTACTCGCCTAGATCCTGAGGGGGGACAGCTTTCGACCCCACCTCCTCCTGGAAAGACAGGCATGCGCCGCCGAGGCGGATGAGGGTGTGACGAGCTCCCGAAGCCCCGCACCCACCGTGTGAAGCAAGGCTCGAGCGACACCTTGTTTTTCGTTGTCGTTTTGCTGCCGCTTTTCTCCGCTCTGTCTCTGTCCCGCCCCTGCTGCGAGACGAGGCATCCAAACGAGAACGGCCCACGAGAGATCGCCAGAACGCTGCTCAGCTCGAGCCCTGGTGTGAAGAGAGGGGCCGTGGCCTCCAAAGCCACCATCATCGGGCCTGCCCCCACCCATAGCAGGTCAGGGCTCCTCAGCGCCATCAGCCTGCCCCATCGGCGTGGGGCGGCCTCCAAAGCCACCATCGTCGGGCCTGCCCCCACCCATAGCAGGTCAGGGCTCCTCAGCGCCATCAGCCTGCCCCATCGGCGTGGGGCGGCCTCCAAAGCCACCATCATCGGGCCTGCCCCCACCCATAGCAGGTCAGGGCTCCTCAGCGCCATCAGCCTGCCCCATCGGCGTGGGGCTATACACCCTGCGAAATGCTTTAGAAATCATGGGTTAAGAAATTCATAGTCTCAGAATTTGAATAAAAACCCAGAGTGTCTAGTCAAATCTTAGGATTTACATTGAAACGTTAAGAATAATCGAGACTCTGGCCGAAAACTTGGGTTTTCTTAAGCATCGCCTAAGGTGTAGATGCCGCGAAGCCCCAGAGAGGGCATCCAACTTCCCGTCCAGGGGGCGAGCTGTCGGACAGCGAGCCCGAGGCTCTCCCGAGTGGGGATGGGGGCAGGCCTCCGGCTGCTGACAGGAAGGGAGGGAGTCCGAAGCCCCCCCCCCTGTTTCGGCGGCGGGCCCGGGGGGGAGAAGCGGAAGCCCTCCTTCCCTAAGGGCTTGTCGACTTTTCGCCAATCGACTTGTGAGAATCGAGCCAGATAAACCCAGGTAAATGCAGATAAATCGAGGTAAATCCATGTAAATCTAGATAAATCTGGGTAAATCCAGGTAAATCCAGAGATCTCCAGGGAAAGCTCGAGCACTTCGCGGCCGCTCCAGCGCGAGTCGAAGGACGGCAGAAGTCGTTAAGCCTTTAACGACTCCTCTCGGAAGGCTCGGAAGTTCCCGGGCCTTCTGAAAAGTTTTCGGAGCCTTCCCCGAAGACACGAACAGCTTCTCAGGCCTGGTCAGGATGGACCCCTGTGGGACTCGTGGGGACTTTGGGCCGGTTCTGAAAGGTTGGGGGTCCGCGCTGGGTCGTGGGGCCTGGAACGGTCTTGGGTTTTCCCGGGGCCGTCGTCGGGCTCCTGGGGCCTCTGGTGGAGCCTCGTGAGGCGTCCTGGGGGGTTCTTGGGGGGGCCTCGGGGGCCGTGTCGGGGGCCTGCTGATGGTGTCGGGGGCCACAGAGTGGGAGAGCGCGGGCCACCCAAGTATTTCCTTTCGAGTCTTCCCTTGGGGGCTCGAAGGCTGTCTGGAGGCGATGGCGGTTCCGGCTTCCAGCTGCCCCGCCCTTCCCTTCCAAGGGTCGGCGGCGAGCGAGTGAAGAGGTAAGACGGAGAAGGCCTTCTCAGAAGGCGGCGGGGCTTCTCAGAAGCCATCGCCTCTGGCGTCGGGGTTCTTTGCTCATGACGACGTCGCGCCCTGGAGAGGAACGCAGGCAGCTGGAGACGAGCTGTGGCTCGGAAGCGGCCCTGACCGCTCCGCCTTGCACGGCTCATCGCCGCAGCTCGCGCGCGCGTTCTTTTTTGGAGAGGGGCCGTGTTTTGGGGAGCGGCTCTGCTCTCTCGCCTGCTGGCTTCTCGCACGACGAGGAGCAGGTCGAAGAATTCGGCCACCGTGCTACAGCTGCTACCATAAGGAACGTGGAAGAAGGAATACCCCGATCGAAAGGACAATCAAACCTACACGAATGCTGATGCGTTTTGCGTGCCAACCGCAAGTAACTTCGCCCTCAATGGGCTGTTTAACCTGAATTGTACTGCGCAGAAGCATCGGATAAAGGTCAAGCGAAGAGCCCTGGAGGGCGAAAGGTACCTGCGCGGGGAGGTTCGGCTATGCATCGCCCATAAATCTGCGGCAGGCCGCCGATAGCGAACCCGCACGTTCCTAGGCGGTGTGGGCTATCAGGCCCCTATCGGCGATTAAGGGGCGTCTGGGAGTCGACGCAGTCCCCCCGAGCCTATAATCATCGCGCGACCAAGAAGGAACGTTGAATCCGCCGACCCTGTCGGCGTGTGGAAGACGCATCCCGGTGTCGTCGTCTTGCGTGGATCACCGTCGTCGTCGTCGTCGTCGTCGTCGTCGTCGTCGTCGTCGTCGTCGTCGTCATCGTCGTCGCACGAAAAAAGGAAATCGAACACGAAACAAAAGAAAACCGTAGTCGTGGCGAAGCCCCTCCCTACCCTCCCCACCGGGGAAGGGGGGTGGGGGGCAGATACGCATCCCCCCAGACAACACTCTCCCTCCCCCTCCCCCTCCTCCTCCTCCTCCTCCTCCTCCTCCTCCTCCTCCTCCTCCTCCTCCTCCTCCTCCTCCTCCCTCTCCTCCTCCTCTTCCTCCTCCTCTTCCTCCTCCTCCTCCTCCTCCTCCTCCTCCTCCTCCTCCTCCTCCTCTTCCTCCTCCTCCCTCCTCCTCCTCCTCCTCCCTCCTCCTCCTCCTCCTCCTCCTCCTCCTCCTCCTCTCCTCCTCCTCCTCCCCCCTTTTCCTCCTCCTTCCTCCTCTTCTTCCTCCTCCTCCTCCTCCCTCCTCCTCCTCCCTCCTCCTCCTCCTCCTCCCCCTCCTCCTCCTCCTCCTGCTTCTCCTTCTCCTCCTCCTCCCTCCTCCTCCTCCCTCCTCCTCCTCCTCCTCCTCCTCCTCCCCCTCCTCCCCCTCCCCCTCCTCCCCTCCTCCTCCTCCTCCTCCTCTTCTCCTCTCCTCCCTCCTCCTCCTCCTCCTCTCTTCTCCTCCTCCTCCTCTCTCCTCCTCTCTCCTCCTCCTCCTCCTCCTCCTCCTCCTCCTCCCCTTCCTATTCGTGCTCCTCCTCCTCCTCCTCCGCCACGTCTTCATTTGTCCCCGACGTCGTATGACGCATCCCGTCACCCCCGAGGGCCGAGGTATCCAGGGTCGGCGGCACTGGCCGTAAGGCCTTAGCAATAAGGAGCCAAAGGGGCCTCTCTGTCCACGGCGGACCTCGGCCACGAATGGGCTCCCCGACACAGATCGGATGAGAGGCCCAGAAGCCAGACGACTCCCGGGTCCAATGTGGTCCTTACTTCAGCGTCTTGGCTGCACGAAGACATGGAGATGCCCAGTGGACAGGTACGCAGGCCGTGTCCGGGGGCGAGGCCCGTCAGCGTTTGTGTCGCCGCTGGGCTCGTCGTCGCCCCCTCTCCTTTCTCCTGGCTCCTTAAGGCGTGGTGGTCTTCCAGCGCAGCGGTCCCCAAGCCCCAGGAGCCGAACGCTGGAAAAGGCCCAACAGGCAAACACCGCGCCTCCACTCTGACAGAGCGCCGAGATTCCTACCATCACCCGTCCTTCCTCCTCCGCACGCACACCATCAGATTCTTCTTCATCTGGGGCTTCCGAGGCCGCCTAGGGGCCCGTCTGGGCCCCGTCGAGGCCCTGTGCCCGCCGCTGCCGTTTTTGGCTCTGGGGGCTCCCAGGGCTCTAGACCATCTCACTGTCAGCCGCCCCGCGGGCGGCCGAGAGCGATCGGGGCAGCTGCCCCTTGGCGCTACGCTCTAAAGAAAAAGAGCGAGCTGGTTCACACCGCCGGTGCGGCTCCGCCAGTGGTAGCGGAGCCTTTTGAGGGAGGCGATACACGGGCGACATCCCCGACAGCGTCGAGGCCATCTATTCAAGGGAGTTCGGCAGCGTCGGGCCGCACAGCTACTCGCGGGAGTTCGACGGAGTCGGGCTCAACATCTACTCAGGGGACTTCGACTGGGTCTGGCTCGACATCTACTCCAGGGAGTTCGAGAGCAGCGGGCTCAATGCAAACTTCCACTGCCAGTCGCAAGAAGCACCAACAAACTCTCAAGCATCAAAGCGCAACTATATCACAACGGCAGTGGGTAAAGTGAGCATGCACGGCCAAACGACACCCTTCTGGCGACTACACGGGACAGCGTCCCAGCTCTCTAGGGCTCCCAACTTCGCGCTTCGCGCTGCGCGCTGCGCGAAGCGCGAATAACTTCGCGCTCTCGCGCCGCCCTCCCAAAGGGAGAATAGGAGGACGAGGAGGAGAAGGAGAAGGAACGAGGACCGCGAAGCGCGAAGCGCGAATAACTTCGCGCCCTCGAGGGAGCCCTGCTCTCCAGGAAACTGCTTTCACGGCCAAGCGAAGCCCTTCTGGCGACACCCGAGGGCGGCGCCGCGGCTCGCCAGGCAACAGACCACTTCCAACGCAAGCTAGAAATTGCTCATGTGTAAGAGGCCCTCTGCAATACACTGTGATGGAACAAAGTGTGAACAATCAGAATTTTGTAAGCGACCATTGCCAAACACCAGAAACACCATCAGCGCACCAAGCGTAGAAATGCAAATATGAATATAGCAAGGGGTGTCTTGCGCCGGCCAGGCTCAGCCACCGCGCCTCCGCAGCCGCCGGCCTGGCTCCGGGCCAGGCGCGGCCTGTGGCAGCCGCTCCGCCGGCTGCTCGGCCGCCTCCCCAGCGACCCGCTCAGCCGCGAGCTGCTGCTGGGGGCGGGCGATCTCGCGCCCGAACACCCGCGGGGCCTCCGCCGCCTGCTCGAGTGCTGCGTCCACGCCCTTGAGCCAAAATGGCTACGGATATGTGTGTGTTGTGTGTGTCGTGTGTCGTGTGTCGTGTGTGTGTGTGTGTGTGTGTGTGTGTTTGTGTTTGCATTTGTGTGCGTGCGTGCGTGTGCGCGTGCGCGTGCGCGTGCGCGTGCGTGCGTGTGTGTGTGTGTGTTGTGTGTCGTGTGTGTTTGCGTGCGTGCGTGCGTGCGCGTGCGTGTGCGTGTGCGCGTGCGCGTGCGCGTGGGCGTGCGCGTGCGCGTGCGCGTGCGCGTGCGCGTGCTCGTGCGCGTGCGCGTGCGCGTGTGCGTGTGCGTGTGCGTGTGCGTGTACGTGTTCGTGTGCGTGTGCGTGCGCGTGCGCGTGTGCGTGCGCGTGTGCGTGCGCGTGTGCGCGCGTGTGCGTGTGCGTGTGCGTGCGCGTGTGCGTGTGCGTGTGCGTGTGCGCGTGTGCGTGTGTGCGTGTGCGTTTGCGTGTGCGTGTGCGTGTGCGTGTGCGTGTGCGTGTGCGTGCATGTGCGTGTGTGTGTGTGTGTGTGTGTGTGTGTGTGTGTGTGTGTGTGTGTGTGTATGTGCGTGGTCTCGGCCCTGCCGCTGCTCGCAGGGCCGCGACGCCGAAAAAGTGTGCGTATGTGTGTGTGTGTGCGTGCGTGTATATGTATACATATATAAAAACATGTATATATACATATGTTTGTATACATATATGTACATGTATCTATATATATACATATGTAGGGGCGTGTGTGGTATGTGTGTTTGACAATGTGTGATGTGAGCCTGCTGGGGGGTGCTAAACACGTCCCTGGCCCGAGGTGTCACCAGCTTTTCGCTCCATTTTGCAGCCCCTGAGACTCTCTGGACCTCGTTAGGGGTGCTCTGGAGGCCGCGGGGGCCTTCCTAGGAAGTCTGCAGACCTCTTGGGCCAGGGACACCTGTTTAACGAACGCGAGAGGAGCCCGGTGGCAGAAGTCAGAGAGAAGGCAAGACCGACGGATGAACGACGGACGACAGACAGGGACGACAGACGACGGACGACAGATGACGTGTTCTGGAAACTCTGAACCCCAAAAAACCTTGCCATTGTTACTTCCACTGGCTTCCGCCAGCGGACCCGCCCCCGTGTTACTTCCGCCACCTTCCGACGACCTTCCGCCGCCCCCCGCCGAAGAAGAGATGACAACTCCTCCGACTCTCGAAGGCGAGGGCCTCTCTGGAGTGCGCCACACGGCAGCACCCGACTGGTACCGCGGGGACGCCCACCCCCGGGGTCGGAGAGGCCTGGCACAGGCAGACCACGCGGCGCACACGGAGAGAGTCAGAGGCACAGGGAGCGAGCAGCAGAGACACCGCGAAAGCGAGCACAACAGGCGAGCGCTCACTGCGCGGTGCCCGGTGGCGGCCCGTGCGCCCTCGCCCACGGCGGCAAGGGACGACAGCCGACGCTGGCCGCACGAGAGGTTTTCGCCCGATCTGCCATGCGCAGCCAGGGCGAGGCCAGTACTGTCAGGTGCGCAGGCACAGCGTCTTCCTACGCGGCAGGGCTCAAACGAGCTGGTGAGAGGTTGCAATGCCGAGCAGAGGAGGCCGGCAGCGGCGCAGGAGCGCTCACTCCTGGATGCGGGAATGGCGAGCCTGCGAGGAGCTTGGCCGCAGCGTCGAGGATAAGCTGTTGCTGGAGGTCAGCATCTGCGACGCCCTGCTGTCAGGCACCCGCTCTGCGACGCTGGCGCCTGTCGCTGAAACTTTGCTTTCGGTGTGGGCGTCGCTCTCGGTGCGCGCGTGCCGCACGACCCCCGCACGCGACGCCGCTGCCTCTCCGCCGAGGTCCAGGGCCTTCGCCGTGCGGCTGACCGCAGAGGAACCGCGCCGCGAAGGGCGAGCACCCTGCAGCAGCTGCTGCTGTATGGCCGCCTGCTGGTCCGAGGCCATGCGCGCGAGGCTCTTGCTCCTCCCATGCCTCCAGCGAGAGTCCTGCGAGTCTCCGCCATCGGCCAAGGACTCGTCGTTCGACGCCGAGCTCTTCGACGTCAAGCTCTTCGACGCCGAGAGGCCCCCGGCCAGCGGCTCACACGCGGCGAGACCATCGACCGAGACCAGCTGCCTCGGCCGCGCGGACGCCTGCGGCAAGCGCTGCTCCGGCCACGTCCGCAACCCCTCCGACGCCGCGGGCTCTGGCATCGCGTGCGCGGCCGCGGCGGCCGCCGTCACGAACTCCGCCGCGGCCGACAGCTCCTGGGGCTCCCGCCACAGCGCAGAGCCCCGGCACTTCCTGGCCGAGCCCCGCCGCCCCGCGGCGCCGCAGGCCAAGCGGTCCGCGAGCCCGTCCAGGCCGCGCGACAACTCGGGCGACGCGGGCGGCGACGCGCTCCGCGAGTGCGCGCTGCCGCCCTCGAGGCGCCCCGATCCCGCCGCCACGGGCCGCGCCGTGGAGAGCCTCCTGGCGAGCGCCGAGCCCACCGAGTCCTGGTGGAGCGCGTCGTCCGCCGGCCTGGCCAGGACGGGCGTCGCCTGGGGCGCGGTGCTGGGGAGGAGGAGGAGGAGGAGGAGGAGGAGGAGGAGGAGGAGGAGGAGGAGGAGGAGGAGGAGGAGGAGGAGGAGGAGGAGGCCTCCCAGGGTTCCTCCGTGCTCGCGGGCTGGGGCGCGGCGCCGAGCCGCGCCTCCCTGGGGCTGCCCCTGCCCTTGCCCGCGGGCAGGGAGGCGACCCCGCGGACGACGTGCTCCTCGACGGAGCCGAGGTGGTGCACCGCGGTCGATGCCTTGTGCACCGCAGAGCCGCGGCGCGGTTTGGCCTTGACCAGCTGGCCCTTCGCCTCTGAACCGTGCGTTGGCACCGCATTGCCGAAGAGATCCAAGTAGCCCGGCGGCGGCACGGCCCCGGCGTGCTCCGCGCCCGAGGCCCTGACCAAGCGCTGGTTGGCCACGGCTCGCCCGGCGGCTCGCCCCACCACCTGCTGGAACTGCTGCAGCCCGTGCGCCAACGCCCGTGCTTGTGGCTGCTCCCGGAGCCCAGTGCTGCTGGTGCTGCTGACGAGGCCGTCCACGCCCGCGCCCACGCCGACGAAGGTCTCCTTTGGCAGCCCCACCTGCGGGCAGCGCCAAAGGGAGTCACAACAAGGGGGATCGCCGCCATCCCCGGGGAAACACACGCCCCTGGAGCCCCCCAGAGCCCCCCAGGGGACTCCCAGAAGTGAACCACCCTTGGCGCTGCCCGACACCTCGGCGTGGCTCCGTCTCGGCTGACCCGGGGCGCTCGTGGCGCGCCCCATCTGGAGCGGCGTCGGGTGCTCGTTCTTGGCGGCCGCGCGCGGAGCGAGCCGCTGCTCGACGACCTGCCTGAACATCTGACCTGCCCGGCCCAGCTCCGACTTCTGCGGGGCGACCTGCTCCTTCTGCCGGACGACCTGATCCAAGACCCGCTCGAAGGCACCCTTGTGAGGTGACGAGATCTGTACATAGCCACCGCTGATGGCCATGCCGCATCTGTGGCCCAGGATTGGTGAACACGTCTCTCCAACTAGGTCAGGGACGCATCTGTGTATACGCACTTTTTGCGTTGGCGGCTAGGCAGAGTCACTGCGCCGGCGAAAGGAGCGAAACGGGGCAGGCGTTCAGCGAATTGTGCCATCATGCAAGAGGGGGGAAGGACGACGGGGCGATGACCGAAGTGAAAGGGAAACGGGCCGGGGCCGCTCAAAGGAGGGCCGGCAGCAGCAGCGGGGCTGTGGGGCCAGCGGCGACGGAGGCGGGCGCTGACCAGGTCAGCCGGCAGAGATGCGCGTGCGAACAACCGGGGAAGAGCCGGAACTCCAAGGGGGGAAAGCGGCGAGGCCCTCGACAACGGGCAATGGGGGGGCGGGGGGAGGCGCGGGCGGCAAGACCAGCCCAGGCGCCGAGGCGGGGAGGTGTGCGGCCCGTAGGCCGAAGAGGGGCGTGCGCGCTGCTGACTATCCTGCGGGGGCAGCGTAAGGTGGGTCGCTTCGGGGGCACGAGGGCGGGCTCCGAACAGGTGCAGTCACGAAGGGGGCGGGCCCCCTGCCCGCTGGGGAGAACAGGGAGGACACCAAGGGAGGGAAAGCAGCGGCCGCGGTGGTGGGCGAGTGGGTCAGAGGCCCGCCCGTCGCTGCGGAGGACACCCACGAATGCGGAGGGGGCGCGCGGCGGGGAAAAGAAGGGGCGCCTGGGGCGCGCGCCTGCCGCGGCGGGCGGAGCAGCGACGGAGGGCAGCCCAAGGTCGAGCGGGCGAGCGCAGCCATTGCTGGGCAGGGCCAGCAGGCCGGAGAGGGGGCGGCGTGGTGAGCGCCGGAGG
Organism: Prorocentrum cordatum; assembly: GCA_963575745.1. Taxonomy (NCBI): domain Eukaryota; class Dinophyceae; order Prorocentrales; family Prorocentraceae; genus Prorocentrum; species Prorocentrum cordatum. The sequence continues at coordinate 722,251 of CAUYUJ010017837.1, forward strand.
GTGAGGGCGCGGCGCGCGGGCGCGCGGCTCCTCGGCCTGGCCAGAACTGGCGGGAGTGCGGCTCCAAGGCCCGAGGTTTTCGGGGGGGCGGGGGGCAGAGGGCAGCGTCCGTAGCGGCGCCGCTTCGCAAGCGGGCGCAGCAACCCGCCAGCCAGCGGGGGGCCCCGAGACGGCGCAAGCGCTGGAACTGGAGAGGGTGCAGCCCCAGTCCGGATGGGCAGGTCGGAGCTGGGCGGGGCGCAAAGTTCGGCGAGGGCGGCTGCCCCGACCAAGCCAAAACTGGCAGGGGCCCGGCTGCCAGCCCCGACGGGGCGGGGCGGCGCGGGCACCGGCGGGGGCAGGGGGGGCGCCCGCCCCCGCCGCCCTGCCCAGGCGGGCAGGGCGGGGGGGGGGCGCCCGAGGAGCACCGAACTGGCGCAGTCAACAATGCAAAGCGAGAGAGGCGAGCCCAGCCCCGTGTTAGAAGCTGGAGAGGGGCCTCCGGCGCGGGGCCCCGTCGGTCGGGCCGCCGTCGGGGGAGGGGGCGGGGGCGCCTCAAGGACGCGCCGGGCGCGGGCCCAGAGGGTGCAAGGACGGACTTGCGCGAGGCGGCTGATAGGAATTGATGAAAAGAAAAGCGGCGGCTTAGTGCAGGCGCACCAAGGCCGACGCAGCGGCGGGCCCGCCGGGTCGCACGGGGCGGAAATCACCCTGTGCGCGCAGAGTTCAAGCGATTAGAAGCGCCAGGTGCGGCTACCAGGGCGTCGCCGCCTGGATTGCTCGTCGCTGGGCCAGGTCGGGTCGGCGAGGCGTTTGCCTTTCCTCGTGGGGCCCAGCCCCTTCCCCTTGCCTTTGCCGCCCCCGCGGAGACGCCCCATTCTCCAGATCTGCCTGGCATCGCGCCAGTCGATGCGGAGGCCGTGCATCCGGCGTGAGATACGCATGTCGAAATCCTCCTCGATCAACTGGCGCGCGTCATCTGTCAGACTTCGCCCTGCCCCACCCAGTGACAGGTGGCCCCGCGTCGCCCTTCCCTGACGTCGCAGAGAGCGTTCCAGCCGATCGCGAGCATTGGGCCACATTCTCTTTTGACTCTGATGATGACCTCGGGCCAGGTCTCCCCACTATTGGCGGCGTAGTTCCACGCGCGATGCCATCATAAGGTTTGGCGAAGTATCTGATAAAGAAAACCGTGAGGATCAGGATGGGTGCGTTGGTTTGCAAGTGGGAGGTGCGGTGCGCAAGGTTGGGTGGGTCGGACCGACCGTCTTGCCCGCCGGGGGGCATCCCCTTCCCCGGTGCCATGGCGCGGGCTGCGGGCAGGGCTGGCGGGCTTCGCTGTTCGGTGGGTTTTGCGCGCGGTCTCTTCGGTCAGCGCAGTAGACGTGGGCCTATCGACCGCCCGCTCCGCCTGCAGGGTCTGCCCAGCTTCAGGGCTGCCGCTGCGCCCGTCGGCTTCGGCCTGGAGCGACTCGCGGTGGCTGCAGGGCGCGCGCTCATCGTCTTGTAGCACAAGGCTGTCAGGCGGCGGGGGCTCGCAAATGGACCCCCAGTCGGGGGCGTCGCTGCGAGGCGGGGGCGGAGTGGCGGGGCGTTGCTCCTCTGGGGAGGGCGGGGGAGGTGTCTTCGGCGGCGTCGCTGCTGGTGGCGGCGGGCCAAGAGGTGGGTGGAGGGGTCGCGCCGACTGAGGGTCTTGGCTCAAGCCCTGCCGAGTGCTGAGCGGGGGGCCGCGGGCCACCCTTGGACCGGGTGGGCCGGCGCCCCTGCGGCCTGCAGGTGTACGACATATGTGCCGAGGCAGGATGTTTAGCTGGCGTCGCGGGCGCGTCTGGGGCGCAGTGCTCGCGCGCGGCAAGGGGGCTGCAGGCGCGGCCCCCTCCCGGGTCGGGCGGCTCCAATCTTGTTGTGATTGGGCCGGGTGGGGCGGCCACCTCCTGTCCTTGGGCCGCGCCCAACGGGCGGGGGCCCGCGCGTGTCCTGCGGGGGGTCGGGGAGGAGCCTGCGGCTGCACATGATGAGCCCCCCGCCTTTGTCCCTTGCGCGTCGTGCTCCAGCCGGCAGTGGCCCCATAAGTCGGCCGCCTTGTCTACGTCCCCCGAGGCGGGCTGGCACCGATGACTCTGCAGGTAGCTGACGAGCTCAGCCAGAGCGGCTCGCTGCCCGCCCCGCGCGGCGCCGTCGGTGACCCCGGGCCCAGGGGCGGTGGTGCCGCAGATGCTTGACGGAAAGGCCCTGCAAATGTCCTCCGACCAGGCTCTGGTGCCTCTGGGGATGCCCTGCTTGGAGAGCGCGTCGCCGCGCCAGAACGCCGTCCATGCCCTCCGGGCGTCGTCGATGTTGTTGGCTTGCCGAACGTAGCTTGCCGTGGCGTGAGCGATGGTGTTGTTGGATTTGCCTTAGGGAGTGGGGGGGCGTCTGCGGTGGCTTCCAGAGCGCTGATGCCCCGTTCCTTCAATGCAGGGCGAGGGCGAGGGGCGAGCGCAAGGAGGCTGTCGAGTATGTCTCCGTCCGCGTCAGGGGGTCAAGGGCCTGGCGGTCGTTCGGGCGCGGGCGCGCGCAGGCAGGGTCCGTTTCTGCGGCGGGGCTGTATCTGAGACTGGGGCGACGGGGCTGCGGCTGGTCCGCGGGATCGCGTTCGCGAGGCCGCCCGCGAGGCCGTCGCTGCAAGTGGTGCGGCGGCGGGGTGCTGCTGCAGCAGCGGCTGGCGGTGCTGTGCTAGCTGCTGGAGCTGCGGCCCCTTGGCCTGCCGCTGTAGCTCCGGGGCGTGGCGCTCCTCGGCGAGCGGCTGGACGACTCGCTGCTGCGTGGGGAGCTGCGGGCTGGGCGCCCCTGGGCGGGGCGGTTGCCGCGGTGTCGGCCGCCGTCCTGGGATCGCGCTGCTGGAGGACGCCCCCTCCTAGTCGCCTGGAAAAGCGGCGGTGCGCGGGATTTGAAATCCGAGGGCGCCTGGCGCCAGTCCTGGGGTCGCCCCCGCCGGGTCGGGCGGCGGCCTGCCGCGCCGCCTGGCCCCGCGCGCTCGGGGTCGCGGCGGGCTCGCGCTCTGGTGCCTCAGGCGCGGGGGCTTCTGGGAAGAGGTGGAAGGGGTCGTCTGCTGCCTTCCTCTCATCCCGGGTTTCATTCGCGGGCTGGCGCGAGCTGCGGGCGCCGCCCAGCGAGGCCGGAAGGGGGCGCGGCGGCGGCTTCGGGGGCGTCGGCGGTTGCATCCGTTTTGGTGTTTGGCCAGGGTGAACCTGGGCCCCGTCTCTGGTCAGCATTGCCTGGACGTCCGAGGGGCGGGCATTCCGCGAGCCCCCCAGGCAGCGAGCGCAGTGCCACGTAGCGTTCCACCTTCTGTTTGCGAAGAGGCACCGTCTTTCTTCAAATGGCGGGGGGTCATGGGCTGCCGAGCCAGGTGGCTGGGCTCCAAGGTGGAAGATGAAAATGCCTTTGGGGACTTCTCCGCGCTGCCATTCGTGCGCTGGCGCGCTGATAGGGCAGCGGTCGCGCTTGCATCGCCATCGGCCGCCATTGATTCCCTTTTCAAGCCTGTCGCCCCCAGCGCGCTGAGAGGGGACGGCGGCGCTTGTGGAGGACGGGACACGTGCGCCGAGAGCGGCCTCGCGGATGTCCCCGATGTGTCCAGGGCTGCTGTAGGGGGCCATGGCGGGGCGCCGCTCGCGGGCGAGAGGGGCGGGGGCGGCTTGAGCGCCAGCGCGCTATCGGCCTGGGGGCGGGCGGTGGTCCAGCAGCTGGTTGCTAGACGCAGGATCGTTGCTGCTGCGGGGCCCAGCGAGGGCGCGCAGGCGCTCGCAAGTGGGCTGCCCGCTGCGGCGGCAGCATTCGCAAATGTTTTTTTCCCCCAAGAATGGGGGGGGAGGGGGGGGGGCCTTGCGGCGCCGGCGGGCGGCTGGTCGGTGGCCCTCCCCCAGCCTTTGCTCCCATGGCTTGAGAGGGAGTATCAGCCCATTCTTGGAGATGCCTGCCTCGGGGTCTGCGCAGAGCTGGAGTCCTGCTGCTTGCAGCGGACATGCCCAGGTGGCAGTGTGCAATTAGTTAGTGGGGTCCAGTCGTCCAGTCCGAGCTCGTTGTCGAAGAAGTAGCCTTCGTGGCTGACCATCTTGCGGCATTGTTCGCATAGGTCCCTGGGTGCGCCCCCAGGGCCGTGCAGGAGCGGGCGCAAGCTGAGCATGCAGTAAAGACTGTGGCCAGGGTGGGGTCCAGAAGTAGGGGCGTGCCCGTGGTTTGGAATTCTTCGGCGAGCCTCTCCCAGAAATGGCCTTGGGGCAGGCTGCTGTCGCATCGGGTCTGGGATCCGAGGGCGTATTCCTGGGCCTCGCGGTCTTCGGAGCGCTTATCCTGCTCTGCAACAAGCCTCGCCTGTTCCTCCTGGGTGAGGTTGTGGGTCTCGGGACTGATGGGGGTTTGGTGGGCCTTGTCATAAGTGAAGCGCGGTTTCTCAGTCAGCTAACGTCGGGTCCCTGGGGGGTTGTCGAACTGGGTCCACCGCCCTGCCTCATTCGCCCAGTCTGCCAGGATGTGCATATGGGGCTCTGTGGCGGAGGCAGCCACCCTGGCGTTCAGCTTCGCTACTATGATCACTTCCTGTGCCCAGGCAAAGGCGACATTGATCCGGCGGGTGTCGTCCACGAAGCCCCACTGGTTGGAGCGAGTGGTGCGAAGGGTGACCAGGTTGGCCTCGTCATCTTGGCTGCCGTCGATGGTCAAGACACTGATGGGCCCTCTCTCGAAGAGGCGGTGGCATGAGCGTCAAGGCCGCGAAAGCGGAGCGCAAGGCCATTCGGGGGGCATGGGGCCTGTCGTCCGAACGCGTGCCCGCTGTGCGGCCCTTTCCCTTTCCCTAGCCGTTTCTGGGTGCCGTGGGCGGGCGGGGGCGTGGAGCCTCGGGAGCTAGGGGCGCGCCTTTGGGGTGGGACCCACCCTTCCCCTCGTTCGCTTGCTTGTCGCGGTTGGCCTGCAGGAAGGTTGTGGGCTCGATGGGCCATCCTTTCTCGATGATCACTGAGGATGATTTGGCTGCTGTGCGCGGGGAGCGGGTTTGCGGCTACTGCCGGTGGGTTCTTCGGCCAGGCTGTCGCTGGCGATCTCTCCGGCGGGGCGCCGCTCCGGCAGGTGCCCGTGGGCAGCGGCCCGCAACCAGTCCGCGGGTTGCGGCGGCCCGGGAAGGTCGACCCGCGGGGCCTGAAAGGTCCGCCCAAGAAGGGCGCACTTCCATCGCAGCTCGGCGCAAGCACCGCAGAGCGTTGCACCTTTTTGTGGGCGATTGCGTGGTGAATTTAGCGAAGCGGAGGGCATGGTCGGACAAGGGGCTTTTCCAAGCCTTTCTGCTTCGGTCAAATCCAGCGGGGCTGGCTCGGCATGCCGCGACGTCGATCTGCGATTTGCCGCCCCTGCCGAGCCCTGCTGGGCCGTCTGCTGCGATGGGGTGCTCTGTGCGGCCAGCTAACAAAGCCACCCAGGATGGCTCCATTGGAGGTTGATATCCCAACCCCAGAAAGTAGGCAGGTCGTTCGGTCTGGGAAGTGCGTCGCTCGGCGCTGCCAGGGTCTTGGATTGAAGGCCCGGGAAAAAAGGTGGGTGGCGATGAATCGGTGGGCCTGGTCGTCCTTCCTGACAATGATAGCGGGGGCCTTGTCGGGCGCCAATCTGCTGGCAAGGGGGGGTTCGCAGTCGGCGGGCAAGGGGATGGCGACTCCGCCAGGGCACCCCCCCACTGGCCCGAGATAAGCAGGACTGGCAGCGAGGTGCCGCGCAGGGGGCGTGGTGGCCCAAGCGGTGCATTCGCTTTGGGGTCAGTGGGTGTCTTGGAGAAGGGCGACCTTTCCCGTGGCGGCGGCCCGCGCGGTGACCGCAAGCTCGGCCCCGCCCTTTTGGCGCGGGGGTGCTGCGTGAGAAACGGGCGTTCCAAGAGAGGGGCCCGGGCAGGGCGGACCGTCCGAGGGGCGCGAGTGGAAGGAGACGTTGTTCGAGGGGGGCCCCGGCGCAGAGGTCGTTCCACATGTGGCGGGGTGGTGGGGCAGCGCCGTGGACTAGTCTCCAGAGGGCGCCCAGTTGCCGCATCAGGGGGGGCTCGGCTCCCTGGGTGCCAGTGGCCAGGGCGCCCATGGCGCGCATCCATGCCAGGGAGCGAACCCTTGGAATGAAGGAGGTGAGGGGGGGCGAGCCAAGTGCTTAGTGGAGCGTCTGGCCACCTGGGCTGTCTGCCTGCGTCGACCCGGCCATTGCGAGGAATCGGGTCTGGTCAGCATTGCTTCTGCAGCGATCATGCCGTCGGCAACGGGATGGTTGGTGACATCGGGCCCGAATGGGGTTCTTGCAAGCACGGCAAGGGGGGCGCCCTCCTGGCGGTCGCGACCATCTGGTTGAATATACTGGCGAGCTCAGCGGGATCGGGGCAGGCAGGACGCTCGTCGGTGCCACCCCCCCAGGCGCGCAACAGCGGCGCGAGTCTCTGCTGCGGGCGCCTCGGGTCGAAGCGCGCGCCCACCTCGTCGAATAGGGGCGTCCTTCCAAGCCTACAGCGCCCAAGCATCGCGCAACGCCGCCGGCCCTCGCGTGGCGCGGGCAGCCGCGAGCCTTTCTGGCGCCCGCGGGCGAGTGGCCACCTTCCCCGCGTAGTCACCGCTTGCTCTGCGGGCGCAGATTCACGCTGCCGCCCGGCGCGTGCCTGGGTCAATCCAGAACGCGCGCCAGGACATTGCGCGTCCGCGCCGATGGCATTGAGCATGGCTAGCACTCGGTTCTTGACTTCCTCCAGCGTCATGGGGAACTACCTGTTTTCGTTGTCCTCGTGATAGTGGAGGTAAGGGGGGCCTAGTTGGTAGCTGCTTGGGGGCGACTCGTCTGGGGCACTCCTGGAGCGGGCCCACGCGGGCACTATTCCTTTAGGCCTGAGGGCCCAGCGGCGCTCCCACGGGGGGGGGGGGCCCGCTGTCGTTCGCCGCGGGCGGGCCACGCGTCGCCGCCCACGTTCTGGCGCGGGGGCACGTTGCCCACGCTGCCGCTTTCAGCGTGACAGCGTTATCCGCGGGAAGCCCGCGCTGGGCTTCAAGCGTGATGTTTCGATGGATTTCTTCCATAAGGGAAAAACGTTTTCGCTGACCGCGTGCGCGCGCGGATCGGGTCGGAACCGCGCGGCCATCCACGCAGCAAGGGGAATGACGAATGACGAATAAGTCCCAGGATTGGAGTCCGGCAAGGCCGTCTCGCACACGCAGACCCCCAACGCGGGAGAGGTTGTTGCAGGGGCTGCCTCCTACGATGAGGAGGAGCGAGTTGACCGGAAAGGTGCGGGGGAGATCGACCCACGACGTGAACCTGGTGTGGACCCTGCCAGCTATGTCAGAATGGGACCGTTCATCAAGAGGTCCCACACGTCGTTGGCAAGGATGCGGTGGGCGGGACCTCCATCCACCTGCTGGCTCTGTCGGAGGTCCAGTGTCTGGCCACGCGCTCGGTCAGCTCGGTGTCGATCTCGGCCAGTGCAAAATCGTGGAAGCGCACCCTTCTCCGTAGGACGTTGAAGAGGAGGCCGACCGCCAGCCTCACCGCCCCTGCGCCGTCGAAGAGGGAAACCAGCGTGACTGCCCGCTCGCTCGGGCGCTGCGCTGTCGCTTTCCATGTTTTGTGCGTGTATGGGGTCTGTCGCGTGCGTCGCCTGTGCGTTCAGTTGGGGGATGGGGGTTCCAGTGCATGGAACCTGCTGCGTCGGTTGGTGAGGTTGCTGATCGTGCGCTGTGTGAAGCCTGCCGCTTCCAGGGCGGCGACGGCGGCACATATGTTATCGTGGGTGGGTTCTGGCCCGGAGGTATGCCTCCAGCAGTGGATCGTGCGGTAGGATAGGGGAGGTTCTCTCGCTCTGGTCTGCGTCAGATTCCCAGATTGCACTGAGAACGTCCCGCAGGTCGGGGGGCGTTCCTTTTCCACCCTCCGAGTCCCGCCCAACCGGTCCGCACCTCCTTTGTTTCCTGGTTCGATCTGGGGGTAAGCTGGCGGTGGCGGTTCGTTCCCGCCTACGTCGGGCGCCAGGCCGCCTTGGTGTTCGGCCAGTGGACGAGCCAGGGGGATTTTCCCGGCGGCCTAGCTCGCCAATAAGGGATGGGTCGCTGCCCGTGTCCTGCGAAGTGGACGTTTGGGCTTGCAGTGTGCCTTGGGCCTCTGTGGGGTCTGCGGCGCGCTGTGTTGCTGTCTGTGGCTTCGCACGGGCCAGGAGGGGCAGCCTGTTGGCTTTGCCAGTTGGCGGTGGGTGCTGTGGGCAGTGGAGCCTTGTGTTGCTGCCTTCTGCGCCTCCCGGGTTCTGGGGTGCGGGATCGGCGCCTGCCCGTTCCGCGGTTGCCGTTCCTGTTCGGTGGCATTGTCTGGCCCCTTCTCGTCGTGGGTGCTGGGGTGAAGGGGCTGCGTCTGCGAGTGTGTGTTGAGAGATGGTTGGCGACCTGCGGGGGACTAGTGAGACGGGCCCCCTGTTGGCTATGGCTATGGCTAGCCTCCTCCGGATTGCCGAGTGGTCGTGGGCCGGCCTGGGTGGGGACTCCAAAAGATCTTCGTAGCTGGTCCAGCTCTATGGGGGCATCTCCTTCAGGGAGCAATATGGCGGGTAGGAAGCACCGCGGCCACCGGGGCGGCTGGTTGATGGTGGCTTCTCCAATGACGTCCGAAATTATGTGTAGGAGGAGGTCGGGGTGGGATTGATATGAAGGGCTCGGTGGGGAGGCGGGGTGTGGAGGTGGATATGCTCACCCCGAGCTCTCTTAGACGCAGGCAAGCGATGTCGAGGGCGAAAATGACATTGACGGGATCTACCTGGTGCGGGGGAAGTACTGACCCGGTTGCACCAAGGAGCCCCTGCGTGTCCCAGACGAGGAATACGTGTTCTAAAAGTTCCGTGGGTATGCGCAGGCGCGTCAATAGATCTCTGGTCCTCGCCCTAAGCTCACCTGCTACGGCCCCCTAAGTTAGGCTGGTCAGCGTGGCGTGCCACTGCTCGGTGTCGGCTCCCGTTTCGGGAGGTTCGCGTACACTCACACACACACACACACTCACACACACACACACACACACCCACACACACACACACCCACACCCACACCCACATCCTTGTTCCTTATTCGAATATACCCCCACCTCCCTCGTATTCCGGCCGATAGGGGCCCAATCCGGGACCTCCCATCCGGACTGGAAAAAATCAATCCAAAGTGGCCGTTTTTCTTCTCAGCATCGTCTTTCTTCTTGTCGTCGACGATGCGAAAAGCGTGGCAGGAATGGGACGCGGCGCACATCGCGCGCGGCAGTCAATCTGGGCCCGCCCATCCTGACCGTTAAAAATCAATACGAAATCTTCGTTTTTTCCTCTCAGCATGCCCTGCCGTGTCGCCGACGGTGCGAAATATGTGGCACCAATGGGACGCGGCGCACATATGGGACGCGGCGCGCATCGCGCGCGGCTGTCAATCCGGGCCCGCCCATCCTGACTGTAAAATATCAAAACAAAGTTTCCGTTTTTTCCTATCAACATGCCCTGCCTTGTCGCCGACGGTGCGAAATATGTGGCAGGAATGGGGCGCGGCGCACATCGCGCGCGGACGTCCATGCGGGCCGCGGGCCCTCCCATCCTGATTTAAACAAACAATACAGAGTTACCGTTTTTCCTTTCATCATGGCCTGTCTTGTCGTCGACGATGCGAAATGCGTGGCAGGAATTGGGCGCGGCGCACATCGCGCGCGGACTTCTGGGGCAACCCCAAGGCGGGAGTGGCCACCTTACTTGTCAGAAACAATGCCATGCTGATTTTCCCTGCCCACATAGCTGTTGTTGTCGCCCCCCCCGCACAAGTGCATGGCAAGAATTGGGCGCGGCACGCCCCACCCCCCGCTCGAAGTGAATGAAATGACCTCCCCGCTTGGGCGCCGAGCCGAAATTGTCTCAAAGTTGCGCTCCCGCTTTGGCTCGGCGCACATTTTTAGCTCGCCAATTCATTGGGCGCCGGGGCGTTCCAGGAGGCCCTGGGGTGACGAATGCCTGGGAGGTTTTTGCTTGTCCAGGCTCTTGGAGGGCCTCCTGAGGCTCCCCGCGGTTTCTTGGCGGCGTCTGCGGCCGTCTGGAGGCCATCTTGGGCGTCTTGGAACGATCTTTCGGCGACTCAAGGCCCCTCGGATCGTCTCGGGGGCGTCTCGGCTCTCTTGGGGCGTTCCTGGGGCGCTCTGGGACCTGGAAGTCAGCGCTCTGGGACCTGCGACACTGAAATGCCCGCGCAGCCACCAGTTGTGCCATCACTGTTTCTTATGTTGTGGGAGGGCGGGTGGGAATGGGCATGCCATGCTTGACTCGCTCGAGCTGGCTAGCTTGACCCCCGCCCCCACCCCCACACCCACACCCACACACCCACACACACACACACACCCAGACACCCACCCACCCAGGCACCCACCCACCCACCCACCCACCCCCACCCACCCACCCACCCACCCACCCACGCACGCACGCGTACGCGTACGCGTACGCGCACGCGCACGCGCACGCACACGCGCACACGCACACGCACGCGCACACGCACACGCACAAGCACACGCACCCCCGCAGCCACGCAGCCACGCAGCCACGCAGCCACGCAGCCGCGCAGCCACGCAGCCACGCAGCCACAGACCCACAGACCCACAGACCCACAGACCCACAGACCCACAGACCCACAGACCCACACACCCAAAGACAGACCCACAGACCCACAGACCCACAGACCCACAGACCCACAGACCCACAGACCCACAGACCCACCACACCCACCACACGCACCACACGCACCACACGCACCACACGCACCACACGCACCACACGCACCACACGCACCACACGCACCACACGCACCACACGCACCTCACGCACCACACGCACCACACGCACCACACGCACCACACGCATCACACGCACCTCACGCACCACACGCACCACACCCACCACAACCACCACACGCACCACACGCACCACACGCACCACACGCACCTCACGCACCACACGCACCACACGCACCACAAGCACCTCACGCACCACACGCCCACACGCACCACTCCCCCCAGACCACCCAGACCCCCCAGACCCCCCAGAACAGCGGGCATCATAGCCGGCTCAAGATCAAAGAAGGCATCATAGCCTCGTCAGTCTAGATTGATCCAATCACGGATCCACTGCAATTCATTTCCACTGAATTCATTCCATGCGTAGCATGCTCTCCCCCAGACCCCCCAGACCCCCCAGACCCCCCACACACGCGCACACGCGCACACGCGCACACACCCACACGCGCACACGCGCACACGCGCACACGCGCACACGCGCACACGCGCACACCCACACGCAAACACCCACACGCACACACAGACACAGACACAGACACACACAGACACACACAGGCACACATACAGACACACACACAGACAACCACACACACAGACACACACACAGACACACACACAGACACACACACACAGAGACACACACAGACACACAGACACACAGACACACACAGACACACAAAGACACACACAGACACACACAGACACACACAGACACACACACAGACACACACACAGACACACAGAGACACATAGGCACACACAGAGACACACACAGACACACACACACAGAGACACACACAGAGACACACACAGAGACACACACAGAGACACACAGAGACACAAAGAGACTCACAGAGACACACAGAGACACACAAAGACACACATAGACACACACAGACACACACAGACACACAGGGACACACACAGAGACACACAGAGACACACACAGAGACACACACAGAGACACACACACACAGACACACACACACAGACACAAACACAGAGACACACACAGAGACACACACAGAGACACACACAGAGAGACACACACAGAGACACACACAGAGACACACACACAGAAACACACACAGAGACACGCACAGAGACACACACAGAGACACACACACAGAGACACACACAGACACACACAAAGACACACAGACACACACACAGGCACACACAGACACACACAGACACACACAGAGACACACAGAGACACACAGAGACACACAGCGACACTCAGAGACACACAGAGACACACAGGCACGCAGACACACAGGCACACAGGCACACAGGCACACAGGCACACAGACACACGACACAGAGACACAGAGACACAGAGACACAGAGACATTCAGAGACACACAGAGACACACAGAGACACACAGAGACACACAGAGACGCACAGAGACACACACACAGACACACGCAGACACACAGACACACACAGACACGCAGACACACAGACACACATAGACACAAAGACACACAGACACACACAGAGACACAGAGACACACAGACAAACAGACACACAGGCACACAAACACACAGACACGCAGGCACACAGACACACAGATACACAGACACACAGACACACAGGCACACAGACACACAGACACACAGACACACAGGCACACAGGCACACAGTCACACAGACACACAGACAGACACACAGACACAGACACACACACAGACACACAAACAGACACACAGACACACACAGACACACACAGACACACAGACAGACACAGAGACACACAGACACACAGACACAGACACACAGACACACAGACACACAGACACACAGACACACACACAGACACAGACGCACAGACACACAGACACACAGACACAGACACAGACACACAGACACACAGGCACAGGCACACAGGCACACAGGCACACAGACACACAAACACAGACACACAGACACAGACACACAGTCACACAGACACACAGACACACAGACACACAGACACAGAGGCACACAGACACAGACACACAGACACACAGATACACAGACACAGACACACACACCGACACACACACAGGCACACACAGAAACACACAGACACACACACAGACACACACACACACAGACACACATACAGACACACACACACAGACACACGCACAGACACACACACACAGACACACACAGACACACACAGACACACCCTCAGACACACACACAGACACACACACACACTCACACACGCAGACCCGCACACGCACACGCACACGCACACGCACCCACACACACACACGAGCACACACACGCGCACACACACGCGCACGCACTCACACGCGCACGCACACGCACACGCGCACACACGCGCACACATGCACACACACACGCACACACACGCACACACACACACGCACACACACGCACACAAACACACATGCACACGCGCGCACACGCACATGCACGCGCGCGCACACGCGCACGCTCACGCACACGCACACGCACACGCACACGCACACGCACACGCACGCACACGCACCCCCACGCACGCCCACGCACGCACACGCACGCACACGCATGCACACGCACGCACACGCACGCACGCACACGCACGCACACACGCACACACACGCACACACACGCACACACACGCACACACACGCACACACACACACCCACACACACCCACACACCCCTACACACACCCACACACACACACGCATAGACACACTATATATGTCTATAGATAGAAGTATACACACACCCACCTTGGACTCAAGATGGACCTGGCCTGGAGAGGTGGATCTGCTCAATTATTGATCTCGTCGTCGGACCTTGCACTTGTTCTGCCAACCGGTGCTGTTCTCCCTAATGTAATCAACCTGCCTCTCCGTGAACTTGTGCAACCTCGCCGTGGCATCACCGTACAAACGCTCGAACACTCGGTTGGCACCCGACTGGAAGGTGGTCAGCCCGGCCTCCTCCATGGCTTCCCGCATCTCCTTGCCCAGCCCTCTCTTCTCGAGGATCTTCTGGAGCGCGGTGAGCTTCTTCCGCAGCTCGTCGATGCGGCCCCTCGCCTTCTCCAGGTCCTCTCTCAGCTTCTCCGCCATTTCGTCCGCGTCCCGCCTGGAGCGCTCGGTGATCGCCGCAGACTCGGAGGCCTGGGCCGCCATCTCCAGCCTCAGCCTCTCCAGCTCGCCCGCAACCTTCAAGGGTTGCTAAACGTGCCCCTGGCCAAAGGTACCCCCAGCTTTTCGCTCAGTTTTGGAGCCCCTGGGGCCCTCTGGACCTCGTGAGGGGTACTCTGGAGGCCGTGGGGGCATCCTTGGAAATCCTGGGGGCACCTTGGGCCAGGGGCACTTCTAGCAACACCCGAAACCTGGGCCTGCATCTGCACGCGGACCTCCTCCTCCACCTGCCTGCGGACCCGGGCGGGCGCCTCGTGGTCGGGCTCCCACCGCGAGGGCTCCCCGCAGCCCAGGGACTCCCACGGGAACTCCCCGGCCTGACCGAGCGCTCCGCCGGAGTCGCCGCCCGGCCCGGCACGGCCGCACTCCTCCTCGTCTCCGTCATCCGGGAAGAAGCTGTACGCCGGGTCCTGCCCCTGCGGTGTCTGCGGCGACGTGGCCCCCGGCGACGACCCCCCCCCGCCCAGACCTCGAGGCCCGCCGAGCCCCCGCGCTGAGGCGGACATGGCACGGACGGCCCAGTCCAGGACGGGCGCCAGGTTCCCGATGCCGACCTCGCCGCCGTCGTCGCCGCCGCCGCCGTCGTCGCCGCCGCCGTCGTCGTCGCCGCCGCCTCCGTGGCCGCCGCCGCCGCCGTGTTCGCTTCACTCGCCGCCGCCGCCGACGACGCCGCCGCCACTGCCGCCGCCGCTCTTGCCAGCCTCGGGCGCGAGGCCCTCGGCCGCCGCCGCCGCCTCGGCCAGCCACCCCCCGACGGCGCGCAGCGCGCGGCCCGCGTGCGCGCACGCGGCCGAAAGTCGCCCGTGTTCCGCAGCCGCCGCGCAGCCCGCCCGCAGCAGCCCCTGGATCGCCACCTGAGCGCTGGAGAATCGAAGGCGCGGTCGCGTGGCTCCGCGTGCTGCGCCCGGCGGTGCGCCCCACGCGCGGCCATCGATCGCGCCCTCGAGGCGCTGCCCTGGACAAGGACAACTCAGCGGCCCCGGCCGCGATGCGCAGAGCGAGGTTATCTTTGCACCCGTGGGGTTGGGGTTGATCGAAAAAACTGGGTCCACACACCTCGGGGGGTCCTCCAGAATCAGGAGAGTCGAGACAACCAGTGCTCCGCAGTGCTGCGCCCCTGGAAGCATCGATCAAACTCCAGGACCCTAACAACATGAACTCAGCGCGTGCCCAAATAGGAGAAACGTTCCTACGTTATGATAGTAATTGGCCAAGGAAGTAGTGTGGTATAGCTAACGCTGGCAATCAGGCTCGAGCGCGTCACTTGTTAGACTCGACGGGGCGATCAGGCCTGAACGTATCACTTGTTTGCTGATGCTGGGAAGCCAGGCCCAAGCGTGCCTTTTGCTAGTTTACGTTGGGCAGCCAGGACCGAACGTGCTACTTGTTAGTTGAGGTTGAGGAATCAACCCCGAGCGTGCCACTTGTGAGCTTAGGCTGTGCAATTAGGCCCGAGCGTACTACAAGTTAGTCAACAGCGGGCAAACAAGTCCAAGCTGTGTTTTATCGAGAAGGTCCTCAGCTCCGGCGGGCCAGCAAGTCCGAGCTGTCACTTGTCAGCTCAGGGTGGACAGTTAAGCCCCAGCGTGTCATTCGCAAGTAAAAGTATATGTATCCTGGGCATTGTTTGGCACTGCCTCGCATTAAGCGGCACTGCTTGGCATTGCGCTGCATGGCTTTGCATTGCTTGGCGTTGCTTGGCATTGCTGCGCGTTGCTTGGCATTCCTATGGATTGTTTGGAATTGCGAGGCAGTGCTGGGCAGCCCGGGAAACGCCTCTTCAAAACCAAAAAAGAAAAACGGCCAAGGGACCCGGGACACCCTGCGTCCCGGGGCGACGCTGGCCGCCAAAAGCGCATGAAGAAACAAGACCGAGGAGCCCGAAGAACCTGGACAAGGCTGGCCGGCGCAGGCCGCGCGCCCACGGGCACTCCAAAAACATTAGCCCGACGAAGGACCCAACCATGTGCACGTGCGAATCCCGCATTGTGGGTGCCGGTTTCGGTGAAGCTCCCTATGGGGCCACGAAACGTGTGAGGGGTGCGCCGAAATCGGTGGCGCGGACGCGTGTGGACACCGCCACTGGGGCTTTCGGTGGAGCTCCCTATTGGGCCACGAAGCGCTGTCCTGGGTGGCGTTGACGCATGCGGACCCTGCCACTGGAGCCTTCGGTAGGGCTCCCTATGGGGCCACGAAGCGCTGTTCTGGGTGGCGTTGACGCATGCGGACCCTGCCACAGGAGCCTTCGGTGGAACTCCCTATGCGGCCACGAAAACGTGCGAGGGGTTCGCCGACATGATGGACATGCGGAGAGCAGAGGCAGGGATGGGAGGACGGGGAGGGGGCAGCGGGAGGAGGAGGAGCGACGCGGGGCGCTGTCTCTTCAAAGCGAGGACCCAACACCACAGGATTGTTGGGAACAGCTGAAAGCCCCCAGACGAAACCTTATTGGGGAATTACCCAGGATGAAAAGCTGGCCCTGGGGAAGAAGCCCCCGGAAACCCGACGTCGTGATTCATTCGAATGAAAGGTTGCTGTATTTTCAGCTTTCCAGGGCTGGGTTTCCTGTGTTGGAGTGGAGAAGTGCCAACTCACTCGCATCGGCGTTTGCGAGCTGTCTCCGCGCGGCGGCCCCAGCGCGCGCGCGCTGGGGCGCCCGCTTCCACTAGCAGTGCCCTCCACTGCCGGTCCTTGCGGGCGTGGGTCGCGGCCTTCACCGTAGGGGCCAGGGGTCGCATGGCACGTTTGCAGGTCCACTCCGCGTTCGCCCACTGCGCCTGCAGCGGGAGACGGGGGCCACTGCCTCCATCATCCGCAGAACCTGCAACTGCGACGCGTGGCCCGTTCGCAACGGCGGCCCGTCCGCTCAGGAGCGGCGGGGTCAGCGCTGATGCTGCGCTGATCTGGGGGCGGGGGGAAGCCGGGTTCCTCGCGCCCAGCGGGTCGCCGTGAGGAGTGGGTTCGCAGTCCCTGGGATTGGTGTCAACGTCGTGGTCGGAATGCTCAGAGGATCTCGCGCCTTGCCTAGCGTCTGCCGCAGCGGGGTCATTTGCGTCGCGTTCAGGGGGTAGCCGCCCCGCGTCCACTCCCGCCAGTCTGATCCGCGCACTGGGCTGTGCGTCCGTCTCTTGCGTTGGGGCGCGTGGAGACAGCTCCGCTTGTGGGGCGACAGCGGTCTCGGTCCTTGCGGGTTCTGGGCGGGGAGGGGCTGCGCGGCTGTGCCTGCTGTGGCTCGTGCTGGGGGCGGGCCCGCGCGAGCGCCGAGGCGCCCTTCCCCCGCCTCTCCCGAGAGGGGGGGGAGGGGCTGCTGCTTGGTCCTGGCTGCCGCCTCCCGCCCTGGTCTGAGGTGCTCCTGCGAGTCGATCGGGGGGGGGCCCGGCCCGCGCCTAGATCTGGCAGGTCCGTCTCTGCCACCATCTGTTCTCCACCCAGCTGTCTGAGCTGGCCGCCTGCTCGATTCTGCCGGCTCGCAGGCCCCCCCCCCCCAGCAGGAGAGGCGGGGCTGCGCGAGGGCTGGCGCCGGGGGCTTCAGGGTCCAGCGACGCGCGGGGGGGGGGGGGGGGGCGCCTGCGACGTCGCCGCCGCCCTCCGTTTGCGGGGGGGGGCGCCGTCTGCGCCATCTGGTTGGCTGCGCAGAACGGAGGGGGGGGCGCAGAATAGGTGCGCGGCGTGCGAGTGGAAATCGCCGAAGCCCCCCCTGCGTCTGGGGCCGCCCCCCAAGGTGGGCAGGCCCCAGTGCGCGGAGGGCACGCTGCAGCCTGAGGGGGCGGAATGCCGGGATCGCCCTCATGATCACATGGCGGGGAGGGGTCGCCCGGCTGACCTCCGCCACCCGGGGCGTTCCGAGCTCGAGGGGCGCAGTTTTCCGCGGCGCGTCTGTCGGCGACCAGGGCCAGTCGAAGCCTTCGCGGGTTTCGCGCCTGCCATTCTGACCAGAGGCAGAAGTCCCAATTTGGTCCTGGAGAATTGTTCCGCCGCGCTGTGGGGCCCCCGAGGCCCGCGCTCAACGCGCGAGCTCCGGGTCGGACCCGCGCCGCTCCCGAAACGAAGTGCGAGATTACCGCCGCCGTCAGCGTCGCTCGGCCTGCGCGGCGCCCCGCGCGGTGGGCCCCGCGGGCCCAGCGCCGGCGTCGATCGGCCCCGGGAGACGGGCCCCTTGGGAATCGGGCGGGGCCCAGGCGGTTCATCGTGGCCGAGCGGGGCGGCCCAAACCGAGGGCGCCTCAGACAAAGGGAAATCAAGCCCGCCCCGTGGGAGAGCCGCCGATTGGTCGCCCCGGGGGCCCCGGAGGGGAGCGCTCTATGGGGGGTCTCGCCAGGGGCCGCGCGAGAGAGCCCGTCGGGCATGCGATTGCGTTGATGGCCTTCCGACGGCGGGCGCGCTAGGGCCTGAGCAAAGGGCAAAGAGCGACCCTAAGGAGGCAGTGAGGCTGGCGGTCGAGAGGGCGGGCCCCCCTCTCATGGCCTGGCCAGGTTCGGCGCCGGAGCGCCACCTTCCTGGGCGCCTGGGGTGGGGGGGGGAATGAGGCCCCGAGGGCCCTGCCAGTCTCGGTGAGCGCGTTCTGGGCCAACCGAAGGAGGAATTCCTTCGCTGGCCCCAAGGGCCGGGGCGTAGGGTTCTGGGGGGGGGGGTGGCCTCCTGCTACCTGGGCGCGGGGCTTGCTCGTTATCCTCAGTGAAGTTCCCCCCCAGTCATAGATGACCTTCTTGAGCTCCAAGTGCGGCGGCGGCGGGGCTGGGGCCAGCTGCGCCGCGGGGGGGGGGGGCGCCGGATAAGCGCGCGATTGGGAGTTCTGGGCCCCCCTTCCCGCAGCCGCGGGCGCCTTTCTGAAGGGGCCGCGCTGGCGCGCGGAGGGCAGGCTGAGGCCCGAACGGGGGAAGCAAGAAGAACGTCCTCAGGGTTCGCCAAGGAATGCTCGCACTGAGCGTCTCGAGTGGAGGGGCGGGCGGGCCGTCGTCGCGTCCAATCTCGCCGCTTCGATCCCGCGGTGGCAGCGCTGGCCCGCTGAGGGGGCCCTGCGGGCTCCATCCGCGGGGGCGGGGCTAAGGGCGTCATTCGTTTCTCTCGCGCCCCTCCCGCCCCCAAGTCCTCGCGGCGCCTCCGGCTCGCGCGGCGCTGGATGGGGGGGCCGCTGAAAAGAAGGGGGGGGCGCCGAATAGGCGTGCGATTGGAAAGACGCTCGGCCGCCCCTGCAACTGGATCCGCGCCGCCTGGGGGAGGCGTCCGAACGCGCGATGCGCGCTGAATCCTGAAGGGGCAATCCGAAACTAGCGTCCTCAGGGTCAATGGGGGAGGCCAAGTGGACCGGCATTACTAGGGTTCACGCTGGGCCACCATGGGGCCGCGGGAAACGCCTTCATGAGGCGAAACAGGAGAGCACTGGCAGAGGGCCTCGAGAGGCGAGAGGCTCGGCGTTGGGGACAGCGCCCCTGGAGCGGCCCCTGGGGACCTCCAGGGAGGGCGAGCAGTCTCGGGCGCTTGTCCTCCCCGTCTCCTGCCGGTCCTTCTGGAGGCGCACGACCGTCTGGCGCCGGTGATCGCCCGGCCTCCGCAGCTAGCGGGGGGGCTGGGCTGTCGGCCACGTCGGCGTGCGGAGCCGTCCCTCCTGCTGCCAGGCGGGCCTGGCCCTGCAGAGGGGGTTCACTGCAGTGGGTGCTACTCTGACGATGCTGTCGCGACTGAGATGCTCCGTCGTTCTGTCCGTCACTTGACCGATGTGGCGAGCTGACGCCGTTGCCCAGAATGGAGGGGCAGTCGGTGGGGTGAGGGCTGTCGCTCGTGGTCTGAGGCCGTGCCTGAAGCCGCAGTGGGGCTCTGCTCCGCGGGGGCAGTGTTGGGGTCTGCCGGCCCGTCATGATCGACATTGCCACCTTGGGGGATTGCAGGCTCTCCAGCTGCTGCTGGCTGGGGTGCCGCTGCGCCCTCGGACTGGACCAATGCGCTGAACCCCGGGGGCTGAGCGGGAGCCCCGTCAACCAAGGAAGGGGGGGCAGTGGCGATGTCGGGGGAAAACTGGTCTATCCCCACAGCCCCCCGAGCTGGTGCTCAGGGGGGGCCCGGGGGAACGCAGACGCGAACTCTCGGCGCATCCCTCGCTACTTCCCGTGATCCTGGTGGGGGGTGCGTCCTGGGGGGCCCCGTCGGGGTCCATGGCCAGGCCGCCGACCAACAGGGGGTGGCGGGCGGCGGCCGCGGAGGCCGAGCGGCGCGGGGGCGGGGCCCGTTGCTGCGCGTGTAGGTTGACGACCGAAGAGTCGAACCTACTAGATTTCCCGTAGGTAGAGGGAGGCAAGGGAGGGTAGCGACCTCTTTTCCCATGCGCCGCGGACAGGCGGCGCTGTGCCTCTTACCAGTACCTGAGCCGAGACGCCGGCAATACATCATTCTATAATGGTGATATGAGCGGACTCCGCGCGCGCGCGCAAACCGCCCCGAATCCCGCCCGCTCCGCGCGGGCCTCGGGCCCAAGGGAGACGAAGGCGGGGCTCGGGTACATATGCGCGAGGTCCACTCAACGCAACATCGCGTCCACTGCAACCTCCAAACGAGGCCGTCTCGGCTGGGAAGGAGAGAAGAAGGACCAACCACGTCGCGCAGGGTACTCGGAGGGGGTCCACCCGCCTGTAGCGGGCCCAGGGTGCGCCCCCAAGAACGCCCGGGCACTCCTGCGCGACCCCCCCCTCGCCACGGGTGACGAGGTTGGGGGGTGGGGGCAAAGGAAAGAAGAGATGGGAAACGATGCCGCGTCAACATTATGGGCGCAGGTGCTTCCACCAGCACAAAAGCTGGTGCAAAGTAACTCAAATTCAAAAGTATGATGATCAAAGTTGCGACGACAACTGGTCATGGCATACAAAAAACGGCTCAAACACGGGGCTCTCCAGGCCCGAAATCAGCTTGACATTTGAATCAAACATGTTACGAGAACTGGTCGAATAAGTTGCACGTAATCAATGTTGCCATGGCAACGGATCAAATTAATAATGCTGAGGCGTCTTGCGCGAGGCACTCCAGGCCCCAAAATAGCGCGATGGTCATCAAACATCTGGTACAAAGTGATAACGTAATCAAAAGAAGAGTCATAGAAATCATGCTCAGCATACGTCGTACTCTGTGTTTCGGACATCCCATGAAAAGAAAGTGAAGTGTATGAGCTGATCGGATTGGCGACGGGCGACCTGCCCGGGTGCGTTCATGCCTTTGATGCCGCAAAGCGAATCATGCATGAATGGGTGGCGACCTCCCAGGGTGCGTTTGTGTCCATACTGCATATAAGATACGGATCGATATGTTGCCATACGAATGGCCTAAGACATCCGGTATGAATGCCAAAGGGGAAGAACATAGGTAACACATTCAGATCCACGATCTTCCAATAAACGAAACCAGTTGAAATCATAACATGAATTATCCCAAATGCGATTGTCATGGTTATCGAACTGTCCGACCGTTCGCGCACGAAGTGCCTGGGTCAACCCAAATGTACTCGCAATCGTTTTCATCGATGTAGATCCAGTGATGCAAATAGCACGACCAATATCGGTACGCATTGCCCTTGCAATGCTTCAGGCGGTCGCGCCACCATGCTTCAGGACGGCGCCTCCGCGCGGCACTGCGGCTGCGCTCCGCGTGGACCGGCGCAGCCGCGCTGGTCGTGCATTGCAGCTCCCGCGGCCTCCGCGGCGGTGCCCTCGGCCGCCGCGGCGACGTCGCAATCGGCGCGGCAGCTGCAGCGGCCCCCCCAGTCAAGCTAGCGTCGCAAGGGGCAGGGCCGCCAGAGGACGCCGGAGGAGGCGGCGCCCGCGCCGGGCCCATCGCGGAGCGGAGGCGGAGGCGCGGGAGGCAGAGCAGGGCGTGGGTCGGCGACAGGAGCAAGCCCCTCACCGACATCCTTGCCCTGTTTGCCCTGGTGAACTCCCGCTCTGAGCTGCGCTAGCGTCGCGCAGTTCATCGAACCCGTTCCCTTCCCAGAGGGAGCGGGGAAGGCCGCGAACCCTTCGGCGTAGCACTCAGGGCGGCCCATCGCACCAGGGGCCTTAACTCTACGTCCAGCATATCCTTTCGCCTCACTCTCGGCGTGCAATTGCATTGGGATCTGCGCGTCTTCAAGAGTGAGAGGTCGAAGGTTGCGCTCAATCCTGAGGCGAGCCATCTGTTCCCAGAAGACAAGGCGCTCCTGGGCGCCGAGGACAAGGTTCGCATAAGGACGATGCAAATGGCCCTCGACATCCTCTGGGCCCACGCCGGCGCCTGCCACGCGACGTTTCTGGGCGAAGGTAATCCACGCGCAAGCCACTTATTGTACTTAGTTTCGGCCTTAGCGGCAAGCCTCCGAAGGAAGTCTCTGCCCCTCGCGGCGTCGGATCGCTGGCCTGTAAATATGCGGCAACGTGTTCGCGCATGATTCGACCCGCAACGTCACGATTCAGATTGGCGCGGATCCAGCTGTTGACGGCCGCGATGAACGCAACCTGTTCCTCACCGATATCGCCGAAGGCGAGAGCGTTCGCGCGCATCTTGCAAGTGCGGTCGCTGTAGTTAACGGGGAGATCACGGAAACATTTCTCACGCATCTGCTTTCCATTTTGAATCTTACTAGCTCCAGTTTGGATGAGCGTCTCGATTCGTCCGCGGGCGTTTCCACCGGCGCTCGTGGGACGCCCGAGATCGCGAAGGGCCTGATCGGGGATCGACTGGGCGCTGTCGGTGGCAAGATCGGTCAAGAGAGAGATTTAAATTCTTCGCCTGTCATCTGATCGGAAAGATGACCTGCTGCTATACTTCCGCGGGGCTGGCGTGCTGAGGCGGCGCCAGGGTGCTCGGCGATGATCTGCTTGGCCCTTTCGATGAGCGCGGCTTCCCTCGCAAATTTCTCATCGCCCTCCAGGCAGTCGTCAGAATCAATGCGAAGCGCCTCGGCCGCGAGGCGGTATCTGGACAGCAGCGTAGTTGCCGATGTGGGCCAGATCGATGATGGGACAAGACAGCTTTCTTTTTGCCAAGTTAATGGTCTTCTTGAGTGCCGAATATGACCATGGGGCGTTGATAGCTCTGCGCCGAGAGTTACCCAGGGTCGGGTAAAGACGAAATCGCCGTCCTGGATATTGGTGCCAGCAAACGTTTGAGAGCTCTGGTGCCGATGGTTCGTAGCGTTGCTCCTTGCAGCTCCGCACGATGTTCCACCACTTTACGGCATTCGCAAGGTCATCGGCCGTCTCCTGTAAGACTTGCGTGTGTGGCTGCTCTGGTGGGGTCGCATCCTGCGTGGGTGCGGGTGTTTCCACCGGCGCTGGAGTGTCCGCGGGCGCAGCGTAGGCGGCTGCATATGCACCAGCTGCAGCGGCCATGCATGCACCCAGGCGAAGAACATCTTGGAGGTCGGCGTCAGCATTCGCAGGCGCGGCTGTCTGTGCAGGCTGTGCGACTGCGGGCGGCGTCGGAGGCGGAAGTAGCTTGGCAATGGCTGGACTGCCTGCACTAGACTGCGCAGTCGCTGGGGTCTGCGCGGGTGCTGGCGGCGGCGTTGGGGGCATGGGTCGAGGCATGCGTATCGCCGCAAGTGCTGCTACCGACGCGATGTCACAAACTTCGCACTGACGCCTTGGCTCAGGAAGCTTATCAAGCGGTGGGTAAGTCCAGGTTGCACTGCGCTCTGGGCAGAGGACCATGCCCCCAACGGTACGGGTGGCGAGAATGGCACCTCGTGGAATAGTCCGCGGGCACACGATTGCGCCCTGCTCTACAAGCCAGAACTCACAACCTTCTGCGGTAGCGGCTTGTATGTCAATGACGACGTCGACCTGCTTCTTCCTGCGGTCGAAAGTGTAGCCGCGAAGCTTGGTGCGAGGGTTCGGCAAATCCTGACATGCAAAGGAACAGGAGCTGAAGAAAGCTTCCTTCCGAGTCACGTGCAGCGTCATTGCAAGGAATGATGTCATGCGAAGTAATGCTTCTCCAAGCATCCTTGGTCGTGGCGTGATGCAGGTCCTTGACGTCTGCCCATGATAACCGCTCCCACCCCATGTTCCAGGGCTGGCTCCGAACGCGCGCGCAACTCTGATCGCCAACAGCCCGAATGGCCAAACAATTCTCCCAAGGAAAATATTGGCCGTGAGTGTTGCAACCGCCGTCCCGAATAAAGACTTGGAAACGTGCCTTATCGTCCTCGAAGTGTAGTTGGAGGAAGCGTAGAACAGCGACGATGTAATAATATTTGCAGGCGGCCAAGGTTGTCCAAGTTGCTGAACCTGCTGCGTGTGGGCTGCGACGGTTTGGGGGTCTGGTCCATGTCCGTTCTGTCCAAATACGGTCTCCATCAGCTGGTCGAAAAAAGAGGCGGCGCTGTAAACTCCCCGTGGTGCCATATCGCGCGACCTCGGCCAGACGTTGACGCAGCGATCAAGGAACTGGTTGAGTCCGTTGCGCTCTTGGTTGTCCTTGCGCAACGTCGTGGAAATCGACTTGCTGAACTGCCTTGTTGCGCCAAAGAAGTGATGGGCAAGTCCCAATCATGTGAGCAGAGGTGGTCACGGTTGTTTTGTTTTCACATGGCACAACGTGACCCATTCGCATTCGGAGGAACATCCGCTGTCATGCAAGCCAGGGGCGTGCGCAATGACATAATCGTCGTATTGTAAGCCCTCGATGTATAGCTCATCCGTTGTGCACGCGGCGTAATTGCCATGTCGCCGTAGTAATGCAAGTGCCCAAGAATAGGGATTCAGTGTCTTCTTTCGGATGCAGTATTCCCCGGGCGTGCAGTATTTTCCAGATTTGCCCTATGTATATATATGTATCCGAACTCGTGCTGGGATCGATCGCAGCAATCATGCGCGGCCACTGCGAGCTGGGATGATGCCGCTGATGCCGCGGAAGGAGCGGCGTCGGCGGACGTCGCCACCAGCGCGCTGTCGTCCACGGTAGGCATAGACGGTGGGCGAGGCGGAGGCGCAGGTGGAGCTCTGGGCTCCGCCAGGAGAAGCGGCGGCGGCGGCGGGCGCAGCGGCGGCGGTGGCCGCGCGAGGGCAGGCGCGGCGGCATCCTCGGGCGGCGGAGGGTGCCTTCGCGGAGGCGGCGGAACCCGCGATGACAGCAATGGGCCTTTGTTTCCCTCGCTTGGTGGCGGGGATGGCGGGCAATCCTCGTTTGTCTCGGCCTGCCGCCGAAACCGCATCCTCAACTCGTCGATGTTGTCCCCGTTGAAATTGTTGGCCTCCTCAAGGAAGCTCGTCTCTACGCTTGCCCGCGAGATGGAGATTGGTCGTGCCTTGCCAGCGAACTGCTGTAATGCGATCCACGTCGAAGCGCGGCGAATCTGGAACGCCGTGGGACCGCATTTCTTCAAACGATCACGCTCAGGCGATGACAATGCATTCCAAAGCTCGGGGTAGTCGTTGACCAAGCCATTGAGCCTCGGGAGTATCATGGTGTAGGAGTTGAATTATGGCCATTCCGCGGCCGAAGAAACTGCTTTGCCATCCCAATCCCTTCCATAGGCACACGGGTCACGCTGAGTGCGCGCCAGAGTTGTCGCTTCTGGCGCCGTCATTCTGGGCCTTTCACAGGGTCTCTCAAGGGCTTGGGCCCAAAGGGCCGGAGCATCAGAAGGAAGACTCGGCGCGGGCGTTGCCGCCGGCGGGGGCATGGGAATGGCGCCGGCCGTAGATTGGATGGGCCACAGGGTGTTGCTCATCCACGAAACCATCGCATTTTCGCCAAGTGCCCGTCTGCAGTGCACTGAGGCCATGACGAAGTTGATAGTGCGTGTACTGCTCCAGGCGCATGCCAGAGCTCGGCGCAATTCGAAGGCAAATTTGTGCCCCTGATAGTCCTTGACACGTTTAATCAGGGGATGGCGAAAAGGAAATGGTTGGCTCGCCAAAGACATTGGAACTGGACTCTGGTTGCGCACTGTAGCGCCATGCGTGAGCTGCAATGTCAGCTGAACGAAATCGTGCTCATTCTTGATGGCGTGCCAAGCATTGGCATGAGGGCGATCCTGCGTTTCAATCCGTTGTTCCATGGGTAGAACTGCCATACCTCGGCCTGTGAACAAAGAGATGATCTCTGTGGGGAGGGCGTTGAAAGTATCGCCAAGGCCCCAATGTGTAGCGTTGCCAGGGCCCCTGACCGTGGGGCAGCGAAAATAGTTCAACACATCAATGCAATGTGGTATGACCATTTTGGCGTGTTGAGGCAAGCATGAAGCCACTCCCTGGCGCGTGGGAATGAACTGCTCGCGGTAATTGGCAGATAAACATCCGCGATCACGATGTGGGCGTAGGTCCATGTGTTTGCTGCCCCAAGCAATGCCATCCGCGCTCCACCAGAGGAAAACACTGTGGCCTCCCCGATAATGCTTTTGTTTGACATATGCGGGGACGCTGCCCGCCCAGTAATTCCAGATGACTTTGTTCCTGTCACGATAACCATCGTAATTACGGGCCATGAGATGCGCCCTGGCTCGGCGTATCATACCCAGAATGCCCTTTTGTTCTTTGTTACGTGGATCCGTGGAGGCCGTGGCGATGTCGAGTTCCAGGCGAAATCATCCATGATGCCTCAGTCGCGCGGCAGCTGGGCCAAACACGCAGGTGTCGCCACCGGCTTCAGGCAACAAGAGCAAGTTGCAACCAATGCGGCAACCCTTTATCAACCAACAACTATTGTAGTCATTCTCCTGCATGGCCCACAATAAGCTATCATCGCGCATCCAGACGTTGAAATCCTCGAGTGTAGCACCTTGCTGGCATTGGAACTCGCGCATCCAAGGGCAAACGAAAGAAACGAACGCAGGGTTGGATACATCCGCAATATGTCTGCGCAGTCGCGGGTCGTTCAAATCGTCAATGTCCTGACAGGGTGTTTCCATCTCTTTGATTTTGCTGCGTTTGCTCTGCATGACGCAACTGGCATCGCCGTGCAAATGCGCCGATTTGAAGGCGTGCCCATCAGGCCCTAGAGCGTGGATGACGGAAAATCCAAAGTCTCCCTGTAAAATGGGAGCCCAACCGCTGTCGCATAACGTCGTCTTGAGGTAACGACCAGACGCAAAAGCTGACCGTCTCGGTGGTGGTCGAGGCATCCGAAACTGCCGGCGTCTTTGCCTGGAGACACGTCGTTGGCGCGGGGCATGCTGGGCACCCATGGCTGCCAACTTGGGCCCAACTTGCGCAGCGTCTTCGTCGGGGGGAGAGCGCCGTCAGCTGCGGGTGTCGCCGCCGCCGCTGGCAGAGATTCAGCCCCGCCGAATCCTCCACGTGAAGTCATCCATGACGATGTTTTCATCTCATAGTTGTGGGCGCCTGTCAACTTGTGGAAGACTCGGGAGCATGTCTTCTGCATCGCCTCGGCATTTTTGACAATCTGGCCAGCCATGTCGGATGCGCGCGGCGCAGTAGGCGGCTTCGAAAGCAAATTTGCACCGTCTCGAAAGAAAATGGAGAAGTTGACCGACATGAGGCCATGCAGTGACAAGAGGAGTGGCATGGGGTTCTCGGCGTAGTATGCCTCATCGTTTGTTGGTGTCTTTCCTGAAGATTGCCAATGGGGACATTGCCAATGTTATCCCATGGCGCGCGGAGAATATGTCGCATGCTGCTGCGTGCGTCCATCGGGGGGCGCTTGGTGCCTTCTGTGCCGAGCGAGGGCACGTTGTGAAACGAAAGCTCGGGGCACTGCTGAAGGATGTTCGCGATGACGGAGTCCTTCGCGTAGAACCCTGTAGAAGGGGGCCATGCAACATTGAAGGCAAACCACGGCGACGCCGTGGGCGGAAACGGGGTCGGATTACGACTGCCGTCCAAGACCGCAAGAGCCTCATGCGCCGCATGGTCGGCGGCGGTGACGAGGCCCTGCTTGCTTGAACGGGGCCCGCACTGTTCGCTTCCATCGGGGCGCCTCTCGTGAGAAAGGAAAGAATTCATAAGAGAACCCTCCGAGAGGCGAAGGCGCGCCGCTCGTGGAGGGAACGCAGGGCCCATGCGGACGTTGCCATCGGCGTCAGCATCGGTGTTCCCTCCAATCTGCATCCCATGTAGCTCAATCTGGGGGTTGGCCATGATGGTCCGAGGTCGGTTGGGCTTGCTCCTATCGCCTGGACAAGGGTTGAAAGAGCGCGCGCGCTTGAGAGTCGGAAGGGCTTCGGACATGAGCGCATCGGGCAACGTGCACGCGCGTGCGCATGGAAGACGGAGGAAGGGCAACGCGAGGGCCAGTAGCGACAAGGCCAGCGGTCTTGGCGGTCTCCGACGTCTTCTCGGTCTTCGCGAGGGAACAAGGAAAAAGAACGATTGCTCTAATAACTCGTGCCAGAGGTAAGCCTTATCAGGCTCAAAATGTTTGGTCATCGTGCCAGCAACCTGTTTTTAGTTTCTACATTTTTGAACTGCGTCTGTTCCTGCTGGCATGTTTCTGTTATCCAGTCCAAAGGAATGCGGTGAGTACGATGAAGATGGCGAAGTGCGGGCGCGCGCCATTCTTGCACTATCGTAACGACTGCCTGGTTATCGTCGGACACGATAAGGTGCGCCATCTGGGGTCGTGCCCGTATGGTTAGAGGGGCATGTAGTACGATGTTTTCGTAAGTAATGTTGGATAATGATGTTCGTGATGATGGAGTAGCTCGTGTCGCTGTGTTAGAACCGGGAGAAGAAGCTCGCGCTGGTGAGGCCCTCCGTGGAGGCGTTTTGCGTCGATTCTGAATGCCGGCCATGGACGCGCTGGCGTCCTTCCCGCGGGTTGGGTCGTGCACCGCAGCTTCCCCAAAGGAAAGCAAAGGTGGACCTTCTGTGCGTGGAGACGCGTCAAGAGCCGCGATCTCGGACTCCGCGGTTGAATGTAATATCACGGTTTGCTGTTTGCATGCAGCATTGAGCAGGGAGAATGCGTTGGGGCCCACCGGCGACACAAAGACGCCAATAGTTGTCTTGGAGCTGTTGACGCAATCCGCGAAGGAGGCGTCGTAAAGAGCACGATGGAGATTCGACCAGATGCGTCGTCAATCCATCCGTGGGGACAGCGTGTACGTGTAGACTTCAAGTAACAGACAAATCGATGTAAACGCTTACCGCGTGCGTAGTTCCATCTGGCGATCTCCCGTGCCAGCGTGCAAACGGGGGGCAGGAGGTCGAACCTGCAGCAGCGGGCCAAGTACAATATCTTCATGAAGACACTTGCTGCGTTGGGCCCGAGTACGCCTGCATCATTTTTAATCGCGTTCTGAGAAGGACGTATCCTCGATGCCAGGGGTGTCGGTGTGCAAGAGATCGTCATATGCTATGCGTATGTTGTCGTTCGTCGGTTTTTCAACCGACGTGCAATATCTGGACGCGGACTTGGCAACCGGCGCAAAAAAGATCGAGGCTGGATTGAGCGAAGCCTGGGCGAGGATGATAGATTTTTCCCTGGGCCCGGTATGCCAGGTAGATTGGGCAGGCATTCCACGCATCGAGTAGTGCACTGGTCGGTACAGCCAAGCGCGTGGTGTCGAATCCCACGAACGTTGATGCACATGTGGATTGTTTGGGGTCATGCTCCGGCAACGTGGAACGGATCGTGGCTGTGCGTTTGTCGAAGACGCTTTGCGGTGCAGTCCATGTATCTTGACCGCGTCCCAAGTAGTGGTCGACTTGGGTGGGTGGGTCGATCTCAATTCAACTGCGTCGTATCCAGTCCCCTCCTGATTTCAAGTTCGTTCCGGGACCCGCCATCTTGAAGTCTTGACACGATGTACGCGGCAATGCTCTCCATCGGGATGTTCGGCGCACGCGGCCGCGTCGATGGCGAGGCAGTCGCCAGACCAGTGACCGCCAGAACGGAGATGGCATCCCATGAACAAGTCTTCTCGCGTTGTCTCATCAAACTTCGCCGCTGAATTGTCGAGGTCGGGGCCGGGGCATTTCCGGAATATGCGAGCACCAAACGGCCCTATTTGTCCGTTGAAGAGTTCTCCGACTTGAACTTCGTGTGATGCGTAGTCCCCGTAAGCTTTCCGCGCGGCTGCAACGCGGAGACATGGTCGAGCAGCGAAGTTGCGGCCGACGCCGCGCCTGCATAGTCTCTCTCCACCATGCGGCGCGCTGGTGTCGCGCCGCCATCCCAAGAGACGGCGCGCCTTCAATGGCTCGCCAGAATTGTCGGCGCAGATGCGCTTCACCTCATCGCTAGCGGCGTGGAACTCGAGGAAGGACGCCTCGGTGGTTTCGGCGCCCTTGTGCTTCGCAGGATATGCCATGATGGCGCCTGTAGACTGATCCAGCGCGAGCATGGCGTGCTTATCGCCGCATTGATCGGCGGCATCGTCTGCAGCAAGGACAATGTGGTCAGCAGTCAGGGCCTCACCGAATCGCTTCCTCGGTGGGCTGCGTTGGTGGGCTGGGTCGGTGCTGGCCTCGGCATGGCGCATTGTGTGCCGGGATTCGTGCGCATATCTCACAGTGAGGATGCTTTGGGCTGTGGGCGATGTAGTGCGAGGGATCGACGGGTGGCCGCGGCCGGCCAGATAGCGTCGCGCAACGAGTTGGCGGCGCAGACGCGGGCGCGCCCGCCCGCGCTAAATCGCCAGACGCCAGGTCGCTCACACTTGGCATGGATGCGGGTGTGTCCACCGGCGCAGGAACACAATGCGCCACGTCGCTCGCTCGGGGCGCAGACGCAAGTGCGTCCACCGGCGCGACGGCATCACCCATGCAACATCTACAAGAAAGGATGCGACAAATTAGGCTCATGCTGTAGCGCGCGTAGCGAACGTCGTGACTTAATTTGCGCGGGGCGCAACTGAGGCGGCGAAATCCGTTCCAGATTTTTAAAGTCGAATTCCGGGATACGGTTATTGACAGTAACATTGCGCCATTGACCGCTTGGGCCCCGCGGTAAGTGGCCCACTTGCGGATCCCAGACTTGTCGGAAGCCGCCATCTTGCACCAGTTGCCCCACAGATAGTGCCAGTGGGCAATCGTCCAGCGCAAAAGCTGAATTCGATAGTCCTATGTGCGGTAATATCAAGTGAATGTGTTCGTTGACGATCCTGTCGCCGTTGGCTGTTTCGAGTATATGTTAGCGTCCTTGGTGCGAGTCGATTGTTTATTGTGGTGTGAGATCGGCCTTGTCTTGGATATGATGGGCATAACCACTATCCAATATCCGCGTCCGTGACAACGCTGCAGTGGGCCACGTCAGAGATGTAGACTCGGGCACGGGCGTCGCCGCCGACGCAGCGTCGCAATGCGATGGCGGGGCGGGTGCCGTAGGAAGTCTGGAAGGCAGCGTGAGGTCACCGTGCCATCGTTGAGCCTGTCTGACAGTCGCGCAGCGCCTGCGCGCTGTCTTCCAACCACCAATCAGGCAACGGATCCAGTACATCAGCGGGGTCACCTTCGTTGGTACATGGTTCTCTTGATGTGAGAAAAGTCTGCGCTGAACCGCGTGAGAGATGATGTCAATGTTGTCGAGGTCGACACGTAGGCGCCGTGAATGTTGACTGGCGATGAGAAGCATCCCTTCGCGGGTCACAAATGTTCGATCACGTCGTCGACTGCGGCGCGCTGATGCGGGAGAGCGGTTCCGATTGCGGGTCGATGGTGATCGGCTGTAGCCGCGGGGCGCAGATCGGCGCCCGCCCCTGTCGCTCCTGGCGGGGGAACGTCCTTGATGGGGGTCGCGGTTGCGGCCCCGCGATGACGATCGGGGGCGTTGCGGGGGCCGCGACCCGGACTGCGCGAGCCTCGCCGCCCCCCGCGCCCTGGGGGCGGCGTTCCCAGGCGCGACCAACGCGCGCCCCCCGGACTTCGAGCCCTGCCGCCCCGCGCATGGGGGGTGTATTCGGCCCCCCGCGCGTCTTGGAGAGGGCGCCCCATTGCGGTCACCTTGGCTGCGCGTCCGGCCGGGGCTTCGCCCGGGGGTCGCGGCGCCGGGGTCGACGCGCGCAAATCGGCAACTGCTGCCACGTTTGCAATGTAATTTGGGGTCAGCATGAAAGCTGCATTCGGCAACGCGTGGGCGTCGATCTTGCCGTAGGCAGGCGCCGTGTCTCGCGCGGGCGAAACAGAAAGTTGGCGCGCCGCCCCTGGGCGGTAGCTTGGGGCCCCGCCCCGTGGAAAGTCGTCGTTCGCGGGCGTCTCTGCCGGCAGTCGATGCTCTACATGGAGGTCGCGGCGTGGAGCTGTTGCCAGATCCTGCGCGTGGCAGCCTGCGCCGTTCTCCGTTCTTGCAACGTCCTGACGTGAATGCGGCGCAGACGGCTGGCTCGCAACGAGTCATTTCGTTCGTGAGGCTGCGCCGGTTGCGTTCGAGTCGATGCAACTCGACGTTGGCCAGGGCGCGTTCTCGCAACCAGTCGCGCGTGCGATTGGGGTCGTTTGGTTCCATCTCGCCGTAGTCGCGCGCGTCCCGCTTCATCCGCGGATGTCTGCGAATCTGAGCTCGGAACAATGACTCAAGTATATTTGTGTAGGGTTGTTCGCGACGTTCCAAAAGCTCTTTGTTCCGGTCCACGATG
The DNA here is from genome assembly GCA_963575745.1 of Prorocentrum cordatum. Taxonomy (NCBI): domain Eukaryota; class Dinophyceae; order Prorocentrales; family Prorocentraceae; genus Prorocentrum; species Prorocentrum cordatum. The sequence goes on from CAUYUJ010017837.1 coordinate 754,728, forward strand.
AATCGTTTGAGATCGCCATCCCGCATGCGAATAAGTTGTAGACGTTGAAAGTCGCGCGTCGAGTCGTCGACGTCAGTGACTTTGTGCGATTGCCATATAGTCCAATAGATCTTTGAACCTATCAGCACGCGGTCGGATTCATTATCCTGAGCTTCGGGGCTGCTCTTCAACATATAACAGAGCTCAGTTTTCAGAACTGCCGAGAGTCCGACAACAAGTTTACAATCAATGCTTTCGAAATTGCCGCTGTCTTGTAAGTCTTCAAACGTAGTGTCAGGTTGTTCGGCGACACGCAGGAGTGCGAATGCCCCGGCAGGGCGTCCGGAGGCTCTGCCAAACATTTCTCTGACCATCTGCTGCCACTCCTGTAACTGAGTAATGCGCGGCAGCGCTTCCTTATCGGGGTGGCACCCGCGAGAGAGAGAGAGAGAGAGAGAGAGAGAGAGAGAGAGAGAAAGAGAGAGAAAAGAGAGAGAGAGAGAGAGAGAGAGAGAGAGCTGTGAGACTTTCTGCGATGGAATCGGCGGCGCTGGCGATGGTTCACGCGCAGGAGAGACGTGGCGCGTCTGAGCCGATGCCGCTGCAGAGGCGGCTCCTGGTGACTGCAGCGCGGATGTCTCCATCGGCGAGGGTTAGGGCACCGCCGGTGGTAGGTTGTGGAGGTGGGGTCGAAATGTGGCTCTGAGCGTCGCTCACGTGGGCCTTTATGGTGGCTTCGCCAGTTGTGATGTCGGTATGCGTCTTCTCGACGCTCTGTCGTGAGCCGCATGTGTCGTCTTTGGTGTCGCGAGTGCGCTGGGGGTGCCGGTCCAGCCCCCAAGCTCAAGTCCTGGACTCGTCGGTTGCGTGCTTCGCGCTCTCGTTCCACGCGGGCGAGCGCGTCCTCGGCCCGTGCCTTTTCGGCGTCTCTTTCGTGGGAGATCTGGGCGAGCAGTAGCTGCGCGTTGTCCGCCGCCTCCCATGCCTCGGCCACTCGGGCGTCGAGGGCGGCGAAATCGTAAGCCGCAGTCGGGGTGCCCAGCTGATCGGCATGGGCCTGTGCAGCGCGCAACTCAGCCAGTGACTACCTACCAGACCACCCCAACCCAACCCGAAGACCCGAATTTCGGGTTGGGGGGGGTAAGGGTTCCACGTGTGTTTTTTTCTCGATGTTTCCCGACCCCCCCCCCCCACTGGAAATCGAGGGTAAATCTGAGCCTTCGGGTTGGGTTGGGGTGGTTTGTTGGGTGGTGAGCCAGCGCAGCCTGTGCTTGCTCGACCGCGGGGACTCGGCTCTCGAGCGCTGGCGCGCGTCCCTCCGAAGCGTCAAGACGTTGAGCGATAGCCGTCTCAGCACTAGGCAACTTGCCGTGCAAATCGGACGTGGTTGTGGTGCTTCGGGAGCCCACAGTGACAGTGGCCACTTTCGACCTGGGTACGGAGCGCATTGAGGTCGTTTCGGACTTTTTGATCCGTAAGCCCATGTACATCCATAGCTGGAACCTGCTTTATTGTCGGGAACTCATCGTGTAGGGTCCTGACTGCAGCAGTGCCCGCGTCCCCGACGCTCACAAACTGCGTCTCTACTGTAAGTAGGTAGTCGTGGAGCGTTTGAGTTGCAGAGGAGTCGGAACCTCGGCGTGACTCCGTGCGGTCGCCTTGACACTGGGCCTGAGCGAGGATCGATCGATCTTCAACGATCCGAGCGTCGACGAGGGCAAGGGCGTCGTGGAGTTCATGCCTCAGTGTTGCTCTGCGCAGCACGGCCCGACAACTGTTGGATTGTGCAAGTTCCAGCGCGGTGTCTAAACTCGGCCAAATCACTGGCTGAGGGCGACGCGCGCGGTGCGATGTTGCGCCGCAGGGAACTCTGCCGTGAGCGCCTCTGGGAGGGGCTGCGGCTGTTGCCCCTGCCAGGAGACTGGAGACGATACCGCTCGGGGGTTCTTCGCTGCGAGGTCCGTCCACTGCGATCTTCTATCACTCGCACGTGTTCTGAAACGGAAACCACGGTTGGGCTCATGAGACGCCGTGCGTCGCAGCGGCGGCGCCGCGAGGAAACGCTCTGGGGGGACGCTTCACTGGCGCCACCACCGCGGGCGTTTCGAACTGCGAAGGTTGAAGGATAAGGAGGCGAGGCGAATCCAGCGGTGGCTTCGAGGGCAACCGCGGGTGTTTCCACCGGACTTCACTCAAAGTTGCGTCGGGCGCCCCCTTGAGTGCGGGAGACACCGAGGGGGGGCCCGCTCGCGGCCTTGAACCAGAGGGGGGCGGAGGAGAAGGGAAAACACCCACACACACACACATCCATATCATGACACTCACACACATATAGAAAAAGAGAAAGAGAGAGAGAGAGAGAGAACAACGGGTACGCGTATACATGAAAATACGAACGAGAAAACGCGATTTGGAGAAAACATGCAGACAATTACGCCCGTTCCTCGTTTCCACGTTCTTGGGACCATGGGTGGGGCGGAGGGCGGCCGCGTCGCCCGGGCTGGATCCTAGAACTCACCCCGTTAGGGGCCTGCGGAGCAGCAGCATCAGTGTCAGCATCAGTGCGTCTTTGAAAACTGTTTGTCGTTCGCGGGGAGGGTGGGCAGGGGGGGCGTCATAACGTAACGCCCACGCCCCCCGCTGTGACAGACTGTGGTGCCAGACGCTCTGCGGCACTGAGCGCGGAGGAGCGCTGCGCTATGGCAGTGGTAGCATAGCGCGCGTTATGGCCCTGAGGGTAAAACGCTAATCCTCCCCTTGCACCAACATCAATTCCAGCGCCCCTCCCCATGATCGACGGCGCGGCGGCCCTGAACGGCGGCTTACCCACGCGGGCCGCGAGCGCAGCACGCCACGTGGAAACGAGCGCGACCTCAGTGCGGGCAGCCCGCGCGGTCGACCCCGCTTGCCTGGCACCGCCCGCCTGGTGAGAGTCGTCGCCCGAGCGCAGGTATTCCAGCGACTCCTGCAGCAGGGACCTGCCCTCCGCCCAGAAACAGTCGTCGTCGAGGCTCTCCAGCAGCTTCTCGAGGGCCTCCATGCCCTGCGCTTGCGCCTCGTCGCGGAGGGACGAGGCCTTCAAGAAGGCTTCCGCCTTACTCAGCAGGTCTTCCACTTCCTTCTTTTCCCTGTTGCTTTTCCTGAGCATGTCCAGCAACTCCTGAGGAGGAACGATAGGCGGGGCCTGGCTCATGAGGGAAACATTGAGTCGAAATCGGCATCGCCGATAAAACGGCGTTAGGCACTCGTTAGCGAAGCCGAACTTTTCCTGGGCGGGAAATGGGTCCAAGCCCCGATCGGCGATGAATGGGCGAATGGAGGTCGGTGCCTCCCACCCCTGGGCCACTGCCCCCCTGTCGCTGCCCCCAGGCTCCATGTTCTGCGACTTGAGATCCTCCATCTCCTGCAACACCGGCTGCATGTACTGCTCCTCCCACTTGCGGTGCAGCTCGTCGAGCTTGGCCTCCCATGCCTCTGGGGGGACAGACAACGATACCGATACCGTTACTCACAAACCTTTCCCGGGGTGCATTTTGACAAGGAATTCGAGGCGAACCAAGCCGTGGCGACGAGGGCTCTCCAGGACGAACAGCGGCATCGGTCCTTTTTTTGTTTTTCCTCTGAGCCTCGTCGTCCCACGCGGCACCCGGCGCGTTCCTAGAGGCACAACGAACTGCATAAGAATACCCTGTGGAGCTCTGCGCGGATTTCCTGGATCAGCGCTGGGGCCGGGGGCCCCCAGAGCAGGTCCAAGAAATTTGCGCGGACCATCGAAAGCTTACGTTTACGCAGTGTATTTGTATTCGAGTTCCTCCCGAGCAGCTGGTCGGCCTTCGCCTGGGTCTCCTCCTCCTGCCGCCTCTCGATCACACGCTCGAGGCGCGAACCCGCGGCGTGCGCCTCCCGCTCGGCACTGCCCGCCCTGGCCACCTGGGCCGACAGCTCCGCCTGGAGCCTGCGGCGCTCGCTCTCCATGTCGTGGAGGCTGACATGGTACACCGAGACCTAGAGAAACAAGGAACTGCAATGACTTAAATGTTCGAAAGTATGCGCGGGTTTCTTGGATCGGGGACCCCTCTGGCGCCACCTCTGGCGCCGCACTTGGCCCGCTCCGCGCGACAAGATGTCCGCGCGGAGCTCCAACAGTTTGTGTTTCTGCCGTTCCTTTTTTTTGTTTTAAAAAATGCCCCCCCCCAACAGTGCAAGCACAACCGCGACGAACCCCCGGACGAAACGCAGGTATCAGAGGCGTCAAGCCAGTGAAAAGTAAGGGTACAGGGCTTGACAATGAGGTAATGAGCTGCGAACCCTACTCTGAGGAAAACGTCGGCGACGCATCGAGGCATCCTGCAACTTATGCCTAGATGGCAAGCAAGGCGAGAGGTAAGAGAGGAACCATGGGAATGGGACATGGATCGTGGAAGGGCGTGGCCGTTGTCCGCGACTATGATCCCACTTGAGGCGCGCAGAGTCGCGTGCGCCTGGCGCATAGGACAGCGCTGCCTTGAGAAAGGACAGCGTCGGACATAGCGTTCGCTATACAGCCTCTATCGAAATGTCGTTTAAAATCGGGAGGGGCCGAACGCTATGTCCTTTTCGTAATGAATTATGACAAGTATACAAGAAGGATGGGGACCTTGTTTTTCAACATCCCCAGAAATGCGCAGGCAAGTAAGAGAAAAACAGCACAGAGCAGTAGAGCCGGTCATGGCACATTGCCATGACCAGCCGCAAATACTTATAGATGATCACGGGCAAGACCGCGCGACCATCCGTAGATGACTCACAGGGCGACCCGCCAAACGCCAGCCGACAGATCGCGCGGCCAGCGAGGGGCTATGGCCAAGCGGTGAGATCCCCTCGAATAGTAAAAAGAAGTGGCGCCATGAGTCTCCACGCCCGTGCCCAGGCGAGGATGACCGCGCCGCAGGTGTGCATGCCCGTGTCTGGGTAAGGATAGTTACTTATCTGAAGGTAAGTAGTCGCCTTCATTGGTTTTCGCGGGCCCTGAATAGGGTGCCCTTATGTTGGTGATGTATCTTTCTTGCCTCGATAAGGTCTGTACTTCTTTACTTCGCATTTGAAGGACTGATTTTCTTCCATCACTTGCAACAGTAGCGCGCGGTCGATGCGCCCTTTGGCATGGCCGTCAGCGGTCGCATCTCGGGTATCACACCGCTGTGCGCCATGAGCCATACCTCGGTCCATCATCTGTCTTATCCAGCTGATACGTCCCAGTTCTTAAGTTGTGTAGGTGTTAGGGGTCCAGTTTTAAGCTCACGCGGTGAAACTACGGTGGGATAGCAGTCCTCAAGGTCATGGGCGGCTGCCAATGTTTCAGCTGAGTAGCTGGAGCGCACCTGCAACCGATGCGAATTGCAGCGCGCATCAACCAGATGCACTACTTCCTTGTCATTGGGCGCGTGAACATGCAGTAGGAGGTCGGCTCCTCGGATGCATGCAACATCCCTTTACTTCGTCTTCGCCCCCATTAAGGCGACGGTATCCTGCGTCAATATGAAGGTCCACTTCTCCTGTCGGAGTCATAAGTTGACATGCGAGTTTCTTTGAACCTTGCTAAAGCTTGCGCGTGACAGCGTTGAGTCCGCGAGCTTGGAGGTTAGTGGGCCCCTGTGCGCGGCGCAAGGATACCCCGCGCATCATTCACCGCGCTTGGATGGTCAATGCGTGCGCCACGGCGCCGCGTAAACAAATGGACACGTCGGAAACGGTATTCGTTGCCTCTATCTTCCGCTGTAGCGCCCGTAAGTTCTGGGTGCTGTATCGGACGGAGCTGTTTGATGTATTCGTCCTGATCTTGCTGGACGTGGCCGTCCTCGGTCTCAGTGTATCGCGCGGCGCAATTGGTGCAGCAATGTTTGTTCAATTAACATGCGCCGAACGCACCTTCTACACACGCGCCGTTCTTGCCAATCGTGTCATCCGCTCCTGCCATTTTGATGTTGTCAACGTGCTCGGCTGTGAGGGGGCTTGGGCCTGTCTCAAATTATTCGCAACATGACGTGAGCTTCAGCCCGAAACCTCGCGTGATGGTTCTGCGCTCAAGTGAGAATTCCCCAGGGGCGTCCTTGGTGCCTGTGCCTGGCGCACGGCACTGAAGACGACGCTTTGGATCGTCACAAGACGAGGAACCGGACAGTCCGCGCAGCGCCGAGGCTGAACCAGGTGGGAGAGCAGAGCAAACCATGCGCTCTTTCTCACCAGTGGCCTCTGCCAACTCACGGTAAGTCAGACCCCTCAAGAAAGCCTTATCGATGTTCATGGATGCCATGACCCACTGTCTCTTGCACGCAGCCGCGCTTGCGAGCCATCTCCGTCTTGCTCGACGAGCCGTGCCTGAGGAGGTTTCTACGTCGACAGCTTCGACGTCCATAAAGCCGCGGAGAACAAGGCGCAGTCGCACTGTTCGTTCCATGCCGCCTTTATCGTTTTTGTTGACAGACTTCCACTTCTAAGCGTATCTAGAGGTCATGATCTTACTTGAACCCTTGATGTATTGCATCCTGAAGCATGGGTTATCATCTCATATCTTAGGTTCAGCGTGCAAAGTCCGAGATATCTCGGTCGGGTTGGCCTGAATTGCTGCCTTCGTCGGGAGGTCGTCTTCCTCTACAGCCGCGGCGCTTTTCGCGGCGGCCGAGACCTATGCGCGGATTGCGGTTACTTGGTCGCCGTGGAGCGACGCGCGTTATTGCTCCGATAGAACGACATTGGTCACGCCAGCAGCAAAACATGACTCGACATGGCGGCCGTGGTCGCCCGAGTCGAGATCGCATGTCTCGTCGTGTTCGGTGGCCAAAGGAAGCAGGAAGGTCTCGTCGGCGTCGCGGTTCCGAGCCAAACCTATTTCTCGCATGTGTCCTGGCTATTCGCTGGCCACAGCCGCGAGTGCGCGGTTGTCGGTGACCACGTCAGTGGGCATCGAACACTGGGGCTCCCATGACGGGGTTTCGAGTAGCTCCGTTTCCTCTTGAAGCTCTACATGCCACGTGTCCATGACATGCGGTTCCAAATCTGTTTCTGACTATTCAGCAATAATCCGTCGTCTGCCGTCAAGGGCGACCGGTGCTGGAGGTCCGTCCTCCTCTTGGGCGTAGCCACCCGTCGCTGGCGCGCCCGCCAGGTCCTCGAACTTTGGGAGATCCTCATCGAAACCTGCTAACTGTTTTGATGACTTGAAGCGCTGAATGATTCGCGCGCGCGCGGTGCCAGTGGTGCCGGGCACGTTAAGAGCGGCACCCTCTGACTCGTAGCAGTGGAGTCCCGGTGCAACGTCGCTATCATCACATGCCAAGACGCAGCCATCAGCGCGGGGTGCTGCCAGTAACCTGTAGCTGCTTTTAGCCAAACGCACAGCTACAACGTTGCCCATGCTTTTCCGATGAGGAACTGCAGGGCTACGTGCACTTTGGGCGAGATCCAGCTCGCTGTAGTCCCCCGCAAGGTTCCCTGCTTGATCCGCAAGTCGCCGAAGACTATAGCAGGTTTCCCCGCGCGCAGGCAAGTTCGCGACAAAAGCCAGCGCCGTTCACATTGCCGTTGTATCCGAGCCGGCCTCGCGGGCCACAAATACTTCAAACAATAATGCGCGTTGTAAGTCTGGGTATTGTACCAAGATTTCCCGACCGCCGACTTGCGCTACTGCCTGACCACGGTCAGGGTAGTTACAGGCGATAGGGCACGGTCCGCTCCATCCGCTCCAATCGTCCTCGGTCGTGGCCGGACGGTGGTAGTCCACGAGATCCCCTGGCTGATAACTGTGGTGCCCCGCTGCCGTCTTCTTTGTGTGCGGGCTCTTCTTGGCTTTGGCTACTGCTGTGGCTTGTGTGATGGCCCAAATGCTTATTTCTCTGACTCTTTGTTCTCGTCTGTGATCGGGCGTCTCCGTCCCCTGTTGGTGGTCCAATACCGGTAGGTCTGGTAAACAAGCCCGTTGTCGCCCGCGCAGTGCTTGGCATGGAGATACACCGTTGTAGAACGTAAGAGCACCGCAGACAAATCCGCCGACCTCGTCGGCGCGTGCGAGGGGCTTGTCCGTTCAAGTCGCCATCTCCGTCATTCGTGGGTCGCCGTCGCTGTTGACACCTCCTTTCCCCGGGCTCGTCGAAGCCCCCCTTCCCCGCGGGCCTCCTCAGCGCGCCAGCCGAAGCAAAGTTGAGCAACGTCGCAATTGAATCGAAGGGGGGGCCCTTCCCTTCGACCCCTCCGCCGCCGGGGGCGGGGGCGGGGCGGCCGAGGAGGGGGGGGGGGGGGGGCGGGGGGGCGCGCGGTCAAATGCGACGCCCCCCCCGGGAGCCCCGGGGCCCAGACGTGGCCCCAAGCCCCCAGACGGGCCAAGAGCGCCCAGAGAGGCCCCGAAGACGCTCTAAGATAACACCGAATCGCCGAACGATCTGTCCAAGACGCCTCGACGGCCCCCAGACAGCCCGAGAGGCCTGGAAAGCGCTCCAAGGCCTCCAGGAGCTCTCAAGAGAGCCCCCAGGAGCAAAACATATTCATTTCCAATGCGTCTTTGAGAAAATGCGGCGCTCTTGCCTCTTCCGCTTCCCGACGCGCAAAGACGGCCCAAGAAGCCCCCAAGATCGCCCCGGGAGGCGCCCGAGAGGGCCCCCCCAAAGGCCGAAGAGGGCCCCGAGACTGCCCAAGACGCCTCCAAGACGGCCCAAAAGGCCCTCGAGACGGCCCCAGGAAGAGGCACCCAAGAAGCCCCGAAGAAGCCCCAAGAGGCCCCAGGAGGCCCCCAAAGGGCCCCCAAACTGCCCCGCGACAGCCCAGGAGAGCCCCAATATTGCCCAGTAGGTCTCCGAGAGCGCCTCGAGACGGCGCGAGGGGGGCCCTGGGCGGCCCAAGACTGCCTCAAGAGAGCCCCAGGCTGTCCTAAGAAAGCTCCTGGCCTCCTCCTCTTCCTCATCCCCCTCTTTTATCCGGGGGGGCCCCGGGGGCGGGCCTCGAACGGTCGCGCGCCGCCTGGCCGAAAAAAACAACAACCCGTCAATCCTCCCCCCGAACGGGCTTGCCTGTGTAGGGGCCCCGATTGTCGAGGAGACGTTCCAAGTCTCGTCGCCGTCTCTCGTGGGCCGCGACGCCTTTCACTTGGGGGCCCTCGCAGCCTCGCAGCAGTTTTTGGGCTCGAGAGGTGGCGAGGGCCCCGCCAATGACGCGCGCGGCGCGCCCCGCCCTCTCGACCGCCTCGCGCCGACGCGGCGGGGGTGGGGAGGCCAGACTCGGGTTCGCTTCGGCCCCTCCGACCTCGGCTCGCGAAACAAAGCTGGACTTTTTTGGGCCGCCGTTCCCGCGGATCAAAGTCCGCGAAACCAAGCGGGCCCTGCCCCTGGCAAGCGCGCCCTCCCAACCTGGATAACATTCCTCACGGGCTGACGCCGGCCGACTTGGAAGGCGGGCGGTGCGAGGGCAGGCCGCGCACTTCCAGGCGCCGCCTTTAAGGGGCCTGAGCCTGTGGATCCGCTCGGGAACGACCGCGGGACGAACGCCCCGCGCCTTTTTCCGAGCTCGCCCAGCGGCGGGAGGAGGCAGGCTCACGGCGGCAACCTTGGACTCTGATGGCTTCGCGCGAAACGAGGCCGCAAAACTTAAAACCCTGCGCGTGTGTTCTAAATCGGCCATATCCGGGTCAACTCGCCACTTCGGTGCCGCGCGCCCCTCGGCGCCTTGTCTCGCGCTGGAGTCGGCGCGCTCATTCGTCGCGAAAGAAACTAGATCCCCCCGCCCCCCCTCTAGGTGGGCTCTCTGCGCGCCGGTTTGGTGAGACGCGATTTAAGCAATCTGGGAGTTCACCCCAGGCACGAGCCCATGGCCCTCCAAGACAGCCCAAACCCTGCGCCACAGATGCGCGGTTATCTGATCGCTCCTCTCGCAGACTTCCCCAGCAGCCAGGAGGCGCTCCACGGTGGACTTGCTGTCAATGATGAGCCCCTCGAGCCCCGCCGAGTTCCGAACGGCCTGGGGCGCGGCCCAGATCTCGCAGTGGGCCGACGCGGGCCGCGAAACGGGAACGCTTCCAAAAAACTGACTGGCGCTCGCGTTTCTTTTCGCGACCCCAGCTGATGGCGGCGATGCCTGCTGCGGATAGTTCCTCCGTGTCGGGACAGAGCGCGCGTCCGCCCGTGGCGACCCAGCCCGTCAAGGCGCGATCGCCGCCCAGATCCCCGAGTGCGTAGACGTCAGGAGGGGTCGGGGCCACGCGCTCGCCCACTGGATCTGAGATGAGGCCCGCGCCCACTTCCAGTGAAGCAGGTCGCTATCACGACCGCGTTGCTCCTCTCTGCTGGCCGCCGTCTCGCCTAGACGGGCCGCGTCCTTGAAATTGCGCGACATCGCTGGGTCCGCGAGCTCTTTCCTGATATTCTCGCAAACCTCCGAAACGCATGTGTAATAGACATGCGTCAGTGCCCCTTCCCCATTGTTACATTGAGGGCACAGCGGACTCTCCACTTCCCCGCGCTCGCAGCAAACAACCTGCGATGGGTGCCCACCCGAAGCAGCAGCACGGGCGCATTTGATGCGATGTCGAGTCCAGTTATCAATCTCCCTGGCGCGAACGAGCTGCTTGACGGGCAGCAAAAAGGGCTTGGGACGAAGAAGCCGAGGGTCCTCCTGCGCCCAGGCCCAATCAGAAACTCTCCTGTACATGATCGAGTGCTCGGCCCGCTCCAGGACTTCCAGCGGCCCTCTGCCCCGCCATCCCCCTGCTCTCCTCTGCCTCCTTCTCCTCCTCTTGCTTCTCCTCCACATCCTTCCCCCCCCTTCCCCCTCCCGCATCCACCTCCTCCACACTTCTTCCACCTCCCACTCATCCCCCCCCCCCCCCCCCCCCCCCCCCCCCCCCCCCCCCCCCCTTGTTTTCATCCTCGTCGTTCTCAGGGTCGGCGGCGCCGGCCGTGAGGCCTTCGCAATGGGCCTTCGTGCAATAATCGCGTAAAAACCAATGGTATGTTCTGCCGCCGTTCTAATTATTCTTCCATCGTGTGTAGGGCGCGCCTGAACACGCCGTTGCGCGCTTCAATGGCGGTGGCATGCTGGCCTCGAGCACGAGTGCGAAGTCCTGCGCCTGTAGCCTTCAAGATAGCTTTGGCAGAATCGATTTTCAGAGCACCTTCACCGTCGGAAGTCGCCGGGCCGTGCTGCATCCAGCAGATGTGATAGGCGCACAATATCGCATGCTCGTCCCGTCGGCAATCTCCCGGCCTGCAGCCCAACGAATGCATCGGTCGATGACGTGCAACAATATGTTGCTTGTAGACGCATCAACTTACACTCAACTTCTTCGTTGAATTTGCTGGGGAGACTTATCGAAGGCATAACGGCGTTGTCTGGTTTCTCCCAGGCTCTGCACTCGCGGCATGAATCTACGCCACTTGTCATTTGTAGTCGTGCAACATCAGTTCCCATGCGCGACAGAATCGCGCGCATCTTTGGTTCAGAAGCGTGGTGCCATCGTCGGTGCAGCTTTCGTAGCTCTTTCAGCGCGGCGGTCGGATCGTAACTTTTGAAGCTGTGAAAGCTTATCTGGATGTCAAATCTTGACTATTCAGGTAACCTTGCACGCGGCCGTGCTTCCGCTGCAGGCGGCGGAGGAGGCGGCGCGACGCCGTTTTCCTCTCGTCCGCGTCGTCGGGCGACACGCGGAGGGTCAGAAGAGCTAAGAGCTCCCAAGCCGCTGTGTGCGCCTCCTTTCGCGTCGTAACTGCTGGCGCCCACAACTGGGTTCTGGGGGTTTCCACGTGAAGGTGGAGGTGCACGTGGCCATGCTTCTCCCCGGGGTTCCTGTCGAACTGGCGGTTGCTCTGCTGGTGCATGTGCCTCATCAGCGAGGTCGTCTGGTGCAGCTGCTGGCGCAGCAGCAGCAGCAGCAGGTGCAGGTGCCCCTTTCCGCCGGTGCTGGCGCAGCCGGTGGAGCTTGTCCATGGTTGCCTAGCAATTGCCACGGTTGGGCAGACCTACGCTTGCCTGGCGTCGGCAGGTGGTAGGGCGTGTTATTGCCGTGATCCTTTTTGCATTTTGGGCATGCCCAGTAGTAGGGTTCCCTGTCATATCAACGGCATGGACGTGGGTTTCGGTTGTGACTCGGTGATTTAATTCTCTTGACTGTTGTCGATGCAAGCTGGGCAACCAAATTCCCCCAATGGTGGTAGTTTGATGGATCCGTTCTCTTCCCGTGGTATCGCGGGATCATCGACATCGAACCCAGCAATGTTGAACAAAAAGCATTTGTACGTAGCACCCCGCATATGCGAATAAGAGTGAGGGGGCGGTGGGGGCGTCGGCAGTTTGCGAGGCTCTGGAGAAGCCCGCCGCAGGCGCCAAAGTTTCGCAAATTATGCAACGAGCCCGCCGCAGGCGCATATTTTTTCGTTGAACCAATGTGGGTAGGTCGCGGGTGGGTCGAAAATGGGTCGCGAGTGGGTCGCCGTTGGGTCGCGGGCAGAAAGCCCACCCCGTAATGGTCACCCCGACACGCGATGCTGTTTAGTTAACGCACGCAAGGAATGAATGGAACAGGGCCTGGCTGTTTAGTCAACGCCCAAGGCCGTTCAATAAACGTCAACTGTCGGATCCGAATGGTTTCCCCCCCCTCGAGGGTGGGTCGCGTGGTGGGTCGCGGGTGGGTCACGGGGCGCGTCGCGGGTAAGTCGCGAGTGGGTCGAGGATGGATTGCGGATGGATCGCGGGGTGGGTCGCGGGGTGGGTCGCGGGGGGGTCGCGGGGGGGTCGCGGGTGGGTCGCGGGCTGGGTCGCGGGGTGGGTCGGGGGTGGTTCGCGGGATGGGTCGCGGGATGGGTCGCGGGTGGGTCGCGGGTGGGTCGCGGGTTGGGTCGCGGGGTGGGTTGGGGGTGGGTCGCGGGGTGGTTCGCGGGATGGGTCGCGGGGTGGGTCGCGGGGCGGGCCGCGGGCGGGTCGCGGGTGGGACGACGACAACAAACGACAACAACAGCAACAGCAACGCAACACGCATAATTCCCACCACAAATCCCTTATTCAGCCACGCACCCAAAGACAATGAATGACCGGTCGGCCCCCTCACTCTGATCATGCCTGTCGGCGAAAAGGTTGTTGCCTCGTGCATTAAGGGACCTTGCAAACTGCAGTGCATCTACGATCAGCGATTGCATCTTTGGAGTGAATTGGGCAGCCCGTGCCAGTTCTCGCTTGCACGCTTGGGCGTGTTCATGAAAACCAAAACATATTGTGATCTCGAATGGCTTGAGAATGGCAGGATGGTTGGCCATCATTCCTGTAGGCTTCCTGATGAAAGTGCCAGGTGAATCGCGTAGCCCTGTCGAACACTGGCCTACTATCTGCTTGCAAATGGCCCTGCGTTTGACTAGTGCCGCCCGGGGGGCAACGTCGCCCACCCAGGTGCCAACGGGCTGCCCCCCTAGGGGGCCCGCGTTGGAGGTCGTCTTGCATGGCGGCTACCTCCCCACAGAAGGCGATGCGGAGAAAATCCTCCATGTGGCGTTTGTGCCGAAAAGGTCGCGGTTAATTTGGGAATGTAAATGCGGCGGCAAACCCGTGGTTCTGCAGTTGGGTTGTAGCATGACTAGCGTGACGAAGCACGTGCACAGATAGTTCGAGACAGCCTGCTGTGCTCGTGGATTGCCCACGTCCGCGTTGGTACGCTTGTCTTGGTCACCGCCAGAAGTGAACGTTCTTTTGAAAGCTAGTTGTGATCTGCCACCAGTGCCTCCACATAGTTCTAACATATCTACGCAGTTGCCCCTTCCATAGCAGATGGGAGGCAAAATGGTAAATACGTCGGCATGCGCGCCCGCAGTGCCACTTGGAGGCGTCAAGGAGAGGCTGTCGCAATCGTCTGACTCCAGCTTTTCTACTGGAACGTCGGAGAACAGTGCGGCATTTTCTCGGCCTTTTAGGTCGTCGCCACAGTCGCCGCTGCCATCTTCAACGCGTTTAGGTATCTTTTCGGTGTGACGCCAGCTTCCTTATCGTATTGTTGCTTTTCTTTCTGCTGTATCCGGGCATTGGTTGGCAATGCTGTCTGTGCGTTTGGCGTGTCCACCAATATCGGAAAAAACTTAATTTCGGGTAGGCCCCCGCTGTCAAGCCCAATCGAGAGGGGAGGAGAGCGATCATCTTCGGTGGACGAAACTCATTTCTTGCGGTTTGGCGGCGCATGCCCGTGTCCGATCAACGCTGAGGGATCTACTTCTCGATGCAATCTCGTACATATAGTGCGGGCTCCGTTGGGTAACGACGCTTTCCAATACTCACCGGTCGGTTGGTCCTTAACTTTAAAAGATTCAATCAGCTTCTTCTTGTCAAGGTCAAGTGTAAACCGGCGTACTACGTCGTCCCAACGTGGTCCGCTCTCTCTGGACTGCATATACTTATGTACGCCAGTATCGGTGCGAGTGAACACATGTAGGTAAACTTGCGTTATATATTTGTTTGTATCCTTACGGCATTGGTCCGCGAGTGCTGTCAGGAAGGTCATTGACTTGTTTCGCCATTCGGCATGTTGCTGGTCGTGTTTCGTACACGATGCACATATCTGAATGACGTAGCCACTGGGCCTCTTGTTGACACGATCAAACTTGACGTCGACATGACATAGGCGCATCCGGATCTCTCCGAGTTCAAAGATTTTGGAAAGCTTCCAGTATCGGAGCAAACTTCCAGAAGTATCCAGGCGGTCCTACCAAGACTATTCGCATCCTGAGAGCGTGTGCTTTGGCCAGGAGATTGCGTATTCTCTCAAAGCGTGGCCCAGCCCGTTTGCCTGGCAGCTTAACATGCCGGTCAGCGGGCGTTGCCACCCAGAGCGGCGCGTAATCTCCGGATAAGATTCCTCCGAGATATTGCGTTCCCACCGATGTCATTACCTCGTTGTGCGCGATGCGATCGCACATATCCTCGACGGCGAAGTTCGGCGGAAGCCGTGCGGATATCTTCTATAATGAATGATTTAGAGTGGCATGCTTCAGCGTTGGTTGTGGAGCGTGCTTCGACGCCGTTCTGTATTAGAAGGCGCGCGTCCGTGCCCTTGGCCCCCTTTGGGTGGCAAGCGGGCTTGGCCAGAGGGCCCGCCTGCCCGCGTCGGCGGGGGCCATCCCTGTGGGGTAGGATACCCGGCGACTAGTCGCTCGAGTACGTCCCACCCCAGCAGGCGCCCTGCTCGGCGGCGTTGTGTGACAACGAGCTCGGGTCTTCGGTGTGGAAGACCTATGGCCTGTCCTCCACAAGTGGGATGATGCCCCAATCTTCTCTGGGCGTGGCCGCCCTCGCCACATTGGAGCTGCCTGTGAACCAGTCCCTAGCCTCGTCCAGGCGTGGATGGAGAAGGTTCGTCATTGGGTCTGGATCCCACTTGCCAGCTGCTTCTCTCGCCTTGTGGACGCCTGCAACCAGCACCCTTGTCATCTCATGGCGATCTACTGGGCGATCGGATCGATGCCAGTGGTCCATTGTCGAGCTGACCATCATGGTGATCGCGTCGTCCACGGCCTGATCGAGGCGGTTCAACGTTTCATGATTATACTCGCCAATGTCCTGGCATGCCTGAGAGGCTTGTCCACGGTCGGCCTCTGTCTTATGCTGGGATGAGCTCCCAGCGCTAACATGCGTGAAAGTCTCAGCTGCTGAATCGCCCTCTGTCCTGGGAGTGGCCTTCCGATAGTGTGAGCATGGGATGGCCAAGTATCCTGAGGGCGTTTTCAACAGCATCAGAACTTGCGCGCCCTTGCCAAGCAGCACCTTCCATTTGTGCGGGCCTGGAAAAATAATGCATTCCTGGCCCTCCTCCAGGATCAAGAACTTTCCCTTTGATTGCGTGGAGGCAAGGCCAAGGATGGCGGGCAAGAGCCGGAGCCTTTTGCGATGCTACCAACAAATGCATCCACCTTTGTGGTCGGTGGTTTTTTCGGGATGTTGGCAACCGCAAGCGAGTGTGAGCGGCGCGGCTGCGCCACTGCCAACTCCGTTGACGTAGGGCAGCCTTTCCAAGTCCATGACCTTCGGCATGTGTCCATGCTGGCGGGATTACTGGTCGAACTCTCGTGCTGTGTTATGTTAGTACCTATGATGTTGATGTTCGAACAAATGTCTACCAGCATACGCAGTTGACCAGAGATCAATGTTTTGAGCTTGCCTGCTGAATGCACGCGCTGGATGCCAGCTGGGGTCGACATGGCATGCGTTTCCGCGCCCATTTGCCTTCTCAGCTTCCTCTGGTGGACGATGAACAGGTCCCTCGTCGGATTCGTGGTCGGAGGACCCCGTTGGCCATGACTGCGCTCATTTCTTCCATCGTGGCGGGCTAACGTTCAACTGCCCGATCGGCGTGTCTTTGGTGTTGACCAGTTCGGGCAGCGCGTTCGTTTCTTCACCAGTGGTGCGGATCTCGTTGTCCTGCAGCATGAATGCCGCGGCATGTTCGTGCACCGCCCTTTCTGCAGCAGCTGCCTGTTCCAAGGCCGCGTTCGTCGATGGGGGTCCACCCTCCTGCTCGTGGCCGAACGCGGGCTGCGGCGGCGCCCTGAGCCCGCCTGTTGTTGTTGCTGTTCTAGGCGGTCAAGCGGTGGGGTGCTGAAAGAATTTGGGGCTGCATGGGTTGCAAGCGCCCCCGCATCCAGCATCGATGGGGCGTCGGCTGGAGGCGCCCCCGCATCGCGCAAAAGCGGGATCTGAGTTGCCATTGCTGGGGGGGGGGGCTGCCGGAATCATATGGCTCGTGGCCGAGCTCGTCGGTGGAACTGACACCGAGACCTCATACAGCCAACAGGCGCAGGTCGGCTATCTCTTGAGCCTGCTGAATGGTCACAGCGGCTGCGCTCGATGTGTCAATGTGCCCCGCATGCGGATATTCCGCCACAGTGATTCCCCCTGTATACGGCACATGGAGCCTCTACGCCGGCCCCTGCCCTGCCCCTTGACACGCACGCCCGAGCGTTGTGGCCCCAGCATCCAGCATGGTAGCGGCGACCGAACTGTAGCCTCCACATCGTTTCGCGCAGCGAAGGACTCGAAGCAACCGGCGCACTGTGTGAAGGATATATCGGGCACCACAGGTGCGTCTGAGCTTTTGCCGCTGCAGCGTGGGCTCGCCCGCTTCACGGGGAGGCGGCGGTGGTCCATCCCTAGAACTTGGATTGGACATCGCGGTCGGCGCGTGTCCGCGTTGAGCGTTGCACATGGCGATGTGTTGCATCCGCCTCAAGTTCCGGTCGCGCGCGGCCCTTAGGACTTCTTCTGCTGCTTGCATGCTTGCTTGCATCAACGCGAGGATATCATGCAAATATGACAGCAAGGTGCTTGCAGGTGGGTTAACCTCAAAAGCTGGTGGCTGCAGTGCGGCGTTTGGGTTTGTAGGCGAAGTGCGATAACCCATGTGCGGATACGTCTGTGATCCTCAAACACGTACCGCTTGCAACCGATAGTAGTCATCCGCCATGTCCCGAGTCATTCGGTCCCGGGCCAAATGGCCCACCATTTGTGTTCCATTGATATCCGCATAGTGCGCGTGGAAAAATGGATGGTCCATCTGTGGTGGAGCTGGTCCTTGGAGTGGCAAGTGCGTTGGGTGCGCAGCGAATTCCGAAATAAATGGCAGCCTATCTGGGTGGTCGGACTCGCATCGGGGTGCCATCCCCAGGGAGGTGTCCAGTTGTTCTGGTCTGTCACATCCACTCCGAGCAGCCTTATCTTAGCTATGGCTGACTGATGTTGTTGCTGCATAAATCTCTGCTGCTCGCGCGAGGACTGCCTGCGTCCAGGCTGGTCCGTCGTTGGGAATGTCATCGGTGAGCTTCTGGACTGCCAGTGGCCTGGCCTTCGCGTGGGGTGCCGGATGGCGAAGTTGCACTTATAGCGGCTGCCAGGTCAGGATGTTGGCGCAGCATGGCCATGCGCTGCATGAGGTCATCATTGCTCGTCGGTGCTGCATTTAAACCATTGGGCGTGTCTGCCCCTGAAGCTAGGCTCGGCTCGGACCTTGGCTGACCGAGTGCCATGGGATCGAACCGAGCAGAGCCAGAATTACTGCGGCCTTGCCGATCCGAAACTCATGGGAGGCCCTGCCGGTGCATTTCGCAGGGCGTCGGCCTGCGGATCGAACCCACCGAAAACATCCAACAGAGTAGAGACGTCGCTGGATTGCGGCAACATCCATGAGTAGCCTGCATCGGTTGGCAAGGCTGCCGATGGCCCAGCATCTGTTGGCGTGGCCGCGTCCGCACGTGTCCCCGCGTCCATCAATAGGCTGACATGTGTCTCTTCAAGTTCCGATGAAAATGCGTCTGGGTCGAGGGCCTTACTGGGTGCAGGCACCCTAGCGATGGATTCAGGTGTGAATGATTCCATGCCAGGATATCCCATGGGCGCGTCCACCCCAACACCACACGGTCTTTCGGGCTCGCACCAGTTGCCTGGAAGTTCAATGTCACCGATGGTTATCGGCCAATCCCGCAGCTCATGTCAATCGTCATAGACATGATGGGAATTGTGCCAGACATGCTTCTGCTCGTCTTCGGGCTTCTACGCTAGCTGCATGGAATACTTGGTCAGAATAATTCCATCGAAACCGTCCGTCAAGACGATGTCGCTGGCGGAACGCCACACCTTTCCTCCGTCTTGTAAAAGGCGCGGAATAGCTATGAATCTGAAAAAAGGTTGGAGTCGGACCCGACGCCCCAACGGATCCCTGATCCCGGGACCTCCTGGCAAACGCGGACATCCGTGCCCAAACTGCCTACAGCGCCTACTTCGCGCGTGCGGCTCTGGACGACAAGGCGGTCCGCGCTCAAAAGTGCCCTGTAAATATTCCCCCCTGGCTCCGTGCATGAAGAACCTTGAGGGATGCTGGCCGCATATATGCCATTGGAGTGCGCAATGATTCTAATGACAAGAGGCGAGCGTCCGTCGGTGGCTCTGATCCACAGCGTTGGGGCATCATTGTCATCGTGTGTTTGATTCAGCTGAAGGCATGCCTTCACAGCACCCGAATAGTCCGTCATCTCGGCAATGTGTAGTTGCAGCCATGTAACATATTCGGGTGGTTGATTAAGCATCCGCTTGGCGATCGCTTCGTAATGATGACCGCCCCGGACGCGGGTCAGAACATCCGGAACCGCTACCGATCCATCGCAAGGGCCCCCGGGCCAGCAATCCCTAGTGAAATGCTTGCGGTTAGTACTGCTACGTCTATGGCCTATGCTTTCAGGTGCGAGACCACCACGCAGACATAGCAATTGTTTCGCTTTTGGGTGGCAAATGCAAATAATTTAAACTGTTACTTTCTAACTTTGTCGTTTCCTTTCCCCCCAGAGCCACATGGGCTCCACGTTGCGAAACTCCCTACGTGACCTTTCTGATGATGTTTCGGCGGCAGGCTGCGTCGGCGTCGCAGATGGGCCAGGGCCGTTATCTTTCTGAAGCGTGTCCGCCTTCTTGTTTTCAGGATCCCGTGGGCGTGCCCGCCCCAGCCGGGGCGTCGGTGCCATCCTGCTTAGAGGGCGTAGCCTTTGACCTTGGCATGAGTAGCACGGTCGGCGGCGGCTAGGCCGACGTCGAGGCCGCGGCCGACAACCCGGCAGACGCCGCGGCAGGCGGCCCACCCTAGAACTTTGCCGGAGGCGGTCCACCCTGACTTTGCCCGCGCAGCACCGGTCAGCTTCAGTTCCTTGTTCTGTCGTTCAGGCTAGAAGGACTCCACTTGGAGGCCTTCCGGCTTGGCTGTGGCTGAAGGCCGACTGGCAGTGGTTCTGGTCATTTACCAGTGTCCTGGCTTTGCTCTTCTTTGGTTTTCGGAAGCAAGTCTCTTGTGGCTTTCAGTCTTCTCATCGCTGCAGCATCGAAGGGAGTGCCAGGATTTGGCTGCTCTGCGCCCGTTGCCGAGCTCGAACCTCCGCGGCCTGCAGCAGAAGTCTCGGTGCCCAGTTACCTCGAAAAGCCAAGTCCGCTTGCGATTCGTCAGACCTCTTGGTAACCAGCGGATCGGGCATAGGTGTCGAGCTGCCTTTGAAGCGTTCAGCTATCTGCTTAACCCTGCCTTCGCGCCCAGTAGAGCCACGCTCGTCCTTGTTCTGCGCCCCGTTATTGTCCTCGTCTTCGAACTCGGGGGATTCTTCCAGATCCACTTCTTGATCAGGGCGCAGCTTCTTCTCGGAAGCCGCGTCTTCTTGGGTCTCCTGGGCACGTCCGCCCGTTGACCCGGCAGGTCATGTTGGCACGGGGGGTCGCTCGCCCTGCCCCCCGCCCTCTCCAATCCTATCATCTGCCGCTCGAGTTGATCCGGGAGGGGGCGCGAGGGCTCGGCACTCGAACTACTGGCGATCGGACTTGTCGCGTTCAGGTCGCGGTGGCGGGGAATGCTGGGATCGCAGTCGTCACTGTCGTCGGCGTCGTCAGCGGGATGGTCAGTGGGATGTCGGAACCGCCAATCCGCGCTGTAGACCTTAAGGGTGTGGGCATCTCCCAGATTTCTGGAGCTTCTGTGTCAGTCAATGAACTATGAGATGCAATGGACGTGGGCGTCCTTCCGCCTATGCCATCACCGCGATCGGGGTGCCACGGCGTCGCGCCATGATTAGGGCTGCAAGATAAGCGGCCATTTGGGCACGATGCTGCTGACTGTGAGTTGGGCAGGGGCATATGAGAGACGTCGCGCTTGAATGCCCGCCTTCCGTCACAGTCTCTGCCGCGACGGTCGGATGTTTTGATGACGTGACCTCTGTCGTCACGGATAACGCGATGTTTTAGCGACCGCCAGTGACGAATCTGGGCCCCTGCGTAGGAAATAACTCGTATCAGACTCGTCGTTTCCATGCCATGCGAGGGCCCTGGTCATCGCACGAGAAAAAATGCGCCCCCTACCCGGGGAGGCATGCCCCGTTCCCCAGCCTTTCTCGCTGGAGCTCGCGCCGTGCATGGGCTCGGCTGATTCGGCGTAGCATGTGCCCTTGGAGTGGACAGGGCCGCCCGTGTCCGGGCCGCGTTCTCCAGCTTTACCTAATCCGCCTGCTGCGTGGTGGGCCGTCGAGCCGCGCCCCGGGCGACCGCCCTCTTTCGTCGCCTTATAGGGGCCGCCAGAGCCGACTGGGGCCTTCCCAGTTTTACCCCGTATCATGCATGCGTTGGCGTGGGTCTGGCACCGACCCACCGCGGCCCGCTCCTCCTCCGCGAGTCCGAACGCTGTCGGGGGTGGGGGCGGGCTTAGGCGATTCTGCTAGTGTCCGGGCTGTTCAGTACGTCAGCGCCAATGGCAGGCATGGCCTCCGCGTCCGACATGCAGTCACCCTCGTCGTCAAATTCGGAATTTTCCTGCAAGTGTCCGAACCAGCGCGCGCCGACCCAATCCTCGACGGGGGCATCGTAGAGCTGTCCGATCCCGCCGTGGAGGCACTCCGCGCACCGCTCCACCGACGCGGCGGCGTTGGCGAAGTGAGCCATCAAAGCCAGGACAACCCGGTTCGAGAGGACAGGGGGTGATCAAGCTTGGGGAAATCAACGCACTTCGGATTGGTCCGAGCCAAGGAGTGCGGATCCGCCCCCCCTTCCATCACCCTTGGAACATTGCGCTTGGAGATGTTCAGCAGGTATTGCATGTCATCCTGCTTCCATCCTTACCCATGGGGTTAAGCCTGGGACTCTTGCCCTTACCCGTTGTGTGCCTACGACCTCTGCCTCTACCTTTGCTTCCTACGAGTGGGTCTTCAAAGTCGTAGTCGGTCAATCGAGCCAGGAACGTGGCTATGCCTCTGCTATGCAGTCTGCGGGTGCGTCTACCACCTTTGCCGCGACCCTTCCCCTTGCGGAACACGAGACGACGCGCTGCTCGCCTGGATATCCTAAACGATTGGTTCCTGCGTCGCCTCCACCTTCTACTGGCACGATGACATCCTAAGGGTAAGTATTGCGCAGCTGCATCATCACCGGCTGGCGGGTCTGACCAGTCGCGGTTTTCGGCGCCGCTAGAGGAGGCCGCATCGGCATCCGCACCAGAATCGAATGCATCGTCGTCTCGTTGGCTGGGTGAGGCCCAAAGGGTAGTCGCTCCCGGCGGTGCGCAGCTGGCCGCTGACTGCCAGCCCGTCTTTGAGCCAGACGCCTGTTCGCGGTTGTTGTTGGCACCTTGGCCTAGAATCGTAATGGGCTCAGCGGGCTCTCCGACATTCCAGATGCCGTTCGGCATGGCTGCCGGCGTGTCGCTTATTTCTGCGCGGTAAGTGCCAGCGCTGCGCCCGCTGAAGATGCCCCCGATGTTCCCTGGGGGGCGCTCAGCCAAGTGTCCACGGCTGCGCATTCGCTCCAAGAGTTGGTCGCGCTGTTGTTGAGTACGGGGCATCTGGTGGCTCAGCGGTTGCAGCAGCTGCGCTCCTCGGGAGGAACCAACCCCCAAGGCGCGAAACAAGATCAGAGTGAGGATCTGGACGTTGGGAATGTTAAAGCCTGCTGAGTCTGATTCCTGCCTGGCCATCTCGAATCGGGCCAGTTCTGCGTCGATGCGTTCACCTCTTTCGACCCTGAAGTCGATGAGGCCTCTCCCTGAGGTAAGCTGTCGCTCAGCTCGCCCTACAGGTTTTCAAATTTGGTGCTTAATGAGTGCATGATGTATGTGGCTCCGTCGGTGCGTCTCCCCTGTAGTGCGACACCATAATTAATGATATTTGACGGCACCCTCATGGCTAATGTCCTAGCCGATCCTCCCAGACCGCGCTGTAAGGCTGCGGCCTGTTGACCTGGCGTCATGCTTCTGCTTGTGGCGTTGAACCATGCGTGTACTTCGCGAACAAATTCGCAAAAGGGCACGTTGCCTTCGGGACCCCGGAATGGACCCCGAGTGCATGTTTCATCCCGTCCTCATCCTCGCATGCATTCCACGGCAAAACCTAGGCACACCCAGAGAACTCCAATGATGGCGACCTTAACATGGTGCATAGTAATGTTGTAGCTGATGATGTTGTGTTGCTTATCGTTGGATATTGTCGCGTCCGTAGGGTTGCGACTGGGTGTGTGGTCTGGCGTGGCCGTCAACTTGCGGATCGGTATCGGCGTTTGGGTTGTGCGTGGCGTGTGGCCACGCGGTGGGAAAATTGATGTGTAGAAATGTAGGTTACCAGTTGGTTCGAGCATTGGGAATGTAGTGGCTGCGAGCTGGCGCAGTTGGGTACTCCAATGTGCCGTGGTAAATGGTTATGTACATAACACCTGATGCAAGCCAGCCACATGAAGATGTGGCCAGACCCACCACCAAGTGAAAAGTCGGGGTGCAGGGCTTGACCATGAGGTAATATGCTGAGAACCTTAATTACTCTTAGGATAACGTCGGCGACGTATCGAGGTATCCCTCAACTCATTCTTAAATAACAAGAAAAGCGGGAGGAAAACGAGGAGCCATGGGAATGGGAGATGGGCCATAGAAAAACGTGGCCTTTTGTCCGCTGCTCTGATCCCAGTGGAGGCGCACAAAGTCGCGCGTGCTCCTGGCATATAGGACAGCGATGCCTTGAACCAAGACAGCGTCGGATATAGCGTTCGCTATACAACCTCTCCTAAAACCTCGTTTACAATAGGCAACCAGGGAGAAGGGGTCCACACGGGCACGTACACATAATCGCTCCGTTACACCTATCGAATGCATCCACCCCATGCAGTTTTTTCTAATTCTTCGAGAGAGACCAGCGTCGTCATCTGCTCCAACCACGAAGCTAGGTCGGCGCAGACGCGCGGCACGACCTTCTCCAGGTGGGGCATTCTAGCGGGCCCGCCCTCGTCGCACGTCTGCAGCACCGAGACGGCGTGGGCGGCGCGCCGTAGCACGAACTCGGCCGCCTGCAAGTGCTCCTGGAACCCCGCGTCTGCGCTCTCCTCGGCGTCCCCCTCGTCAGAAGAGGAAGAGGTACTGATACAGCTACACTTAATTCGCTTTCGCCTTTTCGAACCTCTTGTGATGCCCTCGTCGCCACGGTTGGATTCGACTGGAAATTCGGGTCAGAACGCACCCCTGGAAAGGTCCAGAAAGTGGCGGTATCGGTACCTTTTGGTTTCCCCACCTTTGGGGGCCGGTCGTCCATGAGCTCCCGCAGCCTCCGCAGCACCCTGGCTTGCCACTGCAGCTTCGCGCCGGCGCCCTCGTCCTCGCCCTTCGTGCCCCTGGAAAGCAGCTGGGACACAGCCTCGTCGCCGAACTCTTGCCACACCGCGGGCCAGTAGGACGGCGTGACGTCGAGCTCCTTCCCGAGCAGCCCGCTGGCCAGCGCCAGGGTCCTGGCGGCGGCACCCGCGCCCGCAAGGGGCAGGTCCAGGTCGCGCTCGAGGTCGGCGGAGGTGTGCCCCGAGGGCCCGGCCTCCTTGCCTGGGCTCGCGGCGTCGATGCGCATGGCGGGTGCAGGCCCGCAGGCCACGGGCGCAGCCGCAGCGCCTAGGGCCTCCGCCGCGCGGTGGCGGCCGCCGCGGACGGAGGCATGGCGCACTTCGCGCGACCGGCCGACGGCCCTTCGCGCGACCCGCCAGCGGAGGGCCTCGAGCCCAGGCGGCTGCGTCCCCCGCTGGCTGCTCGGCCTGCTCGTCTGCTGCTCGGCGGTGGCGGGTGCGGCCGCTCGCGCCCAGCTCTCGCGGCGGCTCTGGCGGGAGCGCCGCCGTGCAGAGGAGGGGCAGCGAGGGCGGAGGGGCAGACGCAAGGGGAAGCGGCTCGGGCCGCCAGGGCCCTACTCCCAGATCTCCGACGATGCGCTTCATGTTGAAATTCAGATGCGTTTCCTCGACTTCGGCCCCAGGGACCCGACGGGACCAAGATCAATTGATACGGGGCAAGAGACTGCCCCCTTTGGAGGGGGCTCTTGACCTCTGGGGCGGCACGCTGACAAACACACATCTTGGGGGAACGACAGCGATGACCACGACCAAGAATGGAGACAGACTCGTCGGCATCGCAGGCACACGCAAGGATAAACGCTGCGCATGTGGCTCACACTTGTGGCGTCGGTGGACCCGCTGTGCCAAGCAGACGGCCAAGGAATTCGACCTGGACCAGCTCGTCGAAGGCGGCGAGGGTCGCACCGCATCTGATCAGACGGATACACCCTGCGAAATGCTTTAGAAATCATGGGTTAAGAAATTCATAGTCTCAGAACTTGGAGAAAAACCCAACATTTCCATTAAAATCTTAGGATTCACATTGAAACGTTAAGAAAAATCAAGGCTCTGGCCGAAAACTTGAGTTTTCTTAAGCATCGCCCAAGGTGTAGGTCAGAAGTCCGGGGATCACCCCATGCAGGACTCAGGCATGCACATGGAGGATTTGATCTTGCGCGGAGCCCATGCCGAGTAATACCTTGGTGGAAGATAAGGCCAACGATGGGGCATCTGCTTCTTTGTCAAGCCGCACTCTCAAACGTCAGCGCGCACCTAAGACACTCGCCATGGTGTAACAACTCGAAGGCTTGAATGATGTCTTCAAAAATCATCTCGTGCATGACGTACTCGTTGACCTTGATGACCTCTCCGGCCATGTACAGGTCGACAAGCATTGGCACTTGCGGCTTGGACTTCCAGCCTCCGAATGCGGTGCCCTTCCAGGTGCGGCCAGTGACCAGCTGGAAATAGACGAGCGCGTTCCACTACTCGCAAAGTGGCTACTCGCAAATCGCCTGGATCCGCCGCGGGGGCTCTAAGACAACTTACATCGAAGCAGGCACGTGTTTTTCGGGCGTTTGCGAGCAGGCACTTTGCGAGCAGCCTCGTCGCGACCTCCTCGCCAGGCGAGGAGGTTGCCCGGCGAGGCTCGCGCGCTGCCGCGACGCCGACGGCCATGGAAACGCCCCAGCCGCGGGCAGAGGCCCCCTGGGACGACCGCACGACCTGGGCGCAGCCCGTGCAGTCGCACGACGGGTCCACGCCGAACTCTGTCGTTGGCACGATTGAAGGGGCCCTGGGACACACAAACAAGTGGCACGTGTGCCACGGTTCTTGCACAACAAGGAAGGGGGAGGAGGAGGAGGAGGGGGTGGAGGAGGAGGGGGGGAAGAGGGGGCAAGATCTCGCAGAAGAGTGAACAAACAGGGCCGCAAGAAGGGGCTTCTGCGAGCTCGCTCGAGGAGACTCCAAGGGCCGTACCCCTCAAGACGGCTTCAAAGACCTCTAACAGGCTCCCAGGAGGAGTCCAACAAACACCCAAGAAGCCTACAGAGGGTTCCAAGAGGAGGCCTCCAGGGTCCAAGGAGGGCCGGGAGAAATCATTGATCTGACCCAACTGCTGGAGGCTCGCCCCATTCCCTCACTTTCCTACTTTTTGTTCCTCATTTTCCTCCCCCCCCCCCTCCTCCTCCTCCTCCCTCCCTCCTCCTCCCTCCTCCTCCTCCTCCTCCTCCTCCTCCGTCCTCCTCCATTTCCTCTTTCCTCCGCCCTCCTCTTTCCCCCACCTCCTCATACCCCTCCTCTTCCTGATGTTCCTTCTCCTCCTCCCTCGTTTCCCCTCCTCCTCCTCCTCCTCCTCCTCTTCCTTCTCCTCCTCCTCCTCCTCCTCCTCCTCCTCCTCCTCCTCCTCCTCCTCCTCCTCCTCCCTTCGTCCCCTTCCCTCCTCCCTCTGTCCTAATCCCGCCTCCCTTCACTCTCCTCCCTCCTCCCTCCCTCCTCCTTCCTCCCTCCTCAGCCCTCGCATCGCCGAATCGTCGGCGTCAGCGAGGAGCGCGGTGGGGGGGGGAGGGGACGGGCGCAGTGCTAGTTCCGATCCGAAATTCCAACAACCTTCTGGGCACACGTGGTCTAGCGCGGTCATCGTTCCCCATCCCGAACGCCTCTTCCTTTCGGGGAGGTGTACCCTCTCCATGAGTTTATGTTGGTTTGTGCGTGTGGATGGGGGGGGAGGGGGGCGAGCGGGTAGAGCGTCCAAGATGGCCGAAGATGGGTCCGAGATGGCCTCCACGATGGCTGAAGATAGCGCAGGACTGCTTAACTTGCCCCATTATGCATCCGACGAGCCCCCAAGAGGGCGGCAACACGGCTCCAAATGCTCTCGGAACACCCTCGGGGCCCAGCAACGGGGCCTAAATCCCAGGTGGGGAGGGGGGGGGAGGTGGCGTGCGTCGCGACGCGGAACTAAGTGCTCGGAGCGGAAGGGGCACGGGGCGGAGGTCCCACTGGGGCGCTGGGGGCGCGGAGAAGAGGGGGGGGAGGTGGTGTGCGTCGCGACGCGGAAGAAAGTGTTCGGGTCGGAGAGGCACGGGGCGGGGGTCCCACCGGGGCGCTGGGGCGCGGGGGGAAGGGGGGAGGTGGTGTGCGTCGCGACGCGGAACAAGTGGCACGTGTGCCATGGCTCTTGCGCAAAAAAGAAAAGGGGGAGGAGGTGGAGGAGGGGGGGGCAAAATATCGCTCCTCGGGGCCCAGCAACGGGGCCCACATCCCAGGTGGGGATGGGGGTGGAGGTGGCGTGCGTCGCGACACGGAATAACGCGTTCGGGGCGGAGGGGGCACGGGGCGGAGGTCCCACTGGGGCGCTGGGGGCGCGGAGAGGAGGGAGGGGGAGGTGGTGTGCGTCGCGACGCGGAATAAAATGGTCGGGGCGGAGGGGGCACACTGGGGCGCTGGGGGCGCGGGGGAGGGAGGGGGAGGTGGTGTGCGTCGCGACGCGGAATAAAATGGTCGGGGCGGAGGGGGCAGGGCGCACGGGGCGCGGCCCCTGGGGCACTGGGGCGGCCAGGGGGGGGGAGGGGGGAGTGGCGTGCGTCGCGACGCGGAATGAAATTGTCGGGCACGGGGGGGCACGGTGCGGGGCCCCACTGGGGCGCTGAAGGCGCGGGGGCGGTGGGGGAGGCGGTGTGCGTCGCGAAATAAAAAAACGTTCGTGGCGGGGGGGCACTGGGCGCTGGGGGCCCCACCAGCGCTGGGGGCGCGGGGGGGGGGGGGGGGGGGGGCGACGCTGAATGAAGCGTTCGTCGGCGGAGGTGGCCAGCGGGCGGAGCCCGCTGGGGCGCCAAGAACGCGGGAGGGAGGGGGGGGGGGGGGAAGGGGGCTCGGTGCAGAGAGCCACGGGGCGGCGGTCCCACTCTGGCGCTGGGGACGCGGGGGGGAGGGGGAGGTGGAGGGGGGGTGGTGGGAAGGAGGGGGGGAGGGGGCGACGCGGAATAAAACGTTCGTTGGCGGATGGGGGCAGCGGCGGGCACCCGCTGGGGCGCTAAGAACGCGGGAACGCGGGAAGGGGGGGGGGGCAGAGAGGCACGGCGCGGGGGCCCCACTCTGGTGCTGAGGACGCGGGGGGATGGTGCGACGCGGAATAAAGTGGTCGGAGCTCTGGACAACCCGTGCAAGATAATAAAGTTGTCATGGCGGAGGGGGCGCGGGGCTGGGCTCCTACTGAAGCGCTAGGGATCTGGGAAGAGGGGGGAGGTGGTGTGCGTCGCGACGCGGAATAAAATGTTCGTGGCGGCGGAGGGGGCACTGGGCGGGGCTCGGGGCAGGAGACGCGTGGCGGGGACCCCTCTGGGGCGCTGGGGACGCGAGGGGGGGGGAGGGGGGAGGTGGTGTGCGTCGCGACGCGAAATAAAATGCTCGGGGCGGAGGGCGACGGGGCGGGGGTCCCACTGGGTCGCTGGGATGCAGGGCGGGTGGGGGTGGGGTGGGTGGGTGGGTGGGTGGGGTGGTGTATGTGTATGTGTATGTGTATGTGTATGTGTATGTGTATGTGGTATGTGTATGTGTATGTGTATGTGTATGTGTGTATGGTATGTGTATGTGTGTGTGTGTGTGTGTGTGTGTGTGTGTGTGTGTGTGTGTGTGTTGTGTGTGTGTGTGTGTGTGTGGGGGGGGGGGGGGGGGGGGGGCGTCGGGGGCAGTGTGTGCGTCGCGACGCGGAATAGTGGTCGTGGCGGAGGGGGTGGTGCGTCGCGACGCGTCGGGGCGCGACGCGGGGCGGAGGGGGTGTGCGTCGCGACGCGGAATAAATGGTCGGGGCGGAGGGGGCTCGGGGCGGGTGCCGCTGGGGCGCTGGGGATCGGGGGGGAGAGGGGGGCAGGTGGTGTGCGTCGCGACGCGGAATAAAATGGTCGGGGCGGCGGTGGCTGTGGGCGGGGCTCCGGCGGGGGCGCTGGGGATGCAGCAGGGGAAAGGGGGGTGCGTCGCGAAACGGAATGAAGTTGTCGTGGCGGAGGGGGGCGGCGCTGGGGACCTGGGGGGAGGGGAGGGATGTGGCGTGCGTCGCGACGCGGAATAGTGGTCGGGGCGGAGGGGGCACTGGGCGGGGCTCGGGGCAAAGGGCCACGGGGCGGGGGCTCCACTGGGGCCCTGGGGGTGCGAGGGGGGGGGGGGGGGGGTGAGGTGGCGTGCGTCGCGCGCGCGGAATAAAATGGTCGGGGCGGATGGCCACGGGGCGGGAGTCCCACTGGGGCGCTGGGGATGCAGAGGGGGTGGGGTGGGGGGGTCAAGCTAGCCAGCTCGAGCGAGTCAAGCATGGCATGCCCATTCCCACCCGCCCTCCCACAACATAAGAAGCAGTGATGGCACAACTGGGGGCTGCGCGGGCATTTCAATGCGAGTGGGGGATGCCCCAGGAGACCGCGTTGACGTCCGCGCGGGATGCGCGCCGCGTCCCATTCCCGCCACGCATTTCGCATCGTCGGCGACAAGATTATCCCAGCAAAGCAACCTAACAGCGATGTGTAGAAGCATATATACGAGCAGCCTCCTTAAGATTCATATGGGAATCCAATTGTAGAATTCTACATCTGACCCTGCAATCAACGGATGTGGGTCTACACGAGGCCCTGCTAAAAACGGATGAAGTTTCAAACGAGACGCTTGGGAGCTTGGATTTCAAAGGACGCGCGTCCACAGCGCACCCCTTGTGGCGAAGAGGAGATGCCAAGCCTGCCACAGTTGAATGACTGACTAATTATATAAATGTATGTTGAAATGAGCTCATGCATCAACGCATGGAGATCTGATTGAAGCACAGCTATCAACGGATGTGGGGCGAAGGAATAAGAGAAAGGGGACACTGCTATCAACTGGTTTATCTTTGAAAGAGAAACCACTTGGTCCTGATCTCGTTGATCCGTGGGAGGGCTGCTATTGAATCTCAGAGATGTTATAAGTCTGTCCGTCCTTAGATGATAACTCCGCTTAGCCCCGCGAAGAGTGTTATGTACACCGACCACAGACGCATCGAGGATCAAGCTCCCGAGGATGAAGATCTTGGGACGCCAGCTCGATCCTCGACTGATCCCCCGATCCCGAGTTCAAGGTTCTCGAGCCAGGTATTTGAGATCTTGTGATCTCGGATCCACGACGGCTCGAGAATCTGGAAGCCTCGATTGGGGAATCTTTCGAGGATCAAGTAGACGAAGATGAAGATCTTGACACCAACGCTTCATCGTCGATCGCCTCCGCGATCGAGAGTCGAAGGTTCTCGAGCCGAGGATATGAGATTTTGTGTTCTCGGATTCACGATGGCTCGGGAATCTTGGAGCCTCGATCGGAAGACCCATTGAGGCTCGAGAGCCTTGCTGAAGCGTTTGATGACTGCGCTCCTTCGAAGTGTTTTTCAGGCACGGACGAGGAGTACGGGACAGTGCAGCGTGCGAAGCGGAAAACCAGCAAAACCTGCAGGCTGAGAAGCACCGCGGACACTCCCAGGCAGAGAACCAACGCGGCTGCGCAGCTCATTACTGTTGAAATACATATTCCAACGCCGCAGGCTGACAAGCACCGCGGGCATACAGGCTTGGATCCATCACCTCTCCTGCTCGTCTCCCAGGAGATCGCGCCAATCTGGCGGCTGCCAGAAGCGGAAAGCCAGCAAAACCTGCAGGCTGAGAAGCACCACAGACACTCGCAGGCAGAGGACCAACGCGGCCGGGCAGCTCATTATTGTTGGAATTAATATTCCAACACCGCAGGCTGAGAAGCACCGCGGGTATATCGAAGACCAAGGGAGACACTGCCATGAATGATTGTGAGCCCAAACGAGACACTGGTATGAACGGATGGAGTCTCGAAAGATGTGTTTGCAGCGCTCGGCAGAGCAGCAGCGCTGCATGTGGGATGCAAACGGCGGTGCCCTGAATCCCACGATGCACGGAAACGTAGCAGCGCAGGCTGAGAAGCAACACGCGAGTACAGGCTGAGAAGCACCAAGCGAGCGGACTGAGCAGTGGCACCAAGACACTCTGTGTCTCACGGTTCCTCAATCTCGCGCAGGCCAGCCTAGCTCTTCTCGAGCTTTCGCGCAAGCGATCTTCGTCGCGGCAATCTTGTCCGCGAAGAGCTCGGCGAAGGCCTTGGCGATCTGTTCGGGGGGGCCGGATTCGATGATGCTCCGGTCAGGCAAGCCGTGGCTCGAGAGCTGGGGGAAGCTCCTGGGCCGCGACAGGCTGACGTAGTAGGCCAGCCAAAAGGACTCCTTCTTGAGTCCTGGCGGAAAAGTCCAGTGCACTATGAAGCCTGGGTCCGCCGTCTTGCCCTGCATGCCACGCAGAGCGCCCTGCTTCTTGGGCAGCACGGGCAACTGTGTCCTCGAAACCGCGATGGCTGGACCACCTGTCGCCGCTTTGAACTTCTAGGGGCGCGCCAGCGGAATGATCGCGAGCACTCCGCGCAGGTCGGGGCCGGCAGGCTGAGAAGCACTGCCAGCTGTCACTGGCGCGGCCTTCAAGAAGACTTCATCGCTGTTGTCGATCTTGACATAGACGGCCTGTGGCATGTAGCGGAGTAGCACAATGCCATCCGAGACAATGGACGAACGGCCCTCCACCGGAGGCTCCAGAGCGCGCAGCTCTATGCCTACCACCTTGCCTGGCGCGCCACGAACATACTTAGGTGGCAAAACAGACTCCGTCAGGATGACCTCCATGCCGACAGAGAGCGGCAGCAGCCCTGGCATTTTTGCGGTAGCGCCGATGTTGGGCTCCGCGCGCATCTCGTCGAAGTCAGGCTTCGTGAGGCGCGCAGCTGGTCTGTCGATTGCCGGCGCGTAGAAGAGCAGCTGGCCAGCATCGTGCGCATCAAGCTTGGCCTGCGCATGCATGGCGTAAGAGACGATGCGCCACTCATGTGCCGACTCGTACCAGCCTCGTGCTGCACGCAAGCGGTCGCCCCAGTGAGGTTGCTCAGCAGCCTTGCTACTGGCGGCAGCATGCTGAGCAGCACTGCTGGGGACAACGACTTCTGTTTTGACGATCGCCTGCCAGCTCTCGTCAGAGATCTTTTTGCCGCCTGGAATCCTCATGGCGTGGAGGACCTCGAGCTGCAACGGGTCTGTAAAGCGCTGCATCTGCACAAAGTCGATGACGTACTCGAAGTCGGCGAGCAACTTCCTACCCTGTTGGTGCTCGTAGGACTGGTTAGTGTGAGGCGCCAGCAGGGAGGCGCTGGCGGGGACTGGCGGCAACTGGTAGAAGTCCCCGCAGAGGATCTTCACCGCCATGCGCCCCCACGTCTCCTGTGGGCGCATGTACTTCGTGGGGTCCAGGTTGTAGCGCAACGCCCTGCTGTAGGTCGTGCGAAGTGCATCCGCATGCAGCAAGGGCCCCGGCACAGCACCCAGCTCATCGATCACGTCGACGCCGAGTGTGCCGGTGAGGCGGTCCAGCTTCTTCTGCGTCCGCGGTGTCAAGCGCAGCCTAGCGGTTTGCATGGAATCCGACATGAGCAGACCGTTGGAGGAATGCATCGTCCTCCCGCGCGGGCCGAGATTGTGCGCGGCGTGATTGGACTGTGCTTTGCCTAGGTACCCCTGCTCGCCGAAGTACATGATGGCCATCGGCTCCACCACTTTAGAGAGGGTGCGTGTCTTGCCGACGCCGCCCCCCCCGAGCCAGATCGCTCTGTGGTTGCCCGTCGCGGGCACCACGGGGAGCAGATGCGTTGTCTTGTCTGGCCTGGCGTCAAAACGTTTCTGCAAGGACAGGGTGAACAAGGATGCCGCGTCAATCTGCTCTTCCGTGCATTCGGCATCAGCGACAAGCTTCCACGCAACAGCCGCCGGGCCCAGCATGGCCAAGAGCTGCGGCACGAGCTCCGGCTGCGCGTCGTCAACAGCAGGCTGCGGAGCACCGCTGGGTAGCCAGTCGTCAGCAGCATCAGGCAAGGTCTCTGGATCCGGGCTCGCTTGCTTCTTCTGGAGCTCAATGGTTTGCCGCTGAAAGGACAGCATGTCAGAAAAGCTCTCGTCCAGCCGCGTGCCCAGATGCTCTCGCGCGCCGCTGCTGGCTGGCTGTCCAAAGCTCGCCTGCAGCATGCCTCCGTGCGCTCGGTCGAGGTTCCTTAACTGTTTATCGGCATAGCTGACACGGCTTTTCTGGTCCAAGCGCTGCAGTTGGTCTTGCTGCAGGGCCACCGGGGGTCCCGGGCCAACTGGGCCCCGCGCTCTTCCTCCGGGGGCGCAGGTCTCACGCGCTCGGGGGAACGCTTCCAGAGGCGCGCCCGGGCGGCCGCCCAGACAGTGCCCCGTTCGGCCAGCGCGACCGCCCTCGGACCCGCCCAGGCATCTCTGCGCCTTCCCAAGGCATCGGCCCTGGACCCCGCCCTGGTCATCTGTCGCCGCGTAAAAATCTACCGTCCTGGGGTGAAGATGACCGCCGGCCCGGTTTGGGCCCGACTGGCCTCTTGAAAAGTGTCCCTGCTTGGTGACTTGGCATCGCATCTGCGATGCAGACCACCCCGCTGCTCCAGGCGTCGAGCGCACCTGTCTTCAAATTCAGAGCCTCCGTCGGGCAACAAGAAGTGTGGTGCGCCGCTTGGTCGCATCCTGGACTGCACGAAGGCCCGCCGCGCTCTCGACGCCTTTGCTTCGTCTATCCTCGCACGAACCTGCAGGTTCGACCCGTGATCAACGATATTCAAAAACAGCACCAATCGATCTTGGAAGCTCAAGTAGAAGAGAACCACTCCTACGATATGGTTGAATCGGATCCGAAGGTCCGGGGTCCAGGGCATCGCCGCGCGGCGGTGGTCTCTGGTCCTAAATCTCTCGGCGCACTCCGAACGCTGGAAGGAATCCCGAAGCCGGCGAATCAGATGCATCTTCGCGCCTCCAGCCCGCATCACCCTGACGAGCTTCAAACTGCAATCTCTTCTCCTGTTCCGTGAGCTCGGGGGGGGGGGGCTCGCTATAGCATCCAATCCGACGGGTCGACCAGGCCGCGGGCCCAGCCGTGCGCCGCCGGCGGCGGCCGCCGGCTGGGGGCCGCAGACCAACCCCCGGTAGCCGCCAGCGCCACCACCAGGGCCGGCCACGGGCCCGCTCGCGGCCGCCCGTCTTAGCCAAAGACAAGCTATAGGGAGAGGAGAGAGAGAGGATAGCAGAGTGAGAGAAGACGAGACCGATGTTTGAACCCTTTGATCGTCTGTAGGTGGTTTAAACACACTTAGACATCATAATGCTCAAAAGCTTCAGCTCAAACCGTCCAAGAGCATCATTCAGGAACGCGATCAATCGACGGGAACTCGGCAGGGATCCGGCAGGGAAAATCTTCAAGTGGCAACGAGAACAAAACGTGATTAGACATCCCGCAATTCGCGCGCGAACAAAACAAATAATCCATGAGCAGACAAACCTAAGCCGCCGGCCAGGAAAAATAATGGGAAGGCAGAGCTCGCACTCGGAATGAAAAGGCAAGACGTCGGCGAGAAAGCCCTGCGCTCGGCGCGCGATGGGCAGGGCGCGCGCAGGAAAACCTTGCATTCGGCATGCAGTAAAAAAGAAAGGAGCGGACAAGCCATGCATTCGGCTGGAAATAATCAGATAACACACCAGAACTTCTTATTCGGAGCGAAATAACCAGGAAATGAACTAGAAACCTTGCATCTGGCAGGAAATAAACAAGGAGTGAAACGAAAACCGTGCATCCGGCACGAAATGAAAAAGACAGAATCAAGCAAACCTTGCACTCGGCACGAAAGAAGCAGGACATGCGCGCGCCGTGCATCCGGCGAGAAATAAACATGACATGAACCGGAAAACACGGCATTCGGCAGGAAGTATTCAGGACATAAAAAAGAAAACCCTGCAGTCGGCGCGAAATAAACGAATAATCATAAGGAAAACCTTGCACTCGGCTGGAAATGAGCAGGACATAAACGAGAAAACCTTGCATTCGGCATGAAAAGACACAAATTATCCCGTCAAAGCAACCTAACAGCGATGTGTAGAAGCATATCTGTAAGCATTCCCTTAAGATTTAGGTGAGCATCCAGTTGTAGAATTCTGCTGTTCTCGCACTCGCAGCCTCAGCCTGCCTCGGCTCCAACCTCAGCCTGCCTCGGCCTCAGCCTCAGCCTCAGCCTCAGCCTGCCTCAGCCTCAGCCTCAGCCTGCCTCAGCCTGCCTCAGCCTCAGCCTGCATCAGCCTCAGCCTCAGCCACAGCCTCAGCCTCAGCCTCGGCCTGCCTCAGCTTCAGCCTCAGCCTCAGCCTGCCTCGGCTTGCCTCGGCCTCAGCCTCAGCCTGCCTCGGCCTCAGCCTCAGCCTCAGCCTGCCTCAGCCTCAGCCTCAGCCTGCCTCAGCCTCAGCCTGCATCAGCCTCAGCCTCAGCCTGCCTCAGCCGCAGCTTGCCTCAGCCACAGCCTCCGCCTCAGCCTCAGCCTGCCTGGGCTTCAGCTTCAGCCCCACCCTGCCTCGGCTTGCCCCAGCCTCAGCCTCAGCATGCCTCGGCCTCAGCCTCTCAGCCTCAGCCTGCATCAGCCTCAGCCTCAGCCTGCCTCAGCCTCAGCCTCAGCCGCAACTTGCCTCAGCCTCAGCCACAGCCTCAGCCTGCCTCAGCTTGAGCCTCAGCCTCTGCCTGCCAGCCTCGGCCTCAGCCTCAGCCTGCCTCAGCCTCAGCCCTCAGCCTCAGCCTCAGCCTGCCTCGGCCTCAGCCTCAGCCTGCCTCAGCCTCAGCCTGCATCAGCCTCAGCCTCAGCCTGCCTCAGCCGCAGCCTCAGCCTCAGCCACAGCCTCAGCCTCAGCCTCAGCCTGCCTCAGCTTCAGCCTCAGCCTCAGCCTGCCTCGGCTTGCCTCAGCCTCAGCCTCAGCCTGCCTCGGCCTCAGCCTCAGCCTCAGCCTCAGCAGCTCAGCCTCAGCCTCAGCCTGCATCAGCCTCAGCCTCAGCCTGCCTCAGCCTGCCTCAGCTCTCAGCCTCAGCCTGCCTGCCTCGGCCTCAGCCTCAGCCTCAGCCTCAGCCTGCCTCAGCCTCAGCGTCAGCCTCTCAGCCTCAGCCTGCATCAGCCTCAGCCTCAGCCTCAGCCTGCCTCAGGCTCAGTCTCAGCCTGCCTCAGCCTCAGCCTGCCTCAGCCTCAGCCTTACAGCTGGCTTCGGGCAATCAAAATGTGGCCCGGGAATGGTGTTCTGGGAACACGAAGAACACGAAGTGGCCTACAGTTGGCTCCGGGCATTCAAAATGTGGCCCAGGAATGGTGTTCTGGGAACACGAAGAACACGAAGTGGCCTACAGTTGGCTCCGGGCATTCATAATGCCCGGGAGTTGTGTTCTGGGAACACGAAGAACACGAAGTGGCCTACAGTTGGCTCCGGGCAATCAAAATGTGGCCTGGGAGTTGTGTTCTGGCAACACAAAAAACACAAAATGGCCTATAGTTGGCTCCAGGCATTCAAAATGTGGGCCGGGAGTTGTGTTCTGGCAACACGAAGAACACGAAGTGGCCTATAGTTGGCTCCGGGCATTCAAAATGTGTCCCGGGAATGGTGTTCTGGGAACACGAAGAACACGAAGTGGCCTACAACTGGCTCCGGGCATTCAAAATTGTTGCCCGGGAGTGGTGTTCTGGGAACACGAAGAACACGAAGTGGCCTACAGTTAGCCCCGGGCATTCAAAGTCCAGGAATGGTGTTCTGGGTACACGAAGATCACGAAGTGGCCTACAGTTGGCTCTGGGTAGTCAGAATCATCCCCAGGAATGAAATGCTGGGATCTCGAAGACCACGAAGTGCGTTACTGCTTTCTTAAAACGAATTCCCCAGCATCCCCCCGGATCGCGCCCAGACCCCCCTGGGGCGTCATGATGCTTTCTTTTGACCCTACTAGAAACCTATCAGTCTTCGCTGTTAGGTAAATGCGCATGGGGCCTTTCATGTGCGTTCGGCACGAAATGAGCAATACACATCAGCCAGCGCTGATTCCAAATAGTTTAGACGACTCAAATCCAGGAATCAAGCACGCTAGGAATCCGCAACTCAGCAAGCAAGCAAACGCGCAAGCAAGCGCGCAAGCGCGCATCAAACAATCAAGCAATTGCGCAAACAAGCAAGCAGGCATGGGCATAAAGGCAAGCATAGGCGTGGGCATTGGAGATACATAGGTGGGGGGCATGGGCATAGGCATAGGCATAGCCATAAGAATTAGGGTGGGCATCGGAATTCGGTGCGGGGCGGGTGGGTGGGTGGGTGGGGGCGCGGGGTGGGGCGGGGGGGGGTCGCGCGCCAATTTTTAGGGTTTGAGTTGGGGCTCCTATAGGGCAACCCGATTTGGCAAATAAGAATAATCATGCATTCGACAATCTATAATCAGGAAATTCACCAGGCACAAAAGAGGGTGTATACAAGTGGCACGTGTGTGCCCAGGCTCATACAAAAAACTGAAGGGGCGTTTGAAGCAGGAGTGAAATGCAACATCGAAGTCACACTCGAGCGCAAGTGGGGTTGCCACACCTTGCGATGTGTGTACCAGGACCCCCCAGGAAGCCTCAGGAGGCCCGACTTGGATACCAGAAGAGGCTCCAGGAGGCCCCAGGATTGTGAGTGTTGTGCGTGTGTGTGTGTGTGATGTATGCTTTGTGTGGTGCGTGCTTTTTGTGTGTTGTAGGTGTGTGTGTGTGTGTGTGTTATGTTTGTCTAGCGTGTGATGTGTTGGGCGTGATTTGTGTCTCTGTGTGCATGTAGTTCTGAAGCCCCAGGAGGCCCCAGGAAGCCCCAGGCGGCCTCAGGAGGCCCCAGGAGACCCCAGGAGGCTTCAGGAGGCCCCAAGAGGCTCCAGGAGGCCGCAGGAGGCCCCAGGAGGCCCCAGGAGGTTTCAGGAGACCCCCAAGAGGCTCCAAGGCGGGGTCTGGGGTGCCAGAAGGTTCAGATTATCCCGGCAAAGCAACCTAACAGCGATGTGTAGAAGCATATCTGAAAGCATTCCCCTTAAGATTCAGATGACAGTCCAGTTGTAGAATTCTGCTGTTCTCGCAGTCGTAGTCGCATTCGCGATGACAGTCGCAGCGGCAACGGCAGTCGCAGTCACAGCCTCAACCTCAGCCTGCCTCAGCCTCAGCCTCAGCCTGCCTCAGCCTCAGCCTGCCTCAGCCTCAGCCTCAGCCTGCTTCAGCCTCAGCCTCAGTCTGCCTTCAGCCTCGGCCTCAGCCTCAGCCTGCCTCAGCCTCAGCCTGCATCAGCCTCAGCCTCAGCCTCAGCCTGCCTCAGCATCAGCCTGCTCAGCCTCAGCCTCAGCCTGCCTCAGCCTCAGCCTCAGTCTGCTTCAGCCTCAGCCTCAGTCTGCCTTCAGCCTCGGCCTCAGCCTCAGCCTGCCTCAGCCTCAGCCTGCCTCGGCCGCAGCATCAGCCTGCCTCAGCATTCAAAATGTGGGCCAGGAACGAAGTCCGGGAACTAGAAGAACACGAAGTGGCCTACAGTTGGCTCCGGGCATTCAAAATGTGGCCGGGGAATGGAGTTCTGGGAACTTGAAGAGCACGAAGTGGCCTACAGTTGGCTCCGGGCATCCAAAATGTGGCCCAGGAATTGAGCTCTGGGAAATCGAAGAGCACGAAGTGGCCTACAGTTGGCTCCGGGCATCCAAAATGCGGCCCGGGAATGGAATTCTGGGAACTCGAAGACCACGAAGTGGCCTACAGTTGGCTCTGGGTATTCAGAATGTGGCCCGGGAATGGAGTTCTGGGAGGTCGAAGAGCACGAAGTGTGTGACTGTTTGCGCAAAACGAGTGCGGCGGCAGCCGCGGCGGCAGCCTGTCCGGGTCCCGCCCAGACCCCCCTGAGGAGTCATGATGTTTTTTTTTGAAACCACTAGAAACCTATCAGCAAGAGCTGTTAGGTAAAAACACCAGGAGGCCCCAGGAGGTTCCAGGAGGCCCCCAGGAGGCTCCGAGGCGGGGTCTGGGGCTCGATTTTGGAATGATTTTTCAAGCGAAACCGCCATTCCCTGAGAATCGGGGTCAAAATTATTGAAATTACAATGTGTTTTTGAAGGTGTGATGCTAAACTGTTGAAATTCCCATGTGTTTTTGGGCCCTGACGTCACGATCTGCGTGAGGGGTGCCACCGATTTTCAGAATTTCGAGGATGTCCCGAGCGAAACGCCCAGAAAAATCGCGGACGCGTGCGCACTAATCGCCTCTGAGCTCTACTCCCTCGGAGAGGTGCGTATGAGATATATATATATATATATATATATATATATATATATATATATATATATATTTACACACACATCTACATATACATTATATATATACATATATATATATATAACCTTGCGTTCGGCAACAAAGAAACACTGGCAATATAAAACTTGCACCGGCAGGGAACAAAGAGGACATAATGAGAAAGCAGGGCACTCGGCATGAAATCAACAAGACATAATCAGGAAAACCTAAGATTCGCAGCGAAAGCGTTAGGAAGCGTAGGAGATCTCTTCGTTCGGCGAAAAAGGAACACTACATAATCATAAATTCCGCGCGATCGGCACGAAACAGGCATGACGTGGGCGAAACGACTTTGCGCTTGGGAAAAAACATCAAAATTAAATGTTCCCCGGCAACCCTCCAAGTGACCCCTCTGCATTCCCGGTTTTTCCCCAGCCCCCGCGCCGGCGACGTCTGGAATTCCCGGCAGGGCGCCGCGATGTCCCGGGCATGCTTGGCGGGCCCGGCCCGGCCCTCCTCCTCTTGCCTTCAATCCCCCGTCCCCACTCCCCCTTTCCTCCTCCCTGAGCCTCCGCCTCTTCTCCCCGCCATTTTTCTTCGCTCGTCGCCGTCGCCGCCGCCGTCGCCGCCTCGTCGCCGTCGCCTTTGGCGCCGTCGTGCCGCAGTCGCCGCCGCCGCGCGAGCGCAGGCGGCGCGCGGGGCCTCCCCCGCTTGTCGTCGCCCTCAAAAATCCTCTTCCTCCTCCCCCATTTCCTTCTCCTCCTCGCCCCCCCCCCCTTCTCCTCGCCCGCCTCCGCCTCCTCGCGCCCCCTCTTTTTCATTCTCCTCGCCCCCCTCCCCCCCCTCGCCCTCGTCGCCCCTGGACCTCCCCCCCTCCTCGTGTCATCGCCCCCCTGCCCTTATCCTTCTCTTCCCGCGCCCTCCTCGCCCCCCTCCCCCCGCGCTCGACTGCCAAGCGGGTGCGTCTCCGTCCAATTTCTCGGGCGCGAAACGACGGCGGCCTTCGCGCGAACACTGTCTGGGGAACTTGCGATCAGCGCCGCCGGCGTCGCGCCACGCCGCGGCTGTCTGCGTCAAAGCCATGACAAGAACCACCAGTGCTACAGCCATCGTCTCCGCCCCTGCCGCCGCCGCCGCCATGTCCAGCGGCGGCGGGGGCGCGGGCGGCGGGCGCCCCTGACCCCGAGCGCGCGGGGGGGGGCATGGGCCGCGACGAGGAGGGGGGGGGGGGGGGGGGGGGGGGGGGGGGGGGGGGGGGCATGGGCCGCGACGAGGAGGGGGGGGGGGGGGGGGCGAGGGGGAGGGCGAGGGTGCATGAGGAGGAGGAAAGGGAAGGCGCGGAAAATATGCGCCCCGGGGGGGCCGCGGGCGCCTGCCCGCCGCCCCCCGCGCAGGAGCGGCGCGCCGGGGCTGGGCAAGGCGGGCGGGCGCGGGCGCGCTGTCCCGCCGCATTTTTGCCGCGCTCTCCTTTCGGGCAGCTCGGCGCCTGCCGCTGCTGTCGCTGGCGCCCTCGCCCGTGGATCGCCCGCCCCCCCCCCCCCCCTGCCTCGACCCCCCCCTCGTCGTCTTCCCATTATTCCTCCCCCCCGCTGTCTCCGCCCTCTTCTCTTCCATATTTGCCCACTGACTGCTGCTGGTGTTGGCGGCCGCGATGGCGCCGGCGACCCTCCTGTCTCGGCCGCCGCCCCTGCTCTTGCTACCCGCCATCGCCCCGCGTGCTTGGCATTCCCCTCTTCTTGCCCCTGCTCCTCATCCCCCACTGCGCCCCCCGATGCCCCTTCCCTATCCTGCAATGAAAACGAGGCGCGCGCGATTCAGGCAAGTCTCGTGCGGCGACGAGCAACCGCGATTTCCCCTGGGCGAAATCAATGATTTCGCGTGTTATTACTGCGCGGGAAGATCGCGGGGGGCCCGGGGCCGGCGCGGGGAAGCCGTCGCAGGCGCGGAGCGTTCTCTAGGGGGCCTCCACAGCCCCGTCCGAGTTCATCTCTGGGGCCCGACCCATGACAGGAATGACATTCAGCTGTGAGAAAATTTTACTTGCTCAGTGCTCAGTGCCTGGCCCGGCGGTCTGCCCCTCCCAACGAACAGCCCCGCGTCGTCGGCCATCCGGCGCCCTGGCCCTACACTCGTCGTCGGGGCCTCGGCCTGCAGGTCGCCAGGGCATTCCGCGGCGAGTCCATCGCGCTCGAGGAAAGCAAAAATACAGACGCGTAAAATGCGCGGCGCGTCCTCCTCAAGGACGGCCGCCCCGCCAGCGCCGAGCAATCCTCCGACGCAGACGGGAAGGATAATGGCAGCAATCGCCTTGGCCAGGCCGCCCGCGCCGCGGACGCGGCGCAGAAATCGGGAAGACTCGGGCACCGAGGCGCACTGAAGTTTGATGCGCGCCTGCTCATGAGACTCCTCATTGGGAGCTGGGCGCCCTATATGATGTCGCTGCCGGCCCTGAGGTCGCTCGGTGCCTGGTTCGAGGCGGTCGCGAGATGCACCGCCTCCTCCTGCGCGCGCACCAGGGCCTCGATCTGCTCGCCGGTCGCGACGGGGAGACAGGGCCCGCCGCGATCGCGACCCCCGTGAACGCGCAGCCGTGGAGCATGCGCTTCTCCTTCGGCCCCCTGCGCTTGCTCTTGTCGACGGGCGGGTTGGGGCACTCCCGCGGCCGTTGCCCGTTCTGCCCGCGCCCCTTACAGTGGGTGACCTCCATGGCCTGCTCCAGCGACGCCCTGCCTCGGCGCCCTAGTGAGCGTCGATCTCCACGGCCGCGCCCGCGCCCGGAGCGTCGGCCCCCGCCTCGTCCGCCGCGTTGGCAGTTGGCCCCCGCCGACTTCGCCGAGCCCTTGAGAAGTGCTCGGGGCCCTACTTGGCGGCTCTGTCGAGGCCCTCTCCTTCCACGCGCAACGCTTCTGTTCCAGCTGCAGGCGCGCCTCCTCGGCCTCGTCCTCGTCGAGCGATAGGTATTCGATCTCCGCCGCAATGACATCGACGTCCTCTTCCCTCGCGTCGGGGTCGCCCGCTTCGTCGGACCCTTCCCCCGTCTGCTTCAGCCTCGCCAAGCCAATCCTCGAGGTTGCTCGCCCCGGGCCCGGAGTTGGCGCGAGGGGCAGAGGAGGGGGGTCGGGGGCTGCTGGCGGCCCCTGACTGACCGACTCCTGCGGCCATCGCGGGGCGGGGCGTCGACCCCCCCGGCGTCGGGCGCCCGCTGTTGCCGCGGCCCATCTGCCGCACGGCCCGGGCGACGTCTCTGCGCGCCGGGCTGCCGCGCGCGAGCGCCCTGACCTTCCGTTGGCCCTGCGCGCTGAGCCCGGCGACCTCCTCCAGCATGAGCCCCTTCAGCTTCTCGGAAAGCCAGCGGTCGTTGCCTTCGGCTTCCTGGCGCTGAAGGTCTCTTCGACATGCGCACTGCGCCAGAAACTCCTTCGCCTTGCGGGCGCCCTCGTGCGGCGCTCGACGCCCACCCCTTCGCAGATCGCCCCCATCACATTCTCCTCTCATGAGGTCCACGCGCTGCAACGAGATGTCGAGCCACTGCTGACCCGTCAATTAATACTGGGGAAGGTCCTCGAACTTCGCGCGCGTGGCCCACTCGAACAAAAGAGTGGGGCTTCTGAGCTCGTCGCCACAGCGGAACGTCTGCATGTCGGTTCCCGCGCTGCAGCACTTTCTTCCGCTGGCGATAATGATTCCATCTGGGCCACGCCAGAAGTGCCGCGAAGTCCCCTCGCGTCGGCGGCGCCCAGCTCGTCGCCCAAGTCCGCGGCTGACCAGTCGCTCTGCTGTCGCCGCAGCTGCTGCTGCTGCTGCGCGCGCCAAGGCTTGCTGCCCCAGCCACCTCAAGCGTCGCCGCTGGCCATCTCGCCTTCGGCCACGCCGTCGCCGGGCCAGCCCGTGGACTTGCCTATCCAGGGGTCGCCCTGCAGCCATGGGTCGCCGCTCGCATTCTCCGTCTCGCCGCCGCTGGCGCCCGCCGCTGCTGATCCAGCCGCCCCCGCTGAACTCGTGCCCGCGATTGTGTCTCGCGCTATCTTCAAGACCAGCATCTGCACTAGGGCAGAGAGCTGGCGCCGTGACCAGGAGACTGCTCCAGAGCCGTCGCGGCGGAGGGCGCCTCGGGCCCCCCCTGGCCCTTGGCCCCGCCACTCAGCGCACCGCGCGTCTCGTCGCTCTCGGCCGGCACGCCGGCCGCGGCCGTGGATCTCGCGCTGTCCGTCTCGTCGAGCGAGACCGGCCCGGCCGCTGGAGCAGCGCGCTGCCGCCTTTCACCGGCTGTGGCCCGCGCCGCCCGCCGCGGCCATGGCCGGCCCCGCTCCGGCGCC
The DNA here is from genome assembly GCA_963575745.1 of Prorocentrum cordatum. Classification (NCBI taxonomy): domain Eukaryota; class Dinophyceae; order Prorocentrales; family Prorocentraceae; genus Prorocentrum; species Prorocentrum cordatum. The sequence goes on from CAUYUJ010017837.1 coordinate 798,363, forward strand.
AACTGCGGCGGCGGCAGGATGCGCAAAAGCTTTTTTTAACCTGGGGCCAACGCGGCAACGGACCTAACGAACAATGGCAGTGGCTATGTGTCTCTGTTTTCCACGCTGCCGCGCGCGAGCGCCCTCGCGTCCTGTTGACCGCGCGCGCTGAGCCCGGCGCCCTCCTCCAGCGTGGGGCCCCTTGAGTTTCTCGGAAAGCCAAAGGTCGTTGCCGTCGGCCTCCCGGAGCTGAAGGTCTGGTCTCTTCGACTCACGCATTGCGTCGCAGACTCCTTCGCCTCGCGGGCACCCTCGTAGAGCGCTCGACGTCCAACCCGTCGCAGATCGTCTCCATCGCGTTCTCCGCTCACGAGACCCATGCGCTGCAACAGGATGTCGAGCCACTGCTGACCTGTCAACTAATAGTAGGGAATGTCCTCGAACTTCGCTTGTCTGGCGCACTTGAACAGGAGGAGAAGAACTTCTCAGCTCGTCGCCACAGTGGAACGTCTATATTTCGGTTCCGCCGCTGAACCACCTTCTTCCGCTGGCGATCATGTCTCCATCCGGGCCATGCCGGCGGTGATGAGAAGTCTCCTCGTGTAGGCGGCGCCCAGCTCGTCGTCCAGTCCGTGGCTGATCAGTTGTTCTGCTGTCGCCATTGCTGCTGCTGTTGCTCATACCCAAGCTTGCTGCCCCAGTCGTCCAAGGCGTCGCCGCTGGTCAGCTTGTCCTCGGCCCCGCTGTCACCAGGCCAGCCCGTGGACTTGCCTTTCCAGGGATCGTCCTTCAGCCATGGGTCGCCGCTCGCATTCTTTGTCTCGCCACCACTGGTGTCCGCTGCTGCTGATCCAGCCGCCCCCGCCGAACTCCTGCCCGCGACAGTGTCTTGCAATATCTTCAAGACCAGTTCCTGCACCTGGGCAGAGAGCTGGCGCCCTGATCAGGAGACTCTCAGGGGCCGCCGCGGCGGAGGACGCCTTGGGCCTCCCCTGGCCCTTGGCTCCGCCACTCACCACACCGTACGTCCCGTCTCTCTCGGCCGGCATGCCGTCCACTGCCGTGGATCGCACACTGTCCGTCTCGTCGAGCGAGACCGGCCACGCCGCTGGAGCGGCGCGCCGCCACCTCCCACCGGCTGCGGTCCGCGCCACCCGCGTCGGCCATGGCCAGCCCCGCTCCGCTAGCAACCATGGCAGGAGTAGGATACGCAGAAGCCTTTTTCCCTTGAGCCCACCCGGCAACGGACCAAACGTAACAATGTGGTTGGTTCATATGTTTTTGGGGTTTGACCCACTAGCAAAAACCTAAGCCCCTGAAACTGGCACCCCATCACACAAAGTTACTCCACTGGCGCCCGCGGCTCACCGCTTGGATTGCACCAAATCAGAATAGCCAACCGACGTCCAAAAACCACCGACTGTTCCGTGCTCAACATACGCCGGTTTGCGAAACCGACGAGGATAACACTTGTGCAACGCGAGCGTCAGTGTCGAGCGAACTGGCACAGAATTCCTGAATCGACTCGTCTGGGTGGGCGTCATCCCAGTGCCCGACCAGGGGCCTCCAATGTAGCCGAAAGGGGGACCAAGACGCCTCCAAGAAGCCGCAATGCGGCCCAAAAGGGCCCCAAGATGTGCCAAGAGGTCCCGAATAAGGTCCAACAGACCTCCAGAACGGCCACACAACGCCCCAAGACAACCCAGGACTCCAATACGGCCTCCGAAAACGTCAGCAGGGCCGAGCGAGCTCTAACACGGACAAAGGCCCAATACCTCCAACAGGTCCCAAAAGGCCCTTCGGAGGCCTCCAGGAGCTCCCAAGAGGCCTCCTCCCCCTCCTCCTTCCCCTCCTGCACCATCGGCTGGGGACACACATCTTCCAACGCTTTGGGTGGATTTTAGCCCCAAGGTTTGGCAGCCAGGGGGGCGGCGGTGGTTCGCAGCAGGCGGCTGCGATACAGGGGGAAAGCTTTCCAGCCGCAGGCAACCATGGCTAGGGCGACATAATATATCTATATATAACTATGTAGATATATATGCATATATAGATATATATATAATACACTGCTCTTGGCCAGGCTCATCCTGGGACAAGGAACGCTGTGTAAGCCCTCCTGCATTGGCCAGGAAAACAACTATGATCATATATCGGGGGTTCACAGGGCCCCCCCTCCCGCCCAGATAGGATGCGCCCCAAACGACGACGACGACGATGACGACCACGCCCACAGGGCCACGACCACAGGGTGGGGACGACGACGACGACGACGACGACGACGACGACGACGACGACGACGACGACGACGACGACGACACCACGCCCACAGGGCCACGACCACAAGCGGGGGGCTGGGGGGACCCATCGCTCGGGGGGGCGGGGCGGGGGGGGGGAGAAGGCATCAGCACGAGGGGGGGGATTGGAACCCTGGATCATATATATATATATACACACACCACTCCTGGGCCCAGGATGGGCCTGGCCAACGGACGCGGAACGTATGGTTTTCGTCGCCCTAATGAACGGGTTGGCTATGGGCGCTAGGGCAGACACCGAGCGGTACAGGCCTGGACTCCTCAGCGCCACGGTGAGGGCGCCGTGTCCGCCCATGCTGTGGCCCATGATCCCACAGCGGTCCGGCAGCACAAGGTTGGACTCGGCCACCAGACCCCGCAACTCCTTCGTGACGTAGTCAAGCATGTGGTAATGCGTACAATACTTTTCCGTCGTCGCGTTCAAGTAATAGCCTGCCCCCTGGCCGAAACCCCACATCCAGAGCCTGGTCACCTCGGGGCGACGTGTCTGGCATCACGAAGACCTGCCTCTGCGCTGTCTGGTATATAGGCGGAGGATTTCATGCAGCAGCCACCCAGTGTGCTGCTAACGTGCTCATACCGCCGAAGCACCGCGACGACGAGATTTCCCCACAGCCTCTCCTCCCCCTCCGCCACTGGCAGCGGCCCAGGGCCCGTGGCCATGCGGCCACGGCGCGGGGCGGCCCTCTGAGCCCAGATAGGCAAGAACAACGACGACGACGACGATCACGACTGCGGCGACGGCGACGGCGGCGGCAACGGCGACCTGGCGGCCTCGCGCGGGACGCTCGCGCGGCACACCGCCCGGAGAAGAGGACGCTTCTGCGAAACCTTACGAGGGCGTGTTGGGCGCGATGTTCCGCCTGCTCCCCAGGCCTCTCTCGTGGTGCGCTCTGCCGAAGGACCCGACGCGACAAGGGAACCCTACAAGAAGGCTCAAGAGCGCGAAATCGCGGGCATGGGCATCGGAATCGGTATAGGGGATATGTTCACGATAAGACGAGGACCCAAAGCACCGGACGATGTAAATGCTTTCATACGCGGCCCAAGAAGCCCGAAGCGGCTCCCTAAGCGCAATTTTGCGCTGCTCCATCGCTACGTCGGGATAGCTCAGCAAACTGTCGATGTCCTTTACTGGGTGGGAATACTGTCGGAGGGCGGGAACGTAGTATGGTATCCAGTAGGTAAGCGCCTTCGCACTATGCCTGCACAAAAGCAAAATGGTTCAGGCCACTAAGTCTGGTTGGGTTTGGGATTGCGATGTGCTGCTGCGCGTGAAGCTGTACTGCTTTACCATGGGTGGTTGATATCACTGTTGGGTTTGTTGGCGTGTTGTTTGTGTTGCGTAGTGCTGTCGTGCTGGGACGGGCGGTTGCCTGTCGGAAATGGCAATGCTGTCTGCTGCTGTTCTCGCATGGTTGAGCTAGTTCCTCAAACCGTGCTTGCACGTACGGGTTCTCAGTTATCTTCTAAGGAACTGGGCCTGCGTGCCGCTCTGGCCGCCACGTAGCAGTCGTCGCCGCCTTGTCGCCGCCCGTCGCCGTCCGTCGCGTGGGCCTGCGTGCTGATCTGGCCGCCATGTCGCCGCCTCGTCGCCGCCCGCACGTACCCGCCCGTCGCATGGGCCCGCGGGCCGCTCTGACCGCCGTGTCGCCGCCGTCGCCGCCTCGTCGCCACCCGTCGCCTCGGCCTGCGAGCCGCTCTGGCCGCCATATCGCCGCCGTCGCCGCCTCGTCGCCGCCCGCTTTGCATTGCTTCGCATATGTTTGCCTAGTTTTTGTTACATTGCTTTGCATTGCTTGGCGTTGCTTTGCATTGATTGCATTGTGTTGCGTTGCTGCTTCCGCTTGTGGACCCTGCCCCGATGAGGCTGTGCGCGGCGAAGATGGCCGCGCTGCTTCGCCCCAGAGGCAGCTGGATGCTGCCGCCGCCCCCGTGCCCGATGACGGATCAAGATCCTCTGGCCGAGTTTTTCAATGTCATTGGTTGACCTGCCCCCGTCGTCGTCGCCCTTTCCCGCCCTCCCCCGCCGCACACGTGGACTGCTACGGCGTGCAGTCGTGGCTGGAGGGCGAGGCTGGATCGGCCCGACGCGCGGGGAGGCGGGCCCTTCCCGCTCTTGCCCCTGGTGTTTGCCAGGGACTGAGCTCATCGAACTGGACCACCTCCTCGGGGCTTTCCCCTTGGTGGTGGCGCGGAATCTGCGCCCCCGCCTCCTCCTCCTCATCATCCGCCCTCTCATCCTCCTCGTCCGCCCTCTCCCCCTCCTCCTCCGCGTCGACCCCCCCCCCCGCCACCCGAGCAGGGCTCGACGGGCGCATTGGCCCCGCGGCGCGCGCCGCGCTCGCTGAGGCCTCGGGGGGCCCTCACGCCGCATCCACGGCCGCGGCCCTCGGGTGCCCCTTCGCACTGAGCTCCACCGTGAACCTCAGCGTGTCCGCCACCTTCGCCCACGGGCGACCGCCCCCCGCCTCGTGACGGCGGCTCGCTCCCGCCGCCGGCCTCCCGCCCGCCCGTCGCACGAGCCCCGCCCGCACGGAGGGCCCGTGGCTGTTGCTGCGCGGCCGTGGCCGCACGGGGCACCGCCACCGCCCGCCCGCCGCCCGCCGCAGCCCGTCGGCCGCCGTCGTCGCCGCCGTCGTCGCCGCCGCCCGTCGTCGTCCTCCACCTGCGCCCACGAGCAACACACAATGCCAGCGACGTGCCACCGTCGGGAACCCCTCGGCGCGTCGCCGGTGAAGAAGCACCGGGTCTTCGGGCAGAAACGGGCTCCCAACGGCAGCCCGTTTCTGCCCGAAGGAGGAGGAGGAGGAGGAGGAGGAGGAGGAGGAGGAGGAGGAGTATCAATGACACGCTGACGGGCTCCCAACGGCAGCGTGCTACTCATGCTCTTCCTCCTTCCGGGATCCTCGACACAAGCACGACGCGGGAGCGGCCAAGAGGGGGGTGTCCAAGAGGGGGGGGGTGCAAATCATGACCGGCGGCACGTGCGCGGCCCAGCGGGGGGGCCAGGGACGCAATGAAACAAGAAGAGGCGCCATGGAATCTGGGGAAATGTCATGGCCCCCGCCGTGATATCCACCCCCCCCTAGTCATCACCCCCCTCCTTTCCGCCCCCGAACGACGGCGGGCTCTCGGCATCTCTCTGCCCCGGGCCGAACAAGCAGACCCGGGGCACGGAGTCGAGCTCTCCGGGACAAAAAAAAAACACGACGTCGGAGGTCGGGACCACGAGCGGCAGGCCCACCGTAGCACGGCCGCGCAACAGAGGTCTGGAGATCCACGGCGCGATCCCATCTGGGACTCCACGTTACAGTTTGATGGGCGCAAATCTAACCATCCTCGAACTTACACCCTGCGAAATGGTTAAGAAATCCGCCGACCCCTTGGGGTCATCGGCGTGTGAGATGCTTCCCCCCTCCCCAAACCCCTCCCCCCGGAGCCTGGTCCGGTCGTTTTGGAGGGGGGGGGGGGGGGGTCCGGCCGGATTCCCCGGGATCCGCCGGCGCGGTCCGGGGGGGGTCATCCGCTCCAGAGAGTCTGCTGGGGGGGCCGCAAACGAGCGAAGAGGCTCCCAAGAAGCTCTGCAGACGGTCCAAGAGGGCCCCGAGTCGCCGAAAAAACACTCGAAGACGGTCAAGATGGCCTCCAGATGGCCCCAGATGCCTCCAAGACGCCCCAAGAAGCTTCCAAGACGCCTCCCAAGATGGCCCCAAGAGGCCAAAATCGTCGATTTCCATTGGTTTTTTCAACGTTTTTGGCCTTCGCGTTTTTTCGGGCTTCCGACGCTCCAAGACGGCGAAAGAAGCCCCCAAGACGGCATCAAGACGACCCGAGAGGCTCCCAAGTGGGCCCCAACACGGCCCAAGAGCGCCTCAAAACGGCTCAAGAGGGCCTTCAGACAGTCCAAGAGGGCCCACAGAGGGGCCCAAGAAAGGCTCCAGACGGGGACCACGAACCTAAAATTCTAGCCTTCCGCCCCAAAAGGCGCCAAGGAGGCCCCAAGAGGCCTCCAAGAGGCTCCAAGAAGCCCCCAAGAGGCCCCCAACAAGCCCAAAAAAAGCCCCAAGCTGCCCCAAAACAGCTCCCCAGAAGCCTCCAAACTGCCTCCCGCAGGCCCCCGAGAGGATTCTCACGACGACGGCGCCAGAGGCTCCCACAACGGCTTTTTCGGCTTCCGGACGCTCCAAGACGGCCCAAGAGGCCCCCAAGACCGCCCCAAGACGGCCCACGAAGCTCCCAAGACGGCGCCGAAACGACCCAAGAGAGCCCTCAAGACGGCCCAAGTGCCGCCCAAGACGGACCAAGAGGCCCCAAGACGGGCCCAAGAGGGACTCAGGAGGGATACCGAGAACTCAAAAATGGAGCCCTCCGTCCCAGAAGGCGCCCAGGAGGTCCCAAAGAGGCCCCAAGAGGCCTCCAAGAGGCCCCAAGATGTCGCCAAGAGGCCCCAGGAGACTCCCAGGAGGCCCAAAAGAAGCCCCAGAAGGCTTCAAACATGTCTCCCAGGCGCCCCCGAACGGCCTCTCAACAGACCCCAAGAGGCCCCCCAAAGAAGCATCTTGACGACGACTCTATTTCGCCCCATCGAGAGACGACCCCCAGGGAACTGCTTCACCATCAAAACTCCCCACGCAACGCGTCCGAACGACACCCGCCCCCAAGAGCGCAACATGGGCAACGAACACACAGACAAAAACCAGCGATGCCATATCACGGGCCGGCGGAATGAGCGAAGCGATTCAATAATTCGTCGTGGGTTCTCGCCCCTTTCCCCATGCGTGCACGGCGAATACTGAAAATGTCAGCCCAAGAGGTCCCCGAAAAAGCTCCGAAAATGGCCCCGCGAAGCCCCAAACGAGCTCCAAGAAACCCCCCAAACAGCCCACAAGAGGCCCTCAGTAGCAACGCGTAACAACCGCCAGTTCCCCGGGGGGTCGGCGGTGTGGCGCAAGCCCAAGAATCATGGGTTAAGAAATTCATAGTCTCAGAACTTGAATACAAACCCACCATTTCTATTAAAATCTTGGGATTTACGTTGAAACATTAAGAATAATCGAGACCCTGGCCGAAAACGTAGGTTTTCTTAAGCATCGCATACGGTGTATCCCTATCCCTAAGATTGACACGCCCAAAGGCGATGACAATCGTAGGGATGCACCCTCAGAAACTGAGGCAATCCCTAAGATCGCCATAGTGATGAGGCGATGGCCAACATTGGGATAGGGATAGGTTCCAGGCTGGTAAAAATCGGATTGAGCGACTTATCGGTTTGACTCGAGTGACTCGCACAGTCGGACTGCAGGACCCAGCTAGATCCTACAAGCACGACTGTCATAGTTTCATGAATCCTGCAAGCCATAAGTACTTGTCAAGTCAACCTCGGAAGAGGCACTGAGCATTTCAGCTTTTTCCTCGGCGGTGCCCGCTTGTCCTTCTGGTTTGCCCAGGTGCGCCAAGCGGGCGCCTCGTTCGCAGGCTAGGTTTCGACCCACACAGATTGCACCGCATATATTGGACCGCGTAGATTGCAAAATCACCCGGGTGACTCCAACCTAAGACCCATGGAGGCCCAACCGGAAAGAAAAAAAAATGGGGCGCGCCGAAGAACCCAGGGGGTCCGGTTTCCGCGGAGGAAAGAAAAAAACCCTGGCGATGGGGTTCGAGCACGGGGGTTACCCCCCCCTCAAATTCCGGAAGAGGAATGAACTCCCAGCCGCGGGGGTGCCCGCGCGAGGGGTCCCACCCCCCCAAGCGCAACCAGAGGAAGAAAAGCGTGAGAGCCGAGACTGTAAGTGCAATGCAACAACACCTTCATCGCGGTTGCACTAGGGATTTGCATTAGTACGGCAGGACAACGTGCTCTCTAGGAACAACTGCGCGATAGGACATGGTAGTACCAGTTGTACTCAAGTACGAGTTGTACGGTAGTCGGAGGGGTTCAGGGGTTCCAACGGCAACGCGCGCGGGGAAGAAGGAAAGAAATCCATGCGCCGCCAGGGGTCCCGGGTTTAACGGGTCGCCGCGAAGGTTGACCCCCCGCGGAAAGAAGAAAAGAAATCCGGCCGGGGGGTTGGGGGGTTGAGGGATGAGTCACGGGGGCGATATTGCAAACAAAGCGTGCCCCCCATAGATTGCACCTCGCGGCTTGTACTCCATGGTTTGAACCACGTCGGTTGCACGGCATCGGTTACACCACACGGTTAGCCCTCAATATACATATATACAAATGCAGATACATACACACATATTTCACCTTGCCGTTTGCTCTGAATGCGCCCAGGCAGACGAAGCCGGCACTGCGGCAACCTCCACGGCAAACTTTGCGTCCGGAGCGGAGTTTGCCCTGGCTGCCGAACCGCCCTCCCCAAAAGTCAAGGCCGCGCGTCGGCGCAAACGGCGCGTCGACACATGTATAGGTGCGTAGATGCAAGACAGCCAACGCGGACTCCAAATAATATAATGTTGCACACAATGCAGGTCTGGCATGCTATGCGATGCGTTCTGTGTGTGGTGCAATATCGGCGCTCCCAGATATGCTGTGAACGCTACGCGGTGCAAGCTATGCGATGCAAGCTAGGCGGGGCAATGTACGCGTGCAAGCTATGCGAAGCGAGCTGCGATTTGCAAGAGAAATTGGTGCCAACAGTATGATGTAATCGACATGGCGCACCCTATGTGGTGCACGCTATATATATATATATATATATATATATATATAGCGTGAGCTACGTGGTGAAATATATGTGAACTCCCTTGAACAAAACCTGATGCATTACTCAAGGAGACGGGAACGGGGGAGCGGACATTTGTGGTGGACGCTTGGGATGAATCCGAATTGGACCCTCGGGATGAGTCCGCATTGGACCCCCGCCCGTCGGCGGGGGAAAAACCTGCAGGGTGGGAGGGTGGAAAGGAGAAAGCAGCAGCAGCCGCTCTAGCCAGACGGCTGCCAGGGAGAGGGAAGGAAGAAGAGAGAGAGATGCACGGCAGGGGAAATTGCCCCGCCAACGGGAATACCCCCTAACATAATCCGATTCTCCTGGACAAAAGCCGATGCAGTACTCAAGGAGAGGGGAGCAGGGGAGCCAACGTTTGCGGCGGACGCCCGGGATGAGTCCGCATTGGATCCCTGCCCCTAACGCCCGTCCGGGCCCGACCCCCATGCCCCCCCGTTCGAAAAGAACAGCGCGGCGCGGGCCGCGGGACTGACCGCGCGCGTCCCGCGCGCACATGCAGAGGTGCCAAGGGCAGAGCGAGCCCGCTCCTGGCGGGCGCCGAGGCGGGCCCCCCCGGGGCCGGCCTGCAAGCCAGACTGGCACCGAACGAGCACCAGCGGGCTCGCCCCGCCACGCATCGGGTGCCATCGGGCGCCTCGGCCCAAAAGGTGAGCTCCCCCACGGGTTCTGTCGGTACCTGGGCTCCTCCCACGGGTTCCGTTGGTGCCCCGCCGTTATCCTTACTTTGACGCAGGCGCTCTTGCCGAGATCCACAAGGAGTGCGTGCCGTGGGTGCGGCCCCCCTTCTCGGCGCCCTCTCATCCCCCTCCTGGGGTGCCACCCATTCGAGATGCTGCCACCCATTCTGGTCATCGCTCCCGGCGCGCGCCGGGCTATCCAGCCACCCCTGGAGCGGGGCGGGGGGTCTTCCCAGCGGCAGTGCCCGATCTTGCGGGCCACCAGATCCTACGCATCTCCGGGCAAGCTCCCGCCCTGTGGGTCGAAATCCCCGCCCGCCCGGATGCCGCCCCTGGATTTCACCCCAGGGGGCGTCCATCCACCGCGGGGCCCGCCCTCGCAGGAGGAGGAGGAGGAGGAGGAGGAGGAGGAGGAGGATGAGGAGGAGGAGGAGGAGGAGGAGGAGGAGGAGGAGGAGCCGGCCCATGGGCGGCCCGGCTTCCTTCTCGTCCTCCAGCGCTGGTGCTGGGTTCTCTCCTGCGACCCAGGCCTCGGGCCGGCCCCCGCCTTCGCCGGCGGCCGTTGAAAACAAATGGCACGAGCGCCGCGCCTCTTGCGCAGAAGGGGGGGGGGAAGGCGGAGGAAGTGAACGGGGAGGGCGGGGAAGAAATATAGGGCGCGAGAATCGGAGAAGGCTGCCCAACGAGGGCCGCAAAATGGCCTCGACGGGGCGGGCTCGAGGAAGCCCCGGGGGCCCCCGCCGCGCTATGGCCTCCAAGACTTCCAACGTGCTCCCGGGGGGCCTCCAACAACCGCCCATCAAAAATCCTCCCGGCAAAGCAACCTAACAGCGATGTGTAGAAGCATATCTGGAAGAATTCCCCTTAAGATTGAAGTGAGAATCCAGTTGTAGATTTCTGCTGTTCTCGCAGTCGCAGCCTCAGCCTGCCTCGGCTTGCCTCGGCCGCAGCCTCAGCCTGCCTCGGCCTCAGCCTCAGCCTCAGCCTGCCTCAGCCTCAGCCTCAGCCTGCCTCAGCCTCAGCCTGCATCAGCCTCAGCCTCAGCCTGCCTCAGCCGCAGCTTGCCTCAGCCTCAGCCATAGCCTCAGCCTCAGCCTCAGCCTGCCTCAGCTTCAGCCTCAGCCTCAGCCTGCCTCGGCTTGCCTCGGCCGCAGCCTCAGCATGCCTCGGCCTCAGCCTCAGCCTCAGCCTGCCTCAGCCTCAGCCTCAGCCTGCATCAGCCTCAGCCTGCATCAGCCTCAGCCTCAGCCTGCCTCAGCCGCAGCTTGCCTCAGCCTCAGCCGCAGCCTCAGCCTCAGCCTCAGTCTGCCTCATTTTCAGCCTCAGCCTCAGCCTGCCTCGGATTGCCTCAGCCTCAGCCTCAGCCTGCCTCGGCCTCAGCCTCAGCCTCAGCCTGCCTCAGCCTCAGCGTCAGCTTCTCAGCCTCAGCCTGCATCAGCCTCAGACTCAGCCTGCCTCAGCCTCAGCCTCAGCCTCAGCCGCAACTTGCCTCAGCCTCAGCCACAGCCACAGCCTCAGCCTCAGCCTCAGCCTCAGCTTCAGCCTCAGCCTCAGCCTGCCTGGGTTTGCCTCGGCCTCAGCCTCAGCCTGCCTCAGCCTCAGCCTCAGCCTCAGCCTCAGCCTCAGCCTCAGCCTCAGCCTGCCTCAGCCTCAGCCTCAGCCTGCTCAGCCTCAGCCTCAGCTGCCTCAGCCTCAGCCTCAGCCTGCCCTCAGCCTCAGCCTGCCTCGGCTTGCCTCAGCCTCAGCCTCAGCCTGCCTCGGCCTCAGCCTCAGCCTCAGCCTGCCTCAGCCTCAGCGTCAGCCTCTCAGCCTCAGCCTGCATCAGCCTCAGCCTCAGCCTCAGCCTGCCTCAGGCTCAGTCTCAGCCTGCCTCTCAGCCTCAGCCTGCATCAGCCTCAGCCTCACAGTTGGCTCCAGGCAATCAAAATGTAGTCTGGATATGGTGTTCTGGGAACACGAAGAACACGAAGTGGCCTACAGTTGGCTCCGGGCATTCAAAATGTGGCCCGGGAATGGTGTTCTGGGAACTTCTGGGAACTCGAAGGCCACGAAGTGCGTCACTGTTTGCTTAAAACGGATTCCCCGGCATCCCCCCGGATCCTGCCCGGACCCCCCTGGGGAGTCATGATGCTCTCTTTTGATCCTACTAGAAACCTATCAGTCTTCGCTGTTTAATAAAAAACTGCAGAGGAGCCGAAGAACCCTCCCCGTTCCCGAAGCGGGGCGGGCGGGGGTTCGCGGGGCGCGGCGTGCGACGCGGGATAAAAACTGTCGGGGCGGAGGGGCGCGCCGGGGAGAGGTTCCACTGGGCTGCTGGGGAACGCCGGGAGAAAAGGGGTGGGGGGAGGAGGGGCGCAGTGCGACGTGGAATAAACTTGTCGGCGCGGAGGAGGCACTGGGGGCCAGTTCCACCGGGCCGCTGGGGAACGCCGAGGGGGCGGAGGGGGTCGGCGGAGAATGGGCGAGGGGTGCGGCGGGGCGGGGCGCAATGCGACGCGGACTATAGTGCGGTCGGGGCGGAGGGGCGGGGGCGCTGGGCTGGGCGGAGGTTCCACCGGGCCGCCGGGGAACGCTAGGGCCCCCCGGGTCCTGGCAGTTCTGCTTCGGGAAGCCACTCCGACGTTGGAATGGGGGGCAGAATCGCCGCTTGCCTTCTCGGGGGGTGCCCGCGACGCTGGCCGTCTGTTCCGGGGGGGCCGGTCGGGTTGGCGGCCGCCCGCGCCTCTTGAGTCTGGGCGGCGGGCCCCCGGCCCCGCAGGTTGGCCGCGGCGTGCCGGCCCTTCTTCCTCTCCAGGATGACCTGTTGGCAGACCTCCTCCGGGTCTCGGGGGTCGAGCGGGCTGGGGAACCGGCGTCCCTGGGCCAGGACATATTCCGCGAGCTCCTCCTGTCGGGGATTCTGGGCGTCCAAGGCCGCGGGGGCGCCCCCGATCATCTGGCGAGGGTTGCCCCGCCAATCCGCGGTCAGCTCCTCCCCGAGGTCGAAGTTTTCTGCCTCCTTCCACTTGCGGGGCCCCTCCTCATGGAGTCGGGCCTCCTCCAGGGTGGCGAGGCGTTCTGCCTCGCGCCCCTCTCCGCAGATCGCGGCATGGCGAAGCACTTCCGGCGGGCGTTGTCCTCCCGCAGGGCCATCGCCCACGGACCTATGGTGGGTGCCTTTTCCTGAGTGGCCGGGTTCGGCGGGGCCGCGCACCGGTCGCGCTCCTCCCGGGCGGTCTTCGGGAAGTCGGCCGCCCCCGGCGACCGGGGGGTCGTCTGCGCGTCCCTGTCCCCCAAGACCATCGGGTCGGGCGAAAGGGGGGGATAGCAAAGGGGGGGTTTGAGAATCAGCTCACGTAGCTGATTTTCCCGGCGCGGCGCCGGAGGCGGCTATGTATCGAGGAATGGGCCCCTCGGTGGGCCGAAACCAGCTGCATGCAGCAAATTTCGTTCCCAATCCCCCCCTTTCGCCCGACCCGAGACCAGGGCGCCATCCCCATGGCGATCCGGTCGAGAGCCCGCGCTGGGACTTCAGCCAGCTTCCACGACGACGCCGCGGGGTGAACGCCCCCGCTCCGGCAGGGCAGCGCGGAGGTCCTGCCCGACGCGCCCGAGGGCCAGGGCGACCCGGGCGACGTGCGCTCCTCCTCCTCCTCCTCCTCCTCCTCCTCCTCCTCCTCCTCCTCCTCCTCCTCCACATCGCGCTGGTCCTGCAGGCCCAGGTTCAAGCCCCTCGATCCTACAGATGGTCCACCCTCGGCCTTCGGCTCGCCTCGCTCCTGTAGGGGCTCGCGCGAGCCGCGACTGCGCTTCTCACCCCCGTGGGGGCTGCGGGCTGTCTGGGTCCGCGAGCGCCCGCGCCGTGCCGGGAGCTGGCCAGGGGGGTCCGAAGCTCGTCGACGCAGTTGGGCCAGTAGGGCCCCCCCTCCCCCGGCTGTAGGTGGGGCAAGATTCGCCGCGCATCGGCCCGCCACTGCAGCCCGTCCTGGGCGGCGGGGCCCGTGCTCCGCCGGGCAATCCCGGGCCTGCAGGCGCGCGGGGAGCGCTGGGCCCGGGCGAGCGAGCCCTCCGGGGGGAACTCCTGGAGCGCCCGGGCGGCGTCTGCGGGGCTGCCCCCCGTCCGCATCTCGGTCAGCGCCCCCGTCCAACATGTGCTTCTCGTGGGGGTGCTCCGAAAGCTCCCTGGGCCCAGAGGTCTGGCGCGGGGTTCCTCCGAGGTGGGCGCCGGGGTTGCCCCCTCCCGCCGGGCGGATGCCCCTCGGCGAAGGGCTGGGGCGCTCTCGATCCCGCCTTGGGCGGATCCCGCATGGGGGAGGCGCGGGAGCTCTAGGGGCCAGTTCTACCCGGGTCCCGAGCCGGGCCCCGGCGACCTCCGCCAGCGTGGCGCGAGCCCCGCTGGGGGTGCACCCCCTCGAGAACCCTCCGGTCTGGTCGCGTGACCTCCTGGAAGCAGATAGGGGCCCCCTCCCACGTCAGGGCCGGCGCGGGCCCTGGGGGGGTGACCTCCCGCTTCCCTCGAGAATGCCCCGGGGGCGTGGGAGTTTGAGCGTGCGTAAAGTGTAAGGTTTCAATGAGTAAGTGCCTGGTGAGGGGGAAAGGCCTTGCAAAAAAACCGGAACGAAGGATTGCAAAAAAACCATGTTTTTTTTGCAATCCTTGTTTTTTTGCAATCCTTCGTGTAAGTGCCTGGTGAGGGGGAAAGGCCCTCTCCTGTCCTGTCCCTTTCCTCCTCTCCGCGGCCCTTTTGGGACTCAAGCTTCTCCTCGGGCCTCTGACGGGGCGGCCCGCGCGGGGGAGCGCGGCCCGCACGGGGGCCGAGAGCCATGCGGCGAGGTGCCGGGCCACCCGCTGTGGCTGGCCGGCGGAGGAGGACCGCAGGCAAGAGTCGGGCCTGCACCTCCGCATGATGGCCTTGCTGCCCATGATCATCGGGGCGGTGGCCGCAGCTGAGGTCGGCCGCCGATGGCGAGGGCAGCCCGCGACGCCCGCCCTGCCGTCAGCGGCCCGCGGCTCGGGCAGCGCGCTGCCTGCAGAGGCTGAGATATAGCCAGTGGAGGGGCGTGCGCGCCTCTGCCGCGGGCGCTGGAGGACGACCAGCGGCGCCGCAGCACGGCGGCGGCCACAGAGGTGCCGCATCGCCAAGCCGCCCCCCCAGCTGGGCCAGCGCCCGCCGCCGGGAGGGGGCGAGGATCGCCCCCGGGGCCGGCGGCGAGCCCACCCGCGGGGGGCAAGGGGCGCCGGCAGTCCCCGACGGCGTCGGCAGCGGCCAAGCCACCCCCTGAGGGGCCTCCGTCGCCGACGGGCGGAGGAGGCGAGGGCAGCCCGCGTCGGCGCAGGAGCGAGATGTGGAGCTGGTTCGCGGGTCGCAGACGGGAGCCCCCGATGCGACGGAGTCCCGCGGAGGCTGTCCCTGCTGATGAGCAGCAGGCCGAGCGGGAGGAGGAGGAGGAGGAGGAGATGCGAGGTTGGTTCAGCTCCGAAGTCGAGGTCGGGGTGAGCTGGCTCGGGGGCTGGATCACCGATTTGCCGCCCCAGGAGATCCAATGGACGGACCTGATGTGGAGTGGAGGCGGGCTGGTTGGAAGTGGGCTCAACACCGTGGGCTACGCGGCGTTCGGCACGGGCTGGCCACTGCTGTGCTGGACGACGTTCGCGGGTTTGATCGTGGCCCTCGTCATTGGCTTGGGCTACGGGCTTCACTCCATCGCGTCTGCGATCGACATGCTCGTCTGTGTACCGCTCCGATGCGTGGGACGGGCGCTGGGATGGTGCTGTCCGACTGCGAAGCCACAAGTCGCAGCTGCGGAGGATGGAGTGGTCCCGGAGCTGCGAGGGCCAGCCACAACCATCGCGGTGGAGAACGACTTCTACGCCCAGCTCCGCGCCAAGGGGACAGACAAGGTGCCGCACCACCTCATCATTAAGGTGGGTGACACGGCAGCGAGGCTGGAGAGGCCGCCCCTGAACACCGGGATTAAGTACAAGAAGGCAGGGGTGGCCTGGCCGTATCGTGAAGTACTTGCCTCGCGACGGTTGCGTGGCTTGTTGGAGGACTCCCAGGACAAGGTGGTGCACTTGTGTAGGGACACCCCTTGCACTGACGAAGGCAACTACGCCGTGCACGCTCCCGCGTACGGTTACGTGACAGCGGAGACGGACACCAACTTGGAGGCGCTGGTGTCGGCTGCCCCGAGGCCCTGCTGGGCCGGGCGCGCCGTGGGTGCAGCTGCTGCGTCGTGCGGCCGGGGCTGTGCGGCGGTGGGGTTGAAGGGGTGTGCCAAGCTGTGCGGGTCCGTCAAGCGCTGTGGCCAGAGGGGCTGCCAGCGCGGGAGACGCAGTGGGGCCGACACACCAGCAGTATTGTTGAAGGACCCGAATTCGGAGACCGAGTCGGAGCCGGAACACCAGCGCTGCATGGCCCACGAGGTGCTGTACCAGGAAGGAGACACGATATTCCAGCTGTGCAAGGAGAAGTGTCGAGATCGAGCCCGAGGTGCCCCCGTGCGGCTGGTCACAGAGGACGGCGAGAAGTCGAATGTCAAGGGGGCCGAGAAGGTGGTCAACCTGTGTTGGCAGCACACGAACACCTACGAGCGCGAGAGAGGGGCGAAGAAGTGTGCGCACCTCGGTTGCCACGCGCTGGGTCGGGTCATGAGTCGCGGGGTGCTGACATGTTTGGGGCGCGACTTGACGGCAGAGGAGGGGCCCCGCCTAGCCGCGGCCGCAGAGGGACCAGCGCCGGTCGCGGTGGGGATTGCTTCGGAGCAGCCCTACCGCTCCGGGTCGAGATCCCCCACTCCCCCAGCTGGGCGGGTCTCCCCGCAGGTGGCTTCCGCAAGCGGAGCATGGTTGACCGCAACGGTGCGGGGACCTCAGGGGACCGAGACAGCCAAGAAGTAACATTTCTACGGGTGCCAGCTGGTGGCTGAGGAGGATGGTTGGACTACGTGCCGCGTTCCAGGCATCGACGCCCAGGCGACAGTCCCGTCCAATCTCGGGCCGGTCATTGACGATCGTGTCCGCGCCGAGGCTGCAGCAGCAGGTGCGCCGGCCATCATCGTGCGGACGGGCAGCCAGATACCAGACGGGATGGACGAGTACGGCAAGACGGCGAGCCCGGTGGCTGTGGCGCTGGCGCGCGGAGCAGCGGGGAGGGAGGACCACCCCTTGTGCATCCTGACGCGAGGCGACGAGGAGGCTGGAGGAGGACGCGATGATCCACACACTCGGAGGGTGCCACCTCAAGGGACACCAGCGTTTCCGCCCCAGCCGCCGTGGAGAGACACGCTAACCCGTGGGGAGCTGGGTGGCCTGCTCAGCGGTGCAGCTCGAGAGCGCTGGCGACGCCGGGGTGAGGAGGCCCTGGCATTGGATTTCCTGAAGTCACGGGCGAGTGGGGACGACCACCCGTTGGACGTGGCCGAGAGGTACCAGCGCAACGAAGGCTTCGATGACCTGGGAATCACCCGGGTGACTCCAACCTAAGACCCATGGAGGCCCAACCGGAAAGAAAAAAAAATGGGGCGCGCCGAAGAACCCAGGGGGTCCGGTTTCCGCGGAGGAAAGAAAAAACAACCTGGCGATGGGGTTCGAGCACGGGGGTTACCCCCCCTCAAATTCCGGAAGAGGAATGAACTCCCAGCCGCGGGGGTGCCCGCGCGAGGGGTCCCACCCCCCCAAGCGCAACCAGAGGAAGAAAAGCGTGAGAGCGGAGACTGTAAGTGCAATGCAACAACACCTTAATCGCGGTTGCACTACGGATTTGTATTAGTACGGGAACAACTGAATTACAGCCGGTGAGGTTTGGGTTCGGGTTCGGGCTTATATATTGGGAACCCAGTATATTGGATCAGAGAATTGTTATAGTACCACTTAAACCGGGGAATTGTACGGGGGAGTTGTGCTCGGGAGTTGTACCATGGAGTTGTACTAGTACTGGGGATTGGCGATAGGGCGTTGTTCTAGGGGGCACAATTTTACCAGCTGTAATCTGATACCAGCTGCACTCGAATATTTGCACGGCAGGACAACGTGCTCTCTAGGAACAACTGCGCGATAGGACATGATAGTATCAGTTGTACTCAAGTACGAGTTGTACGGTAGTCGGAGGGGTTCAGGGGTTCCAACGGCAACGCGCGCGGGGAAGAAGGAAAGAAATCCATGCGCCGCCAGGGGTCCCGGGTTTAACGGGTCGCCGCGAAGGTTGACCCCCCGCGGAAAGAAGAAAAGAAATCCGGCCGGGGGGTTGGGGGGTTGAGGGATGAGTCACGGGGGCGATACCTGGGAGATGCTTGCGATGCGATCGTCGAGTCGCTGGAAGCCTTGGAGAGGGACCGCGGCTCCTTCATGTCCGACGACGAGGTGGAGAACCTCAGGCAGCTGGCAGAGGTCCTGAGGGAGCGGCGTGGCCTGAGCCAGGCGCACGAGGAGGAGATCGAGGGAGGAGCTTGGCGGGAGGGGCTTGCGCGACCAGTTCCTGGGCTCGCGCGGCCGCCCGCGCCTCCCGCGGCGCGCCCAGCGGCAGTGGAGACTCCTCCCGGCCTTGGGAGAGAGCCCGAGCCCACTCGACCCACCAGGGAGGAGGGAGGCTACGCCCGAGGGGTGGCGCCCAAGCGGCGTGCCGCAGACCTGGCGGCCCAGGGGGTCGACCTGCGGGGCAGCGCCGCGCGGGCAGAGCTGGGCAGAGGTCCGCCGTCGGGTCGGCCTGGGCAGGACCCCGCGCCACCGCCCATGGACTTCTTCGAGCACTGGGCTGGGCCCACCTTCGGAGTTCCCGCACGGCGATCGCGGGTGAGCTTCGACGAAGAGGACTGCGGCCCGTCGGAGAAGGTTCGGAGGTCGGCAGGGGCCCTCGGCGACCTGGATGGGGAAGGACAGCGACGGCATGGTTAAGGTCATGGCCGACATCGCGCACAACCTCGACTTGACGAACAAGCGGGCGGAGGGCGCGGCGGCAGGAAAGATGGGCACACTCCAGTCGATCACGAAGGATCACGAGCTGCTGGTAATGGCGGCACGCGGGTGCGGGAGGTTCCGAGTGGCCATCTGCCCGGGCGACTTGGGCCGAGCACTGGTCAAGGCGCTCCTGCGCATGGCGGAGCACTCCTCGGCGCTGTTCAAGCATCACCGGTGGCCCACCCTGATCAACTACAGGATTGCCTTCGCCATCGCGACGGGATCGTGGGGAGGCAAGAAGGTGGAGGCGCTGGCGGCACACGCGCTCGGTGTGGCGGACTGGGTGACCTGCCCAGAGGAACTCTTCGACAACTACGTGCCCACGACAGAGTGCAAGATCGAACCACGCCCGGAGCAGCCCGTGGACATGCTGAAGTGGGCGCGCCAGGCCCGCAACGGTATCTGGGCCGCGTGTCTCGCGCATGGGGCTGAGCACTGGCACGAGAGAAGCGAAGCCCTGGACTACCTCATCAGGCAGCACGAGGCGAAGCCGCGGAAGTACACCGCACGTTTCGTCCAAGACGCCTGGGAGGAGCTGAACGGGCGTTGGTGGGAGGAGCTGCGCTGGAAGGTCAAGGAGGTGCAGCGGTTCTGCAACAAGGAGCTGATGAGGAAGGATGACTTCATCTTCGCAGCCCGGACGCCGACGCCAGAGGGACCACCACTCCTGACTCTGCCTGCGACGTTCGAAGTTGAAGACCCTGACGAGTACTTCAAGACGGTCATATTTCAGCGCCTGGTCAAGACCGCGGACAACGCCTACTGGGAGAACGCTCACCGCGCCCAGCTGCGGCCGCTGGCGGCAGGAGGGGTTGAGGAGATTGAGGAGCGCCACCCCGCAGGAGCTCTGCCCCAGGGGCCCCTGGGCGGTAGCGGCGGGGAGAAGGTGGGAGCGCTGACAGGAGGAGGAGGAGGAGGAGGAGGAGGAGGAGGAGAAGGAGGAGGAGTTCCGAAGGCCAGAGCGAGCAAGGTCAAGCTCCCAGCAGAGGTCCTGTCGGCACTGACCGGGCCCGAAGTCACGGAGTCGGTCAAACACGGGCCGAATGACTCCAAGGGAAAGCCCAAGTGCTGGGACGCGGCGTGCCACGATGGGCGCTCGAAGACGGCCGCTACATGTCAACGCTCCCACGCCGAAGGCACCCAGAGCGGCGAGAAGGCGCATTGGACGGTGCAGGCGCAGTACGTCAAGCGGGGCGGGCTGCAGACCGGGCCGAAGATAAAGATTGAGGACCGGCTCGCGAAGATCAAGCAGCTCCGAGCGGACGCTCAGAAGGAGCAGGCGGCCAAGGTGCAGGAGGGGAAGGACCGGGCAGCGCAGCGAGGCGGCCGACGAGGAGGGGCACCTGGAGCCAACCGCCCCGCAGCAGTGGAAGAGGTGACCTGGCCGCCCGAGGATAGGGCGACGAGATCTATACATATCCACTGCTCCCTGGCCAATCCTGAACCCGCCAGCGGTGTATACGCCACGCGCTCCTGGCTTGGCCAGGAGGGCAGATACACAGCTGCTGGTTTCAGGATGGGCCTGGCCAGGGAGCAGTGGATATGTATAGATCTCGTCGCCCAAGAGGAGCATGCGGACATGGAGTGCACCGCCCAGGAGCGGGAGCTGCAGGAACTGGTGCAGGGGCCCGACAAGAGTTGGATGCCGGACTACGGGAGCCAGGAGGCTGTCGTGCTCCCCAGCGAGCTCCCGGGCGACGTGCCGGAGGTCGCAAAGGCTCGCCTGGCGATGGCGAACCGGGTCAGGGGTTCGCCTGAAGCGAAGCTGGTCGCGGGCGCGCCAAGCCGCCTGCGCTCGCACTGCCATGGCCGCTTGCTGGACGGATACCTCGGGGGGCAGGTCACACCGATCGAGGAGATCTGGCAGGATGCGGTGGAGCTGGGCGACGAGGGGTTGGCGAGCCAAGCCCGACCGTACCTGGCTTCACGAGTGGAGCGGGTCGGGGGCGAACTTGAAGGGCCAGAAGTGCACGTGGGTAAGGTGGTGTGGGGGCCGGCCGAGGAGCCTGGGCGCGGTCGAGTTCACATCAAGGGACGCATCTGGGACATTCTCGACTACCGGGACCAGCTGGCCGTCACCGAGGAGCTGGCGGAGTATCTGCCTGACTGCCAGGTCGGGGAGGCTGAGGAGAGGCAGTGCGTCTTTATCAACACGGCCGCGGCGCACCTGTGCTCGAACGGGAAGGGTGACCCATCCGTGGCGGAGGTGATGAAGTTGGCGCAGCAGTGGCGCGTCGCTATGTGGGAGGAGGCTAAGCAGGCCGAGACCTTCATGGGACCGCCCGACGCCTACATCCCCATTACCGAGTCGGACGTGAGAATGTTCTGCCACGACACCCTCCATGTGGCCCACGACAAAGACTACAGGACCTTGGCGGCTTTCCCGCCGCCGGCGTGGAGTGAGACGGCGGCCCACGTGGTCAGGGTTGACCCGTGGGGCCGGGCACGGCTCGAGGTCATCGCGGGGGCGAAATACGACCCGAAGGTCAACGGGCGGGACGTGTGGATGCTGTTTTACAAGGGTCACCTGCAGGTACTGATACCTCCCAAGGTGGATGCCGACACGCTGCGTGGGGACTTCACGGGGGGACATCCGCCCCATGAGGTGCTAGCTGCTGGCTGGGACATCTACCTGGATGACGCGACGCAGGAGGACGCGAAGGTACCAGGTGACGTGGCGAAGAGATGTCCGCGGTGCCGAGCTGCAAGAGAGGCTGGGCGTGAGCGGAAGGCAGGAGAGCAGGACATCAGTGGAGAGGACCCGAGGTGGAGGATCCTCGGCAACTGGAGCAACCCAGCCTGGAAGCGGTACGAGCGCCACAGCCAGGCGACGGGAGGTACGAGGCCCTGCTGGAAAGGACGCGCCCTGACGGCGAAGGAGGTCTGGGCAGGCACCCAGGGGTGGTCCGATGCGCTCCGGGAGGCGGGCATGGAGGTCGGCCCAGCGGTCGAGCTGTACTCCGACCCTGAGCGTGGCAAAGGTTTACAGGAGGAGCACGACACCAGGCGTAAGGAGGTGCAGGAGGCGTTGCATGAGGAGGCCAAGCGCTGCGCATACCTGCTCTGGTGGCTCGGGTTCGAGCGCCGCACCTTCTGCCCGTGGATGCTGCGCAACGGGGGTACACGCACGTTCGACGCACCTGCTGGACGCCCTGATGGGCCGCAATGGGAAGTCGAGGGGGCGGCCATGGCCAACTTCGCAGGGCGCTTGTTCGAGGCCATCGCCGACGGGGGCGCGCTGCCGACGGCGGAGCACCCCGCCCCAGACGGCCGGTACCCCAAGGCGTACGACTTGGACCGGTGGCGCCAGATCCTGCGCAGGAAGGACGTCCTGGTGGTGCCCGTGGACCAGTGCGAGTACGGCCTCGGACCTCGGGAGGGCCTGGAGGGGGATGAGCGGTACCGGAAGCGATCGTGGTTGGTCACGTGCGTTCGTCAACTGCAGGAAGTGGCCCGCCGGTGCGCCCACCAGCACACGCATGTCGAGCTGAAAGGAGTCGACACGGTCACGAAGCACAAGCGCACGGCGGACGCGGGCCGTTACCCAGAGCAGTTGCTGCGCGCCATCACTCAGGCCATGATCACCGAGGCCCTGGAGCTGGGTGCCACGCTGGCCAAGAGAAAGGGGGGGAGAGGCCCCCCACCGTCAACCATTTTTTCGGCGACCTCGGCGACGGCAGAGGGTTCGGGACCCACCGAGTCTTCGATCCTGCGGAGTTGGACGCTGGCTGGGCACATTTCCGAGGATGAGGAGGAGCAGGAGGAAGACACCAGGGAGACCGTCCACGTCGATCAGCAGCCAGGCGACCTACGCGATCGAGTCGGAGGAGTGGTCCCTGGGACCGACGGTGGTGCTGCCAATTTCTGGGCGGCTGCTCGGGCGGAGCCAGGGTACAGCGACGAGGCGTTCGGGCGCATGATCATGCGGGGCGCGGATCTGCTGGATGCGCATGGGGGCTGGCAGGAGGCCTCCACAGCGCTACGCGCAGCCTGGAGAGCGGAACATGGGGACCACCTCCAGGGAGTTCACGACAGCTACCTGGAGGGGAAGGTGGAGCCGGAGCTCCTGGAGTACTTGAGGCGGGTCGCGACGAACGGGGTGGAGGTCAGGCACGAGGGGGAGATCACGAGGGTCAGGGCCAAGCCCCACCAGTCGGCGGCGCAGCATCAAGAGGAGGCGAGGCGTAAGATCTGGGACGACATCGTCAAAGGTAGAGCCTGGGCCGCCCCGTCCAGCCACCCAGGACTCGAGGGGATCATGGAGTCGCCCCAGGGCCGTGTCCCGAAGATGCGGCCTGACCGTACCATCGCCGACGAGGGTCGTTTCATCAACGACATGAGGGATGCCAACGAGGGATGCGACAAGCTGAATCACCCCCCGGCGAAGTTGCCGACCCACCGCGAGATTGCCCGGACAAATCCTTTGGCGGAGGTGCAGATGTCCGAAGGTGCGGATCTATCTGGCGAAGCGTGGCTTCCAGGCGGCGTTCAAACTGTTGTGGGTCGAGCTGCCCGGCCTCCGCATCATGGTGGTGAGTCTCCAAGGTCTGGCTGGGGCCGAACCGACGACGGTCCTCTACCTCACGATGGTGTTCGGGTGGACGGGTGCGCCAGGCGAGTGGGCAGTGTGGGGCCGCGGCGTGCAAGATGCATTCCAAGCCCACCGCCCGCCGGCAGAGGAGCTCCACGATGACGGGGTGGTCCTGGTCGACGACGGGGTGTTGGTGGAGCCGGCCTTGGGTGCGAGGCCGTGGCTGTCGGCGTGGACGTTCGACGCGATGTCGAAGCTGCTCCTCGGCGATAGCTCGATCAACCTGGAGAAGCTAGCGGGGGAAGGCGAGTTCAGCACCGAGAAGCTCATCTGGGGCTTGCTCGTTGACCGTGCGACGCTCCCGGAACCCAAGATCCAGAAGATGAGCTACTTGCTTCAGGAGGCGGAGCTCGAGCCGGGGCAGCGCGTGGTGCGGCTGAAGACGGTGCAGCGACTCCGTGGGTTGGGTACCCACTTCGCGGCGGTCAACCAGGCGCTGGGCACGGAGCTGGGGGCGCTGGACGCCCTGATGTGTCAGCCAGACGGGCCCACCGCACGGGCGACGCCGAGAGGAGGTGAGGAGCAAGAGGTGGCGTGGCAGGAGTTCTGGGATAGCTGCGACATGCTACGGGTGATGGTCGCAAGACCGGAGACGCGGGGCACAACTTTCCTCACCTCGTTCGCGTGCATGCTCGAGCCGCGGGAGCGGTTGGCCATGCCGGGCACCATGGAGCAGGTGGCGTGGGTAGGTGGCGACTCGACCCTGGAAGTGGCGGGGCAGATCGACTGGGCGGCTAAGGTCTACGCGAGGCAGGAGCTCGCTGGCTACATGGACGCTTTGAAGGCGGCCGCTGGTCTGCCCGAGGAGTGGGTCATCATTGCGCTCGGGAAGCTGTCCTGTATCGTTGGCCTCGCAGTCGCCCGCGGACGAGAGTGGCGAGAGCGGCTGATCATCTACGTGGGGGACAACCAGACGGTCCAGCGGTGGGTTGAGACCCGTCGCCCGAAGAACCGGATGGCGAGGCACCTGGTGAGGCCCCCCAACTACGTGGAGGCCAAATACCATTGTCGCGTCTTGGCGGCACCGTATATCAGGACGTACAGCAATGAGATGGCGGACATGATCACCAGGGCCGACGTGAGCGAGGTCAGGCGACGTATGGACGAGAAGGGTTTCGAGCTGATCGACCTGGCCGGCACGTGGGCAGAGGTGCTGTCCCAGAGCTACGAGAGGCGCGTCCACGCGGTCGCCCTCGTGGACCCCGAGGACTGGCAGGTTGCCGTGCAGCTCATGGCGCGCCGGTCGCCGGGAGAGGTCCCGCGCCCGCTGCTGCAGACGGCCTGGCGCGTGGTGGAGGAGGTGAGGAGCACGATGGCCCCGTGCGCCCGGGCCGCGGGCGCGCTGGGGGCACGCGGCGAGGCTGAGCTGGCGAGGGGATGGCCCGGCTTCCAGGCAAGCGGAGCAGCGAGCGGGAGCCACCTGACTCTGGCGGTGACTTCGCTCGGCCCGTCGCGAGTTGTTTCGCATTTGCAGGACTTCACCCAGGAACTGCGTGGGATGGCCGCACCGTGGGCGTTGGTCGATGCACCGCCGGGCCCTACGGTGGCAGACGTGCTGAAGTTCTTTCGAGACATGGGCTGGAGTGCGGTCGAGGACGGGCGCGTGTGCAGTGAGTTCGGTGACCCAGTTGCCCAGCGGAAGGTTTGGGTGCTGGCGTCGAAGGCTGGAACGCCGGTGCCAGCGGGATTGTTGAGGGGCCAGGGCGCGAAGCCCCCACCCCCACTGCCAATGGAGGGAGGAATGCTGAACGCGCGCCGAGTCGAGGAGAGCGAGTGGCTGGCGCCCGAGGACGGGCGCCTGGTGGTGGACCCGCGGGCAGCGAGGTCACCGCACCACCTCCCACGCATCATTGGCCACTGGCACCCGCGGGGGCACACTGGCAGGCGCCCTGTGTACGGCAGTTCAGGTCCCGCACCGACCCCTAGGGTGGAGGAGAGCGGAGCGCTGGAGTCTGTCCTGGTCTATGACGCAAAGGGCCCCCCACCGGGCGCCCAGCCACTCCAGGCGCAGGAGGTGTGGCACATACGCAGGGGAGCCAGTGTCGATTGGGAGCACTTGCGCGCGCAGGTGAGCCAGGAGGACGTGCTGAGGGGAGTCCTCCGCGCGTGCCCACCGCGTGCTGCCGCGGCGGCGCTGACCGCCGCGCTCATGCAAGCGGAGGCGGCCACGGAGACAGGAGGGAGGACCGCGGGCATCTGCCGTCGGCCAGAGGAGGAGGAGAGGAGGCGAGAGCTCACGAGCTGGCTTCAGGCCGACGACAGGCGCAGGCAGGAAGCAGCGAGGAGGTGTGAGCGGCGCGGCGGCATGCTGCCAGGAGGGCCCACCTCGCCCACGACTCCGCCCCCGGGCACGCCGCGGCGGGAGGAGCCGTCACCGAGGCACCCCCCGCCCAAGGCGGCGCCGGGCGGCCGCCTGCCCCCCATCTGGGAGGAGCAGCAGCCCGTGGTGGCGAAGGCGCCGCCGCGCGCGGCCAAGGAGGGCCTGCCGCCCAAGGGGCCGCCCACCAAAGCTGCACCGTGCGGGCCAGCGGGAGGAGGAGGAAACCCGTCCTTCGGCCGGAGCCGACACGCTGGGGGCTCTGAGGACGAGAACTGGGGCGACTGGACGCCGGCAGGGAGGCGTGAGAATGGCAAAGGGGCGGGGGCTGGCGCCAGCAGCGCGGGTCAGGCCCCTCCCCCCCCAGAGGCGATGGACACCCTGCGCCCGTGTTTGCTCCCAGGTTGCCCCTACTTGGAGCATTCCCGACCTGCGACTGCCGTTGGCGGCGGGCCGCTGTGGCGGCCCGGGTTCTGCTGCAACAAATGTGCGGGGCGGTCGGAGGGGGGCGAATGGGCGGAAGGAGGCGCGAAGCACTTCAAGCACAGCGAGAAGATGCCTCACGGCCAGCCACCTGCCGAAGGAGACGGGCCGCCAGTGGTTGCGGCGGCTGGCAAGAGGCGCAAGCAAGAAGTTGCTGAGGTGGCCGCCTGGGTGCTGGCCGCCGCCGCCCTGGCGGCGCCCGCTCCAGGACTGGGGGCAGTGGAGGAGCGAGGTGAGGAGAGCGGCAGCCGCGGCAGCCAGAGCGAGGAGTGCCCACCCCCGTCACCAGGAGAGCTCGTCGACGGGCGCGCGCAAAGCGGGCGGCAGCCCGGCAGCGGAAGGCGGAGGCGGACCGGCTCAAGAACGCAGCCAGGCGCTCGGGTGAGGGACAAGCTGGGCACATCCGACTCAGGGCGAGGACCCCCCCTGCGCCAGCAGAGGTCAAGCAGGCGGAGGCGTCAGAGTAAGAGCCCCTGATGGAGACGACGCGGGCGGTCGGTCAGGCCTACCGTGCACTCGCCCAACGAGTGGATTTCCAGAGGACAGGGGCCTGGGCGGCCCCCGAGGAGGGTCGAGGCCCGGGGCGGGCCACCAGGGCGGAGACACCAGCCGCCACCCCTCGGCCTGGCCGAGAGCCGCTCCCGCAGCCGGAAGGCCCGGCTGGCCGAGAGCCGCTCCCGCAGCCGGAAGGCCAGGCACCTCCCCCTGGGGGGTCGAGCGGGTCGGGTGGGCCGGCAGTGTTGCCGCAGCCCGCTCGCTACAGAGCGCAGCACGATCCGCTCGGGCACCCGACGAGGGCACAGCCGCCGCGAGGGGCAGGAGAGCCGGGTCAGGATGCGCGCCCAGGAAGGCTCGGCGGACCGGCGCACTCGGCTGAGGACACGAGGGACTCCCGGTCGCCTGATTCCTACTCGGAGGAGGAGGAGTCTGAGGGCGCAGAGGAGGAGGCCCCGACGCGTGCGCGGGCGCGGGCGTTCGACAGGGGCCCAGCGGAGCGCCCCCGGGAGGAGGAGGAGGAGACGCCGCCAGGGGCGGCTGCACGGACCGCCCGCGGCCCCACCGAGGGCCAGCCGGGTGGGCGCCCCCGCTCGCCGCGCCGCGTCGCCCATCGGCGTGAAGAAGGAGAGGAGCCTGGGCGTGAGGAGGTGGTGCTGCGGGAGGCGCCGGCGGCTAGGCCGCCCGGGGACATCGACCCGGAGGCGGTGAGCCGGTACTTGGCGGCAGCAGAGGGCAGCGGCCAGGGCAGTGAGGGTCTAGGGCGGCAGCTGAGGCGGATCGCCAGGGATGACTCCAGGCGCGCTGGCGGGCGCGCGGATGCAGGTTACGCGCCAGAGCTCCAGAGGTTGGTGGACGCAGCAGTGGTGGCTTCGGTGGCCAAGGGAACGAAGGCGACCTACGGACCTACGGGGTGGCTTGGAGGCAGTGGACGACTTTCAGTCGAATCCGCCGGAGGTCGCCGATTCTGCGTGGTGAGACGCGCGAGGAGCGCCACCAGGATGAGGAGGAGCTGCTGCTGTTCATGGTACACCTGTACAACAGCCTGAAGCGATCGCACGGCGCGATACGGTCGAAGTTTCTGGGGATCCGCTCGCAGCACGTGATGTTGGGGGAGCCCGACCCCTTGGCGGGTAAGCCGCGGCTGTGGATGGCGCTGAACGGGATCGGAACTGGCAGGGCCCAGGGCGGAGGAAGCTCCCAGTCACGACCAAGATGCTGAGGAGGATCCGAGGCATGCTGAAGCCGGACACCTGCGCGGACGACGCGGCCCTGTTCCTCTGCGTGATCTTCGCTTTCTTTTTCATGATGCGGATCGGGGAGTATGCCCACTCGGGCACTGGGACTTGAAGAAGGTCCTGGCCGGACTGGACATTGCCCCGAAATGCAAGGGTGAGCAGGTGGGCCACTTCGCCGCGGCGGATGAGGTGGTGCTGTCGTTCAAGTCGTCGAAGGCCGACCAGAAGGGAGCAGGGCAGGCTAGGAACCACTACCGCTCGAGCGACCCGTTCGGCATATGCCCAGTGTGGGCGGCGGAGTGCTACAACCAATGGTTCCCGAGCCGCATCTCAGGCAAAGAGGCGCACTTGCCGCTCGCGAGGTGGGCGGACGGCAGCCCGATCACGCGGGGGCGCATCCAGGACCTGCTCCAGAGGGCAGCGGCGCTGGAGGGCTACCCGCCGGACAGGTTCAAGAGCCACTCGCTCCGCATCGGCGGAGCGACCGCCCTGTACCACTGTTTCCAGGACGCCGAGCTGGTGAAGCGGTGGGGGCGGTGGAACAGCGGCGCCTTTCACCAGTACCTGTGGGAGGCAAACAAGGATGCAGCCGGCGTGTCGGAGGCGATGGAGAAGTCCGTCGCAACCTTGCACGTGGGCTACAAGGCGTCGGCGGCCAGCGAAGGTATGGCGGCGGACGCGAAGGGAGAGCTGTCCAGTGAGGGCGGCTGGAGGTCTGACCATCTGGGTCAGGTCGAAGATTGGACAGCGTGAGGCCCAGCGAAGGCGAGGCCAGAAGTTTCGCGCCGCGGTGCGGCGCCGCTGAGGAGGTCAGCGCTGGATTGCCCGCGCTCCGGTGGGGCGGCGGCCTGGGGGCAGCGGTGGCCGTCAGGAGCGGCGGAGGTGAAGAGCTCGAGGGCCGGGGCGCCCCGCCAGCGCGGCCCCCGAGGAGAGGTGGAGGAGGTCTGTGCCGCGCGGCGTGAGGAGCGGCGGAGGTGAGGAGCTCGGGGGCGCCCCGCCAGTGGGGAGCGGCCAAGAGGGGGGTGTCCAAGAGGGGGGGGTGCAAATCATGACCGGCGGCATGTGCGCGGCCCAGCGGGGGGGCCAGGGACGTAATGAAACAAGAAGAGGCGCCGTGAAATCTGGGGAAATATCATGGCCCCCGCCATGATATCCCCCCCCCCCCTCTTTGCCGCCCCCGACAGTGCGGTCCCCGAGGAGAGGTGGAGGAGGCCGCCGGGGCGCCCCGCCAGCTGCGGCCTCCGATGGGGAGGCGGAGGAGGTCTGTGCCGCGCGGCGCGAGGCGCCCAGCGGCGAGCCCCGTTCGGCAGCTACCCGCAAGTCACGGGCGCCGAGGGTGTGTGAGGAGCTGGGTGGCCGCGGGGCCGCCGGTCCGGCGGCGCAGCTGGGCCTCCGCCGAGGCCCAGCACGAGCAGAGGAGGGCGGAGCGCGTGGGCCTGTGGTTGCCAAAACGCGCGCGCCTGCTCCTGCCGCTAGCGCTTGAGTATGTTTAGCCCAAACAGTGTTCGTGTTCTCGGCCGTGTGCGCGTGAGCGCGAAGATTGCCGCGCCGTCTCGGGCGCTCACTGTTTGGTTTCTGCCGGGCACTCTCTCACTTAAACGTGGGAGTTTGAGCGTGCGTAAAACGCAAGGTTTCAGGGAGTAAGTGCCTGGTGAGGGGGAAGGGCCCTCTGCTGCCCTCTGTCCCTTTCCCCCTCTCCGCGGCCCTTTTGGGGCTCAAGTTTCTCCTCGGGCCCTTCCCTCCCGGGCCCTCCCTGGCCCTTCGTAGGACCTTTTTTCGGCCTTGACCGCGGAGCGGTTCGGGCCGGCCGCGGGGCCGCCGGTCCGGCGGCACAGCTGGGCCTCCGCCGAGGCCCAGCACGAGCAGAGGGGGGCGGAGCGCGTGAGCCTGCGGTTGCCAAAGCGCGCGCGCCTGCTCCTGCCGCTAGCGCCTGTATATGTTTAGCCCAAACAGTGTTCGTGCTCTCGGCCGCGTGCGTGAGCGTGAAGATTGCCGCGCCGTCTCGGGCGCTCACTGTTTGGTTTCTGCCGGGCACTCTCTCACTTAAACGTGGGAGTTTGAGCGTACGTAAAACGAAAGGTTTCAGGAAGTAAGCGCCTGGTGAGGGGGAAGGGCCCTCTCCTGCCCTCTGTCCCTTTCCCCCTCTCCGCGGCCCTTTTGGGACTCAAGTTTCTCCTCGGGCCCTTCCCTCCCAGGCCCTCCCTGGCCCTTCGTAAGACCTTTTTTCGGCCTTGACCGCGGAGCGGTTCGGGCCGGCCGCGGGGCCGCCGGTCCGGCGGCACAGCTGGGCCTCCGCCGAGGCCTAGCACGAGCAGAGGAGGGCGGAGCGCGTGAGCCTGCGGTTGCCAAAACGCGCGCGCCTGCTCCTGCCGCTAGCGCCTGTATATGTTTAGCCCAAACAGTGTTCGTGCTCTCGGCCGTGTGCGCGTGAGCGTGAAGATTGCCGCGCCGTCTCGGGCGCTCACTGTTTGGTTTCTGCCAGGCACTCTCTCACTTAAACCGAATGCATTCCACTGAAGACCGGGGCCTCCGCGCAGCCTGCCAGTCGGGGCGGCTAGCGGCCCGCTCGAGGCCGAGCCCCAGGCGCGCCCGGCGCGTCCCATCCTCTGACCGCGCCGCGCGGTTGGAGCTGGCACCCGCCTCTCCGCCGGTTCGTCGCGCCAGGGCTTGGAAGCGCCGACCCGCGGCGTTCGCGGGCGGCGCCGGGGGGGCGAACGCGGGGGCGGGCGCTGGGCGGGCCCCCCGAAGAGGCAGGTGGCCTTTCCCGCTGGGCGAGTCGCCGTCCAGCTTCAGGGTTGGCGGCGCGGGCGTCGCAGACCCGCCGCCCCTGGGCCGCCCTTCGGCCCCGGCGATGGCAGCCCTCCTCGACGCGCCCCGCGCGCCAGCTCGCAATAGCTTGCGGACGGAGCCCGCGCAGGAGGACCAACGCCTCTCCATCGGGGCCCGGCCCCCGCCCGGCGGCGTCGGAGTGGGGGGCGCCCTCGTGGAACAGTGGCGCGGGTGGCTCTGTGCGGATTGTCTACAGCGCCCTGGGGGGCGCAGCGCTGCCGGGCCCCCGCTGCTCGCGGGCCTGGCCGCATGGGCCACCTCCGCAGCAAAGCCCATTTGGGCCCTCGCTCTCCGAGTCGCCCGAAGAAGCGCGCCGGCCGGCTCCCCGGCGGCCCCTCCGGGCGCAGCAACCGCAGCCGGCGCGGGCGCGGTGGGCCATCGCCGCGACTAATCCCCCCCGTGCCAGCGCCACCAGGGCGAGTCCTAGGTCCTAGGCCAAGGACCAGGCCACAGCAGCCGCAGAGAGGGCTGCCAAAGGGCGCCGCCGCTGCAATATCCATGCGGGCGTCTGCGTCGGCGCAAGCGCAGTGGTAGCTGGTGAGGCCCCCCTTCCGTGCGCGGCTGCTCTGGCTCCAAGCCAGGAGCGCCGCCCTCTCCTCCGCGTTCTCCAGGCGGTGGCGCAGCCGCGGGGAGCTGCCGGAGTGGGCGGCCTGGTTGTCCCACGCGATTGGCCCCGGCTGGGGCTCCTCCCGCGGCCCAGGGCGGGCTCGCCCTCCCTCGATCACGACCGCGACGTGGTCGCGGGTTCTGTGGGCCCCCCTGCCCCGACCCATGATCACCCGTTTGCAGGAGGGTAGATCGGGTTTGGTAGCTCCCTCCCTACGCCAGTCGAGGCTCTCCAAGGGGGTCGCCACCTCTGGGTGGAAGTCAGAGCCGCTCCCCCCGCTAAGCCGCCCTCCCAGATAGAGGAATAGGTTGGCCCCCCCATGATGGAACGATCCAACAGGAAGAACACCAGGGCCCCCAAGGCCCACGTCTCCAAAGGCGCTGCCCAGTCGGGGCGAGGCTGCGCCAGCGCTCGCGCTCCCCGAACCAAGCGCCGAGGCGGCTGGCACGTCGAAGCGCCGTGCCCCCCGCCCACCACGATTGGTTCATAAGGTCGGTCGCATTGGCGTCACAGGCGTCGATGAGCCCTGCCCCGATCTCCGTCGGGCCCCGATGGGGCAACAAGTCCTCCCATCGGCTTGACCACGCCGCCCATGGCCAGGAGCCGTTGGCAGGAGGCTAGACGCTCGGTCCTCCGCCCCTTGGGCGGGGTCCTCCGAAGCGGGTCCGCACCTCCCCGGCGGACCCTTTACCCCCGCCGGGGGGCTTTCTTCCGCGGCCCGCTCCTCCCGAATGGTTTCTCGGACGGAGTCGAGCACTGTGTCCGTGAAGGCCTGCAGGAGAGAATCTTCACCACCTGCTGCGGGACCCTCCTCCTCCTCCTCCTCCTCGTCCCCCCCCCCCCTTCCTACAGAATTGGTGTTGGCATGCCAGTCAAGGCTCTGCGGCCCGACGTCCTCCTCCGCCGCTCCCTCGTCGCCCGAAGGAGGAGGAACTGCTGGGCCAGCGGCGAGGGAAAGTTCGTCCCGCCCAGTGTCCTCTTTCGGGGCTGAGGGCCCTCGTGGGCCCACCCCCTGACGGCCCGCTCCGCGGCTGGGCCCGCCGCCGACTGGGGCATCCCTTCCGAAGAGCAGCGGGGTCCCTGCATCGGCGACCCCCCCCGGATACCCGATGCTGCCCCCGCTGGGCCGCTCCCTTGATGGTCTGCCTCCCAGGCAAGACTTGGGGGATCCCTTCCGGTGCCAAAGGCAGCCCCCGCGACGGCGACCGCCGCCGCGCACTCCACCGCGCCCCGGGGGGCGCTCTCTCTCCGGCCCCACCGGGGCCGGTTTCCGTCACAACCGCAACCGCGACGGGCCACCACCACATGGCAGGCGCGCGCGTGCGCGCGCGGGATGAGGGGATGGGGAAGCCACTCCCGACCCTTTCGCAAAAAAGGAAGCAGCAGCAGCCGCTCAAGCCAGACGGCTGCCAGGGAGAAGGAGGGAAGAAGAGAGAGATGCGCTGCAGAGGGGGAAGTACCCCGTTAATGGGAAGAGCCTGTCGCAGAGTCAGCACAAGCTGCGTGGAGCAATATACGTGGTGCAGTCGGGCCGCTGAAAGAAGGAACGCAAAATAAGGAACGAAGCCCCTTCTTGGCCCTGTAAGCGCCTCCGTGCCCCAGGAGGGCAAGAGGAACAGCACTCGAGGAACCCAAGGAACATCAAGCCCCTCCCGAACCCAATCTGCTCTTTGTTTCAGCGTCTTGACTGTACAAGCTATGCGGCGCCACCTGTGGCGCAAGCTGTGCAGTGCAAACTCTACGCGCGCCCGCGAGGCGTTCCAGGGGTGCCGCCCGCGGGGCACCCACGAGGCGCCCACCGCGGGCACCGGGTGGGATCCTGGCGGACCCACCCAGCGCACGGGGCGCCCACGAGGCGACCACGGGCGGCCACCAACTGGGCACCAGGCGAAACCACGGCACACCGCCCGACCCGGCAACCACCCCCGAACGCAAGAAGCGGCGGGCGGGCGGTCGGGAAAGCGTCCGCTTCCGGCGCGCGCCGCGGCGGCGGCGCACAGCGGCGCGCCGTGCCGCGAGGACCTGGCGGCTGCATGCCGCTCGGACTTCGCGGGGCGGGGGGCGGGGAAGCAACTGCGCGGGGAGTCGATGATTGGCACCGCGTGGGGTGCACCACATATACAGTCGGGGCGTTGACCTAAGGAACCCTAAATAAGGAACAAAGCCCTTTTTTCCAATAAGTGAAACTTCGGTTTTCTGATCGAAAACATAAGGAAGACGTGGGGCAAGCTGCGAACCACTTAAGGAACGCGGAACCCCTCCCCAACGAAAAGGGTTCCTTCTTCAGGGCCCCGACTGCATTGCCCCGCTTGCACCGCATATATTGTACCTATGCGACCGCCCTTCGGGTGATAGAGGAGGTTGGGGGAGTCGAAAGTGAGCCTGGTAACTCAAATAGCATCCGATTCCGTAGACATCGGATGGCAAATAGCGTCCGGTATCGTACTGACGTGGTTCAGTAAGAGGAATGGACGGATAAGATAGGATAAGATCGATGTATCGGTCTTTCCAGCACATAGCGAACACTCGCGGTGTCCGGGCAAATAGGGCGCGCGTGCCTTGAGCCAAAGGCAACGGCGCGCGAGCTATGCTCCCGATACTATAACATCTCCCAAAGAGCTACCCTTAAAGTCGGGAGGGGAGGAGACGGAGAGCATAGCCGCGCAGCCGTTAGGCTCTACAAAGGCCGCGCGCACAACTGTTTGCAAGAAAGAAAACAGCGTGTACAGTCTGGCCTAACACCAGACTGTAAGGCGAGTTTCCTCGCAAAGCATTTCACGCAAATACAAGATAGCCCCTTCGAATGATGAAGGGCTATCGGCTCAGTTAGAGGTAAGCCAAACGGGCCATACCTCACCGAGCAAATATGTATTAAGGCAAAGAGCCTGAGTCATATAAAGCCGGCTCGTTGCCAGGCGTGAAATGTAAGGCTCGTTTCCGAGCAACTAGAAGGGCGCCTCTGTAGTAGGCGCCCATGCTGGCAAATTGGACCGCGGAGGGGCAACAAGGACAGACTAACATTGATTAGATTTGGGTTTGTTTCTGTCCTCGGGACCCCGAAATGGAACAAACTGCTTCACGTCATGCTTGAATGACTGAGTGCCTGACATCACTTCCAGAAGCAGCTCCCGATCGATGCTTCCCTTTGTATGCCCGTCTGCGGTCATATCCCTAGTATCACACCACTGCACGTTATGTACTATACCTATATCCATGAGCTCACGTATCCAACTGATATGTCCAAGCAGAGTCCGTTCTGTCGGTATATTAAGATCCCTGCTTGATAATGATTTATAAACGGACTCGGCGTCTATGGTAAGAGAGACTTTGATAGCTAGGCCTCCAACTTCACGCATATCTAGTAGTTGTCGTGGAGTCAGAGCTCCTGCCTTAAGCTCGTGGAGAGTGATGAGCGTAGGGTAACACTCATCGAGGTTATGCGCAGCTGCGAGTGCCTCCGCAGCATAGCTGGACCTCACCTGCAGTCGGTGTGATTTGCATAGTCCGTCACAGAGGTGAACGACGGACTTGCCTTGAGGCGAGTTTCCTCGCCGTAGTACATTAGCCCCGCGTATGCCGTAGCCCTTGGTCTCATCATCCTCCTCCCCGGTAAGCTTCCGATACCCCGAATCGCTGTGGATGTCAACTTCATTCGTCGGCTTCATCCGAGGGAAGGTGATGCGTTTCGGGCTGCTGATCAGCTTTCGCGTCACAGCATTCAGACGTCTGACTTGCAGATTGGTGGGCTCTTGAATTTTCTGGAGAGAGACCACGTATACCATGAGCCAGATTTGGGTAAGGAGGGCATAGGCGAGGGCTCCTCGCAAGCTGACGAACATGTCGGTAATGAGTTTCGTGGCTTTGGCATCGGCCGCCGCTCCTGTAAGTTCTGGGTGTGTGATAGGACGTAGTTGTTTGATATACTCGTCCTGATCCATGATCACATCCCCGTGATCATTCTTAGTGTAGCGAACGGCGCAGTTCGTATATGTGTGTTTATTGAGCTTGCATTTACCAAACACCTTTTCGACACGCTGTACATAGTCGTCTATATTTTTCTCCAGGCCTGTCATGTTAATATCATCGACATGTTTTGCCGTTAGCAGATCTTGGCTGAATTCAAATTCAGGATCGTAGCTGGTCGGTGCAAGGCCTATAGCTCGTGTGGTCGTACGAAGTTTGAGAGAGAACGCTCTTGGAGCGTCCTATGTACCCGTTCCTGGTTTGAGGCATCTGAGGCAGTGTCGGCTTTCGTCATAAGATGAAAAGCCGGGTAGTGTACGAAGTACCTGGGCGCTTCCCGGTGGAAGAGTGAAGCAGGCCATGCGAGTTTCCTCGCCGGTGGCATGGGCAAGTTCCTCATAGGTCAAACCCTTGAGGAACGCCTTGTCGATATCCATGGATGCTAAAATCCACTCTGGATGGCATGCCGCCTCACTTGCCAGGAGTCGTTGGGATTGCCTTCGGGCGGTTCCCGAGAATGTTTCCACATCAAAAGCCTCAGTATCCATAAATCCGCGAAGAACAAGTCTGAGACAAATGGTTTTAACGTTCTCGGTACCCACCTTTACAAACTTCCACTTGTATACATACCTGGATGTCATGATGTTGGAAGCTTTGGATAAATCGTACATCTCAAAGCATCGGTTGTCAATCCAGATTTTGAGCTCAGTATACAAAGCTTCACTAACCTCCTTTGGATGTGCTGCTATGTCGGCTTTGGTCAGTAGATCATCTTCTTTAACGACCACAGCACGTTTAGCAGCAGAGGACACATAAACTCTCATCGTTGCGACCATATCGGTGTCGAGCTGTACAAGTTGGGTCTGATCCAACACTACTTTTGACATTTCTGATGTAAAACATAACTCAACGTAAGGACCATGTTCATCACTGTCAAGAGTGTAGCTCTCGTCAGGTGTGGTTGAGCAGAGAGAGAGACTAGACAGGACTCTCGTGGTTCAGGCTCGTCTCCGAGCGTGTCCGATGATACGATATCTTCTTCGTCCACAGATGCTGAAACCAAAACACATTGGTCGGGCAGCATGGTTGTTGGGACGCAGTAGAGATAATCGTCGGTAGTCGTCGTAGGATGAAGGTCCATACGTAGCTCGTCGTACCACTCTTCCAGCATCATAGCTTCGATATTATGTTCCTCATTTTCCTCATAGATTGTCGACAGACGACCTTCACTCGGCGATGAAGCACCTGGGGTGTCTGGAGGAGGCCTGTTTCCAGGCGAATCGTGTTCTCCAGACGTATTGCTTGAGTGCTGATAGTTTGCCAAGTCGTCGTGAAATCCTAAGGAAGGGACACGTGAAATCAAGCATTGAATAAGTCTGGAATGAGTGCTACCAGTGATCTGAGAAATGTTTAGGCCGGTGCCCACACACTCGTAGTAGTGGAAAGCCGGGCTGATATCGTTGTCATAGTGGATCAGCGTAGACCCGGTGGCGTACTTTACTGCAGGAAGGCTTGACACACTTTTGGCCAATCTAACTGCTACTACATGTTCTACTCGGAAGTAGTTCCGCACGAGATACTGTAGTGCTAAATGTACGCGCGGGTGAAACTTGCTGTCGTCTGAAAGATTGAGGTTTCCCTTGTAATCGGGGATATAGCCGAAAATTTTGGCAGGTTTCCCTGCGCCGAGGTGTGCCACATATGTAAGGACGGCTTGCGTGGCCATATTATCCATGCCAAGTTCTCGTGTGAGGAGACATTCAATGTACAGTGTGTGACGAGCATCAGGATACATCACAACTACCTCACGAGATCCAGCCTTGACAACAATATGTCCTCTTTCAGGCACATTGCGGATCACCGGGAATGGGCCATTCCAGCCTCCACGATCGTCCTTAGTGGCAGTGGGTCGGTGGTAATCGACCAAATCCCCTGCAGAGTAAAGGCGAGCACCATCAGGAGTCGCTTTAGCCTAAGAGCCCCATTTGTCTTGGCCACAGCAGTGGCCTGAGTTATGGCTTCTAGGCTGACTTCCCTCACACGACGTTCTCGTTCGTGTCCTGAAGTCTCGGGTCCCTTGGAAAAGTCAAGGGTGTCGAGATCAGGGAGAAAGGAGGGCTGGCGTCCTGTGTGTGCTTGGCATGGCGATACTCCGTTATAAAACGTAAAAGCATTAGTAACGAAGATGCCTTCCGCAAATACTCTAGTGAATACAACAGGGATGTTGTGTCTATTCAGTTCTTCCTCAATCATGTGGAGGACGCCTCTGAGAATGCCGTTTCGTGACTCAATTGAAGTCGCGTGTTGGCCAGGTGCTCGGATACGAAGTTCTGTGCCCTTATTGGCCATCATGGCTTTAGCGGCATCATTGTTCAGGGCGCCTTCTCCGTCTGAGTATAAGACTTTGAAGGGTCCGTGATAGGCAATCCAGCAGTAGTGGTAGGCGTCGAGGATAGCGTCACGTTCTCTGTCGGAAATTTCTAGGCCTGCTGCCAGGCGAATACAACGATCCATAATGTGAAATATGGTCCGTTTCTTGTAGAACATGAGGTCCATTTCGCCTTCGTCGAGCCAGTTACCGGGAAGGCTCACCGAGGGTAATGTTGAGTTTCCTGGACGTTCCCATGCTCTGCATTCCCGACAGGTGTCGCAAACTTCCTTGATCATGTTCAGTCGAACGTTATCCAGCCCCACTTTGTCGAGGATTAGCCTCATCTTAGGTTCCTTCGCATGATGCCATCGCAGATGCAGTTTTCGGAGTTCCTTTTTCACGACATGAGGTTCGTGACTACGGAGACTTTATAGACTGTGTTGGATGTCGAATCTCGTCCAGTCGGGTAGTCGTGGAGCCCCAGAGCCGGTCGAGGCAAGAGGGTTCCTTGTAGCTCTCCGTAGTTGGTCCCCTGCATTGACTGCATCTGGAGGTGGTGGTACGCCTTGTAGGCGGCCGCGACGGGCCGCTACCTGTGGCGCTTCGCTGGAGGACGCGGAAGGCGTGTTTCCACGCTCGGGGGCGTCTCGTAGCATGTCGTAACTGCTGGCACCAGATGTCGGATCGACGTTACCGAAGGATCGTGGTCGCGGTGGCCTGGCGTGTGCGCCTTGGCGGCCACCTGAAGCTGAAGCTTGGCCCTCACCAGGTTTAGGTAAGGGTTTCCACCAAGCTGGCACGGTTTTGCCTTCGGGGTCGTGGTCGTCTGGAAGTTTAAATGGTTCAGCAAAACGACATTTACCAGGTTCGGTATCGAGGTGGTTCTTAACACCCTTGCTTCTCGTAAGATCCCTCTGGCATGCGGGACATGGCCAATATACAGAGATGGAATCATGATATTTACACTGCGTAGGGTCTCTGTTATGGCTAGGACGGTCCTTTCAGACGTTGTCGATGCATGCCGGGCAAGTGGCCACCTTTGGGATGATACGGTCACCGATGCGTCTCATACCTTCGCCTGGTTCAGCTTGATCGGGAAGGTCTGCAGGGTAAGCATGTGCGGTACTTATAGGCGCGTTTCCGCGCGTAGTATCAATGGCTTTCGCCAGATAGACGGCTTCCACGAAGGCAGACTGCAGTCGTCGAGTGTATTTTTGTGCCAGTGAAAGCTCTTTATTGCACGGTTGTGCGTGCACATGCTGACCGTTGCATTTGAGTCGCTCAAAGGGTTTAAGAATTGTCTCGTCGTTGCTGGTGATATTTGTCGGCTTCTTAATATAGTCACCAGCCGTATCTTTGAGTCCCGTAGCACATTGATCAATGCGTACGGTTGTAATGTGTGGTCGGTTGGCAAGTTCCTTCCATGGGGAAATATCATCCACCCATGTTCCTGTAGGTTGTTCGCGTATAAACCACCTCAGAGCGTCATCTTGGGTTACAGCATTTTTACCACAATAAGTTATGTGTGGTAAATCTTATTTGTGGTGCTGTTCCCAAGTGTTGTAATTGACTTTGTAGTTGTAGTAGGATGGTGGTCCTGTGGTGCGGCAACTGGGTTGTAGCATGGCAACTCGTACGTAGCATATAGCGAAGTAATGGTCTATAACCCGCTGCACCGAGGGGTCTCCCAGGTCGACATATGTAGTCTTGTCTAGGTTGCCTCCTGAGGAGAGTCCCCTTGAGAAGGCAAGCTCTGAGATACCACCTTCACCGCCACAAAGCTCCAACATATCCACGCAGTTGTTATGACCATAGCATAGTGTAGCAGCTATGCTGTATATGTTAGCGTGTGTGTCGGGCATAGATGTGGGGAGGGTAAGGAACAGGTCATCGTCCTCATCGGAGCTTATCAGCTCAATAGGGACGTCAGTACTCCAGGTTGCCATAAGATCCTGTCCGAGTCCTGACAAGTCGTCGCCGCAATCATCGTTTCCGTCTTCAACGTGCTTTTTAATGCGGCGAGGCTTGATGCCTGCTTCCTTTTCGGCTTTGAGCCTTTCCTTCTGCTTGATACGCGATTCTGTGGGTAAAACTTGCTCATCTTGTTCGCCGGTCTGTGTGCCCATTGTCGTGGTTGAGTGGGTACATGCGTCAATCGCCAGAGTCGGGAGGGGGAGAGAACAGTCATCTATGATGACGCGTCGAGGTTTCTGTGGTGATTGAGTAGGCTCGTTTCCGAGCAAGACCGGTTCCTCGGGTTGCCAATACAACCGAGTGCTGATGTTGGCAACCCCTGCAGGTAGTGGTGCATGCCAATCATACCCTGTTGGTTGATCGGTAACTGAGATATCCTGAATAACCGCATTGGTATCCAGGTTAATCGTTACACGTCGGATAACATCAGACCATTTCGGTCCTCCCTTGTTGGTCGTCACATAGTGATGGATGTTGTGGTCCGTACGTGTATAAGTGTTTAAATATACAGGCACGTTTCCGTGCGTGGTGGTGCTCCCCAGGATGTTGTCGTTCAGATGACGGATGAGTGTAGTGCGTGTCTGAGCTCGCCATTCAGCATGCCGTACTGTATGACC
Organism: Prorocentrum cordatum; assembly: GCA_963575745.1. NCBI lineage: Eukaryota > Dinophyceae > Prorocentrales > Prorocentraceae > Prorocentrum > Prorocentrum cordatum. The sequence continues at coordinate 838,493 of CAUYUJ010017837.1, forward strand.
GTACCAATCCAACACATGTTGTGGTATTGCCTGTTTGCATGTACATGCCCACAGCTTCGAGCTAATCGGTATTGATGACGCTACCTGCATATAAGTACCACTCGGTGCACTGTCTTGCATATTGAACCGAATACCGAAATGACACAGACGCATCCGTATCACTGACAACTTAAGATCTTCCAGGGTATCACGTACTGGAGATAACTTCCAAACATATCCTGGGGGACCAAATATAATGATTTTCATACGGAGTTTCTTGGCTTTTATCAACAGGTTCTGGATACGTGACCAATGTGGGGCCACTCTCTTTCCTGGAGCTCGTACATACCAGTCACCCGGGGTACTAATCCATATGAGAGTGTAATCTCCACTAATCACCGCACCCAGGTAATCTGTGCCCACGCTTGTCATAAGCTCATTGTGGGAAATACGATCACAGATATAACCTCGGGCGCGGAGGTCGGCACAAGCCTCTCTCGTATCTTCAATGACAAAAGCCCTCTTACTAAGGCAGGTTACCCCGCTGTCCTTGTTACCCCCCGGCTTTTCGGCCAACAGGCAAGACGACGAGGGGGCGACGTCGCCCTGCCATCTTCAAGATAAAGAAGATGTGCCTGCAATGTCTGCCAGCATCTGGGCTTCCCTCAGATGCTGTAGCTCAGCACTGCAGCGCGCCGTGGCCTCAGAGGCGGATTGCTCCGCAAATGCTGTCAGCATGGATGGATTATCCATCAGCTGTTTCAGCACGCCTTTGGACCTAGCGTCGCTGACCGTCTGCAGCTCATGGTTAGTGTACCCCATTACTATCTTCCGGCGGGACCGCACATCGTCCATGGGTACACTTCCACCATGCTGGGCCAGTTTCCTGGCAACGAAGCAGTCGAACGATTCAAGATCGTCGATGTTATCGCCTCGCATAGTGGCCTTGGCGAGCGTCTCCATCAACCCCTGAGGCAGGTTTCCCTGCAATTGCTCGCGCTCCTGCGCCGGGGTCGGCTCGCCCGTCAGCACTGTCTGAAATGACGTGCTGCTTGAGCTCGAGGCGGGTTGCCCCGCAGCTCCAAAACGATCACACCTGATCGACAGATGCCCTGACGGCAACTTCGTCGTCGGCATGATCTTGGAGACCTCGGGGAGCTCCATCTTGACCTGCCCCTTACCAGGGAATATCAGTTTCTCCTGGCCTCGTTCAAGCACGATGATCGTGCGTTTGTCCTGCATACTATCGAGGCCTAGGATGGCTGGCAGGTCTTTGCCACAGCCTGAAACAATGTTCGTCTTATATGAATCGAGCTGGGTCGACCCCTGGTACTCGCAGGCAATACTGAATGTGCCTACGGTATCCGCTGGGGCCGACCCTTCTCCCACTCCGTTGATATTCAAACGAGAGCGGGGCTCGAACGTACAAGTACGGCCATGTGCCTCAGCAGCCTGGACGAACTTGCGGCTCGTGTTTTCGCCCATGATGTTGATCTTCGAGCCGACATCGATGAGGATGGAATTTCCACCATCATCCAAGAACGTCTTACTCGGCTGCTTGATGTGCACCGTTTCTGAAGTGTCGGCTGTGCTGTTAGGCGGGTTTCCCCGCAGCTCAGTCGTACTCCCTGGCGGGTTACCCCGCATGACGCTGGCATGTGACCTGCTTTCGGCCATGCGTGCCAGGTCGATGTGCTGGAAGTACGACACGTGCTGGGCATGATCGCCACGCTCCTCCCGCCAGTTGGCATATTCATCACGTATGCTCTTATACTGCTCGCGGGTCGTGCGTCTCGTCAGCGTCAGGTACGAGTGAAGGGCAATGTCCTGCAACCCTCATTCGTGATGTGATCCCTGTATTGCAACCACTCCTCGAACTCCTCGTTCGTCGCTGTGATGTCGACGACCCTAGCTGCTGTGGCTGCGGTTGCCACTGAGGAATCTGAGAGGTCAAACGACGCACTCTCAGTCTCAGGATTGTCGGCATCCAGCATAAATGTTGTGTGCGCATTATCCATCTGATTCTGGAAGTGCCGAACACGCAACTCACGCAGCTGGTCAGGGCCCAGTGCCATCTCAGCCCCACCCCCACTCTGGGGAGACATCTGAGGAGTATTAGGCAGGTTTCCCTGCTGAGGCGCCGTCATCGGGATAAGCTGATCGAAGTATCCCGTCTCCATCGGCGGCCTTACCTCCTCTGGCAGGTTTCCCTGCTGTTGGGGCTGAGCTGTCTGCCTATCTAGCATCCTGGCCGTCATCTCCTCCACCATGCTCCTCAACTCCCGCAGCTCCCTCGCTGCTTGCTCAGGAGTCTGAATGAAGGAGCCGGTCCACGGAAATGATGACGCTATGATGCCAGGTGCTCGGCAGATAGCACATGGTGGCTGCTGAGGATCTCCCTCGCGCTGATTTGTGACATGGCCCACCACATTTGAATTCCAGCACCCTTCATGGAACAAGTGATTACACCTCAAACGGTAAACACTTTCCCTGGGCTGAAATTCTTCGAGGCATACCGCACAGGCATCTTCCATCCCAGTGAAAACCTCTACATCTGCTGCTCTGGGATATACCCGTCGCTGTCTCTCCAATACCGTCTCGGAGGGCATGAAGGCAGCTGGGGGAGTCCCTGTTGGATCCAGCACCTCCGGCACTCCGGCATTTGGCACGGAAGTGGTAGGAGTCGCAGCGGGCGAGTTTCCTCGCAAAGGTGAGCCTCTGTTTCTCACAACCTCAAGTGCAGCTGCACGTGAATGATCTCGTACGCTCTGCACGGCCTGCCTTCGCCTGAAGCATGCCTGTTGAGTGTGGTATGTCTGCCTGATATAATCAGGAACGCCCCTACTGCCCGACGATATCGAATGGGCAGTGGGCTGGACAGCCACATCTGGCGTCGTCGGTGAAGGCATAAAGGCCATGTGAGGATACATAGATTGGTCACTGCAGCGCACGTTAGTGAGGCTGTGGAGCTGATCCGCCAATTCGCGAACAAACTTGTTCGGAACTCTGGACCCATCAGGGTACAATGGCGGATTCATGTGCGCTGGCGGTGGCCTCTGGCCCTGGGCCATGCTCGGGTGAGCATTGAACGCTGGGATGAAGGCTCGTTGCCGAGCAGGATCCCTTGGGTTGGGACCCTCAGGCTCCCAGGACCAGGCCGGCCTCCACCTCTGACCACTTGGGTGAGGCAGATTATGGCTCTGCACCTGCTGCACAGCGGCCGCAACTCTTGCACGGTAGTCATCAGGCACACCAGCTACTGTGGTTCGTCCAGCAGACGGCCGATGATGGCTTGGGGTGCCGGGCAGGTTTCCCTGCTGACTCGTTGGAGTGCCGGGCGGCATCATGTTCAGGAGAGCTGTACCATGCTCAGCCCTAGCCGCAGCGATCCTCTCCATGAGGGTGCCGTTTGTGGCAGGGCGGCCAGGAGTCCCGAACGGTGACTGCGCAGGTGGTGTAGCCATTGGAGTCATGCCCCTCGGTGTGACGGTGTGTGCGTGCTCTGCGAGGGGCTTCCATGCATCTGCTCAAATCGAGCAGGCTCTCCAAAGATGCGGCCGAACGTCTGCGGGTCTCCCTGCGGCTCAGGCATCTCAGCTCTGAGTCCGTTTATAGGCAGGTTTCCCTGCATGGCCTGACGATTTCGCGTCGCCATGGCGGACATTGCTCCCTGGCCTGCAGCCCAGGGGTCCTGCTGATATAACCTATCCGCCAGTTGCTCCACCTGTTCAGGGTTCAGAGCGGCCGCTATCTGGTCCAAGTCCGAGGTGCTGATGGCCTGCCAAGACACGGCGCTAGGCCCTTGGCTTGGGGCGCGGCTTGGAGCCGCGCTCCCGGCCTCACTCTCGGTGATCATGAAGATCTGGTGGACCTCAGGCTGGTTTCCCAGCTTGGCGGGACTGTAGTGGTCCCCAACCTCCCTGTGGAGGTAGACCATGGGAGGGTCGACGCCCTCTTGGTCTCGGGACCATTGGTATTTGACGCTGGCACTGCCAACGTCAGCCCACCTGTCAGGGGCAGACATCACGGAAATGGGGACTCGCGCCCGGCGATTCCCCAGATGCTCTGGATTACGCCAGTGCTTTCCCGTGGCAAGGTCCTCTATATGAGAAATGTAGTACGGTTCAATGATACCGTTGTCTCCCTCGGACAAAAGGACTCCGTTATCAGACCAACAAAACTTCATACCGTCTTGCATGGCCTTGTGCCAATCCACGAAGATGATGATGTCTGAGTCCGGGTCCCACCCACTGTTCACGGCACGACGGCGAACCGTCGGCACGAAGTGGATGTGCGACCGGCCTGTCCCCTGTTTCTTCGTGTTGTGCTCGGGTCTACAGGACAAGCCGTGCCACATAATGCCTTCGAAGGCATGCCACCGAGTGCCATGCATGGCGACTTCGGGGTACGGGGCCGGTCTCCCGGCAGGTTGGTCGCACAGTACAATATAGTTGTACAGCGACCATGGAGCTTTCAATGTCCATGAATGCCCCTGAGAGGCGCGGATGAAGATATCGGGCTCACCGGAGTCCCGCATCAACACCTTGAACTGAAGGCGCTGTGTTTCTTCTCCGTCTGGTTCACGGACATGAACAACTTCCATCATGATGGCGGCCAGTTGGTCAACCGTGCGAGCATATAGGTTCGCATTGATGACTTTGGCCTCGTCATGTCTGGGATTATATCCGTCGTGTCTCGATTTTCCTGTGTTCCACGGATAATCATTCACGAGTTCCACGAGGTTGACCCAGCCATCATGATCATCGAAGGAAGCCAGGTCCCACACAGGATTGTGTGGTTTGTCTGGCGCATGTCTGCATATCCTGCTGAGAGCTTTACTCAGCTGCTTGAGAGTGTGATTGGATGTAGGAAGGATGTTAGCTCGCCTGCATTTCTTCATGAATGCCTCATCCACCGAGCGTATCGGTGGGAGCTTCCGCAGAGCAAGTCTATCCCTGATCACACTCGGAGCCCCACTGGTGAAGGACGTGCCCCCTGGGTGGTGCAGCTGATCCACGGGCGGGTTTCCCCGCATAGGAGCCTCTGTTGCTGAAGAGGCTGCGGCTCCTGAAGAGGAGGTAGCTGCAGCGGCAGCGCCTGGCGGGTTTCCCCGCGGTGATCCGCGACTGGCGCTGCCCCTAATCGTTGGCACCCAGGTACCCCTAGACATGGCACCTTCGTCGGACCTTTTGGAACGAGCCGCCACAGGCGAGGCTGGCGCAGGGGCATACCCGGTGCGCTCGAAAGCTGCCGCCCTTTTAGCAATGGAGCTGCTACGACTGGGCTGGCGTCTCCGTTCCTCCACAGGGTCCTGAGGTTGCTGCTTGGGCTCAGACGCTTGTGCAGGAGTTGCGCCACTCGGCGGTCTCGGAGTTGCAGAGCGAGGCGCCTCCATCTGCACATCTGGCCCAGGATCCTGAGAGCGCGCCTTCGGTTTCACCTCCGAAGACGACTTCGGTGCCGGGGTTTCACTCTTAGCCTTCGAAAGTAGTGGGAGCGGGGGTTTCCTAGCCCCCTTCATGTAAATCTTGTTGGAATCCTCCAACATCTTGCGAGTTGCCTCGCGTGCGCGTTCGTCTGCTATCCGCATGCGTTCCTCGTCCTCCGCCACACGTTGGGCCTTCTGTTCGTCCTTGGATGTCAGTTCTGGTTGTTGGGACTGACTAGAAACGCCGGGCGAGTTTCCTCGCATACCAGGAAGACTAAAGAGCGCGTCTTTCTCTTCCTGGGTCATGGGCACCAGTCCCCCCCTTGGAACCGGGGTAGACTTCTCCTCTTCCTCTTTCGGATCCAAGTGGCCCAGGATCCCGAGACGACGATTCACTTCTGCGATCTCGTCCTGTGTCATCGGGATAAGTGGCGGATGTCCCTCTTTATGAAGGGTTTTGCCCCTGTCGGGGCTCAGACCTTCATTGTTGCCAACGGGGCATCCCGGCCTGTGGTTCTGGAACCTCTCGGAACAAGGTCCGCAAGCTGCTTGAGGCCTATACTGCTTGCGAGCCGCGATGATGTTTCGCAGCTGGGTCCGCACTTCTTCAATTTCAGGGCGGCGGATGTTTGTTGCAATCTGATAGCCTCCGCGGATGGCCTTGCCCTCAGCGTCCCTATAGGCAGGGTTGCCCTTGCCGAAGGCCGAGTGTTCCCCTTTTCGGCGTCTTGGGTCATTATACGGAAGCAGCTGGCCACCTCGCCTGAGAGCGTGTTCTTTCGGGCCAGCCTGCCTCCACTCACGAGGAAGCCGAGCCTGTGGGCGTGGCTCTCCTCTGACGCGCGTATGGGAACGGGACCTACCAGCGTTCTCATCAGAAGAGGCCGCCGAAGCAGCCTGAGTGGTAGCCGGCGGAGGCGCCTGCGGAGGCTCCTGTGCGATCCCAGGTGGATCGGCCAATAGAGGCAGGTTTCCCTGCTGGCTGGAGCTCGGCTCAAATGGCGCTTGTGCCGATGGTGATGGTGCTTCAGGCTCGTCAGGATCAAAGTCAACCTCTTCCTCACCATTGACTTCCATCATGAGGACTGGCCCGCAACCATCGCCTTCTTCTTCTTCTGATGTAGAACTACCAATGCTGATGGCCATTGGCGCAGCCGGGACAGGCAGGTTTCCCTGCATAGCCGGCATCTGTGCGTCGCTCGGCTGTCCCGGGGTAGACGGCACGGTTGTCGGTTCAGGCTCGTTGCCGAGCACAGGCTGCCCAGCAATGTTGCGCATGGCCGCATGGTTTGGCCACAGTCCCACCGCCTGGAGACCCCATCCTGGCGGAGGAAGATCATGACCGCGCATGGCGATAGCCATTTCCAGAGCATTGCGCCATCTACCGCGGGAGTATATCAGGTGTCTCTGCACGTCCTCAGGATGCACGCTGTCAATGAGAGTCAGAGCTGCCAACAGCAACTCCGAGCTACCGCAGGCGTCGGTATCCTGCAGCATCATGATGTCAGCTTCGATGTTCTCTTGACTCTCGGGATAAGCGATGATAAGTATCTCATGCATCCTCATGAGGGTTTGCAGGAGAGTACGTGGTCCGTATTCGCCTAGAGCAAGCGAACCAGGGGGTACAAATGGGATCTCTGGTTCACCTGCAATGAAAGCTTGAACGAACGCCTGAGACTCCAGATCTAGTAGGTCTTCATCAGTTTGGGGATAGTCTCCCATCAAGGTAGGCCTGTTTCCAGGCGGGAGTTCAGGTGGAGGTTGGAGGTTGCGTTCAACCTCGGAAGGCGAGGCCTCCAAAGTGGTGTCCTCGTCACTGTTTTCGTAGGCCATGATGTTGCCTGGGTTCCCGAACATCCAGTCGAAGAAAGAAAGAGGCTGGTTTCCCAGCGTACAGTGATCCACGGGAGTGAGCTCGTTGTTTCCAATAACGAACCGGCGGACGTACTCGAGGTAGTACGCGTACAGTCCGTGACCATACGCCTCGAGCTCGTCGACGTTGTCCATGCAACTGACCCAAGTGTAAAATATCTGCTCCATGGCTTCAAAATCCTGGAGGCTCAGATATTCGATGAATGGTTCACTTGAGCCAAAATGGACTTCTGTCGACCTGCCCTATCCATTTCCCTTCGCTGGACAATCTCGCACAAGATGGTCGGTACTGTCGCACTCATGGCACTTAAGAACCTGGCCGTCTCTACCTCGCGGGTTTCCCCGCCTACCCTTGCCTTTTCCTGAGGTCTCTCTACGGCCCTTGCCACGGCCCTTTCCCCCAAAGAATATCTCATCATGTTGTTCATCTGAGAGCCTCTGGAGAAATGCCGTGATGCCTCGTCCGTTCAACCTCCGACGACCTCGTTTACCTTTACCTTTTCCCTTAAAGCTCCTCCGTATCCTCCTCCTAACACGACGCACTGGTTTTCGCGTGAACCTCCCCCACCTCCGTTTGGCCTGTTGTAATAACCAGAACAAATGTTCAGCACGCTGATTGTCATTATCCATATTCATAATATCTGACCAATCTAAAGCTTCAACACCGTCTGATGATATAGTATGTGTGCCGGTGCCGGAGTCGAAATCCTCGTCTCCCAAGTAGGTGGATACACCGTCGGTTAGGGGATTTGATTCACCCCATAAGGAACGGTGTGGTTGTGGTTCTCTAGAAGGAGGGCTGGTTGCCCAGCTCGGTTGTGATCGATCTCCTGCTAGTAGAGCAGTGGATTATCCAGGATCATCGGCCCATATGCTTGAGGGCCCGTTCCCAGGCTGGGCTTCAGTGGTCAAGGTAGTGTAGAAATTTCCACTACCAGATCCCCTTCCCCTTCCAAACGCAGATCCTATATTGCCAGGAGACCGTTCAGATAGGTGACCTATCGAACGCATCCTCTCCAGCAACTCATCATACTGTTGTTGTGTTCGGGGCATTTGGTGATTGAGTGGCTGTAAGAGTTGCATGGCTCGCTGGTTGCCGACGCCTAAGGCGCGGAACAGGATCGTGGTTAGTAGTTGGAAGTTGGGAAGGTCAAATCCCACCGACTGTGCCTCAAGTCGGGCCATTTCGAATCGGGCAAGGGTGACATCGATTCGTTCCCCGTGAGGCACGTGGAAGTCGATGAGTTGTGTGCCGGAAGTGAGCTGTCGCTCATCTTCCAGGCGTTCGAACTTCATGCTTAGGAGGAACATGATGTAGGTCGCTGGGTCGGTGTGGACCCCATCGATGTCAGCACCATAATTTATAATGTCAGGCGGTACCCTCATGGCGAGTGTCCTCGCTAGGCCACCCAGGCCGCGTTGTATGGCGGCCGCTTGGGCCTGCGGCGTCATGCGCCCGCTTGTGACGTTGAGCCATGCGTTGACCTCATAAACGTACTCGCGGAAAGGTACGTTGCCTTGAGGGTCCCAATATGGGCCATGTGTTTGCCCATCGGTGCTGTTTTCTCCACGACGCATGCGTCCGATTGCTGCCCCCAGCGCGAGCCATATGATAGCGAAGATAACCAGCCCGAGGCTGTGTAGATAGGGGTGGTTATTAGGCGCGTTGCCGCGCTGGGGCAGCGCCTTGTCGAGTCTTCGAGGCGCTCTATCTGGCGGATCTCTCCGCCCATGCTTCAGGTATTGCGCTTTTGGCTCGTTGCCGAGCGGTTGGTGGTAGCGCAATGATGAAGCGTATATGGTACCAATGTCGTTGTCTAGACGTCGTACCTCTCGTGGCGCTTCTTGCTCTTGGATAGATCCTCGTAAACGTACTGGGAGTGATAGCGCAGGGCGGTAGGTGTTCACGAAGATCGCGCCGAAGAGTATGAGGCTAAGAAGAGCAAGAGCTGACCACACGAGAGTGCGGCCAGCTCCGCTACCAAGTCGAAAGTGAGCCTGGTAACTCAAATAGCATCCGATTCCGTAGACATCGGATGGCAAATAGCGTCCGGTATCGTACTGACGTGGTTCAGTAAGAGGAATGGACGGATAAGATAGGATAAGATCGATGTATCGGTCTTTCCAGCACATAGCGAACACTCGCGGTGTCCGGGCAAATAGGGCGCGCGTGCCTTGAGCCAAAGGCAACGGCGCGCGAGCTATGCTCCCGATACTATAACATCTCCCAAAGAGCTACCCTTAAAGTGGGGGTGGGGTGGGGGGGGGGGGGAACCAACTGCTGGTGCATGCGATGGGTGTGATGATGACGATGCTAGTGGCGCGCCCTCGAATGAGCGACGACGCGTGATGACGCCAATGCGTTGCGGTGCAATGTCTCTATCGTCCCCGCTTTCGATCTCACTTGATTGATCCCACTATCGACATCGCAGGATCGATCACACTCGATAGACCTTACTATAGATGCCACTACAGATGTCACTTTCGATCTCACTCTCGCTCTCACTATCGATTCCTCGATCGATCCCAATTTCGATCGCACAATCGATCTCGCAATCCATGTCACAATCAACCTCTCTGTCAATCTCACTTGATCCCACCATCCATCCCATTCTAATTCGCGATCTCATTTTCGATCTCATTATCGACCCACTGTCGATACCAAGTCTGGACACCCCAGGCCACCGCCCGCTCACCGCCGACGGGACACCAACGGGACACCACAAGACACCACGGCGGGACACCCCGGGTCATCGCGCGCGCGCCGGAAGGGCGGGGGGGCGGTCCACTGCATCCGAATCGCCCTAGCAACGGCGGGGTCGTTCCTCTCGCGCGCCCACGCAACTCCGCCTCGTCCGCACGCGCGACACGAACACGAAACCGAAAACGATTTTACCGGTGGGGGGCTCTCCGTTCCGCTGCGGTCTCGCCCCCCAACCTCCGACGCCGCAGCTTGCACCATATAGATTCTCTTTTCTAAAAAAGAATAAACTCTACCCCCCCACCCGCGCGTTATCCCCATCCCTTTCGGGTATGTAAATCATATATGATTATGACCACATGTCCATCCGAAATATGAATTTACAGTATCCCAGAGGGGGCCGGCATCGGCCCCCCTGAGGTTCCCTTGTAAAAAACCATACGCGGGAACATGCTTTGTTCTAACATAAGACTTGTTCACGAATCCCTTGCAACAGAATATGACGAAGTGCACGCGCGCGCGTCGTCGCGCGCGCATGCCGAAATCCTTCAAAAACCTTCGGTGTCGGAAGGATTTCGCAATCGAGTTCCCAGCAAACCTGCAAAAACACATGGTTTCGCAACGCTGATTCGCCAAAAAAACTCACGCGCGAGCTCTTGCGAAATCTTAAGAAAGCCATAAGTTGATGTTTCAATATTTCCACGACATTCAACTAAACGGGCTTCGCGCGCGCATGTCGAATCTGTCGAGCGCCCTTGCGCGCGTGTCGCGAGAATCCTTTGCAACAGATATGACGAAGTGCAGACGCGCGCGTCGTCGCGCGCGCATGCCGAAACCCTTCAAAACCCATCGGCTTCGGAAGGATTTCAACATCGTGTGCCCAAAAAACCTACAAAAACACAAGGTTTCGCAACACGGATGTTCAACAAAAGCGTGCGCGCGCGTTCTTGCGTCGTCGTCGTCGTCGCCGTCCTCCCTCCTCCCGCGTCGTCGTCGTCGTCGCCTACGTCGTCCTCTGTCTTTCCTCGTGTTCGTCGTCGTCGTCCTCTTTGGCGTCGTGGTCGTTTCCGTCGTCGTTGTCGCCGTGGTCGTCCTTCCTCCTCCTCCCTCGTCGTCGTCGTCGTCCGTCGTCGGCGTCTCGTCGTCGTCGTCCCTCCTATTTCGTCGTCGTCGTCGTTGTCGTTGTCGTCGTGTTCCCTCCTCCCTCGTCGTTGTCGTCGTCGGCGTCGCCGTCCATCCTCCCTCTTCGTCGTTCGCGTCGTCGCAGTCCTCCCTCCTCCCTCGTCGTTGTCGTCGTTGTCGTCGTCGTCGCCGTCGTCGTCCTCCCTCCTCCCTCGTCGTCGTCTTCAGCCGCCGTCCCGGTTCGAGGCTTTGGGTGCAGCGCCCAGGTACCCAGTGCCGACGCCTTGCGAGCCTCCTCGGGACTGCTGCCATACGTGCCCGCCCGCCGCGCTCAGCGCGCAGCGCGGCAGCCGTGTTTCAGTCGTTTGCCACGGAGACAGGCAGACGAACGCGGGTGGACCCCGCGTGGCATCGCCGCCAACGCCAAGCTCGCAGCCGAGCCAGAGTGCTAATACAAGTGGCAGCGGCAGCATAACTACTTCGACAGCACCATTCCAGTCCAATGGGTGCCAGACAAGGATCACGGCAGTTCCAGCGCAGAGGGGGAGGCACTAAGTCAGTGCCATGGCAGCGCACGCAGCTGAATTTCAAGAAGTTATGGGAATGTCCAGCGTGCGCATGTGCCAACCCCTGGGATTCGTAGACATGCAAGAAGTGCTTTCCCTCCATGTCTCAGCAGTCGAGTGAGCGACCATGGCTCACGAGATCAGCATCACGTGCCCCGAGAAGACGAGCCGCCTCAGCTCAGCCAACACATGGATATGCAGCAAAATCAACGGCAGGAGATCAGCAAGAGTCGCCGGACGATCTCATACCTTTGTTACCGGCCACGCCTGAGATTGCCACCAGTCACAAAAGATGGAGGGATCCGCCAGAAGATCCGAAATTGCTGGGAGAATATCGCAAAGCTCTAACATCCACCATGGAGTCGCTGGAGAGACAGATTCGTTGTGCAGATGCTCTCACATTAGATGCCCAACAATTTTCGGCTTTGCAAGACGAGTATGCAGTCGTGTCGCATCAGCTCACGCACGGCCGCTCGCCACAGGCAGGAGTGACCAAACAAAGGTGATTCGTCAATCGTTGTCGCAGACGCCTGACAGATGCCACTGCGCAGTTGAATATATTGTATGAACAGATCGACGCAGCGGAAGTACAATGTCAGCATTTGCAGGAGGAAGTTACACTGGCAGAGCAGTTGCTCGAGCACTCCGAGGAGCTCGAAGACTCGCTACTAGTCACGTGGTCCCGCAGGGCACTTTCGATCAGGACATAGAGCTCCAACACCTCAGTCGCCAGGTAAGGCATCAGTTGCCTCAACCGCCGCGACCGCCCCCTCGCGCACAGGCCACCACACATGGCCCATGGCGTCAGGGAAAAGAGCCCGCCAAGCAGATGTATGGGATGCACAGAGACATACTAATACTATGCGTCCGCCTTGGAGGCGCGCGTCCGACCCGAACATATAGTATACCCATATTGTAGTATATCGTTGCTCGAGCGGCGTGGCCAGAAAGCGCCCGCCACGACGCATATACTACAAGATTTCTCGGTGCGCGCGTCGCCCCCTGGGGGGGGGGGGGGGGGGCGACGAACGCATAATATAAGTATGTTGGGGGGATGCCGAATGTAGCAGCCACCCCTCCGAGGGCCGCTGCGCAGCCTCATCAGCAGGTAACATCACCTGGAGAGGCGCAGTCTGCGGCAGCGAGTGACATCGCCATGCCCACACTGCTCGCAGCATTGCAACAGAGCAATGCGCAGCTGCTCGCCAACATGAGGAACTTCCAGACCGCCGTGGCCACGCTGCAGACGGATATCACCGCGCTCAGGACGGAGAAGGAGGAGGACATGAACAAGATGCGCCAGGCCGCCGTGGAGGCAGCCCAGCAGGCCATGGCGGCGCAGTCGAACGGCCCCAAGAAGTACCAGCAGCCCGCCGACCCAGTGGCCCAGCAGGCAGGTCGTGCCCGCATGGCAGCGCTGCTACGAGGCCGTGGCACAGCGAGATCAGCATCCCCGCGTCGGCATGAAGATAGTGGGCAAGCAGGTGCCAAGACCATGCGCACAAGCACGGCAGGAGAAGGATCGGCGGGGGCAGGAGCAGCCGACATCGCCCAGCGAGAGGCTGCCCAGGCGGAGGCCGCAGCCAGGCAGGCTACGGAGGCTGAAGCCGAGCCTGCAGGCAAGGGTGACAGCGACAGCGAGCTTTTGGCCGCTGTTGCTGCCGCGCCAGCCACCGCACAAGTTTTTCGCTAGGGGTCGTGTCAGAAGCGCCTCGACCCGTCTTGAATTCAAATACTCCCATCCAACATCCTGATTTTCCAGCTGGCCCATTCCCCAGTGAAGAGGACAAGCCAACGGAAAATCGCTCGGAGCACCTCGGATACCAGATTCACAGCTACCCAGTGGAATATACGCCAGGTGCTCCCTACTCTCCCATACCACCGCTCCACTCATCAAGAAGTTGCTAGAGAGGAAATGGCCCATCCAGCTTTCCAATGACTTGCTGTCGTGGGCTCAGTTTTGGCATTCATCTACAGTCTCAGCCTTCGCCAGCCTTGTTCCTTTCGACCCGAAGGCCCAGATCGACCATCTCAAGATATACGCAGATGCGACGGCAGGGACTTTCAAACATCAGGGGCAGATGTGCTCACCTGCATGGGCTTTCTGTGTTCTCGCTGTCACCACTCTCGGGGTCTCCTTCCTAGGATATCTAGCTGGCCCATTGCATGGGCGGGATGCTTCTGATGCGAGAGTCCCGTTAAGAGCTGAGCTGGAAGCGGCCATTTGGGCCACAGCTTGGCTTCTGCAAGCACCATTGCGTTGCAGACAAACTCCGGTATGCTTTTACACGGATAATATGGACGTCCTCCGCATATACCAGGGAGGATATGTGCATGGCGTGCTGCTACCTGCTAAGACACGACTTGACAGTCTTACTCAGATCATACGTGCGTGTGTGATTGTGGTGGCATACGAGCACGTGCGCGGACACACTGCACATCCGTGGAACGAGTGCGTGGATACGCTTGCGCGCCTGTACGCCATGCGTGTATTGCCTGAGTTCATCGAGCCTGCGTGGAGATCCCTCCTACATCAGGACCCCCACCAGAAGGCCCTACCTTGGATTTGGCTACTTTTCTCCGACTCCAGCTCCCGACAGGCATACCCGCCCGACCACGGTACGCCTCTCCCTACGCCTCAGGTCTCCACTACGGGCATTCGAGAAATCTTACCGATCCCCAAGAGACCCCCGCGAGGCCGACATGCGTTTGCCATGGGCTGGATGGCCATGGCCAATGTGCTCTCGCTGGGCCCCCGAGCCTACAAGGGTTCCCGACAGGCTCACGACAAGTTTCAAGGTTTCAACGCCACAGGCCGCATGATGCAGCTGGCGGGGCAGTTTGCGCAGCGGCCCTACTTCATAGTAGGCGCAGTTGAGACGCGTCTCCGACGGACAGGCACCTCCGAGCTTGGCCCGTACTTCCTCTTGCACGCCCAGGCTAACGACTCCGGAGGGGAAGGCTGTACTGCATGGATCAACACACATTGGGAGTACCAGGAGAAATGCAGCGCACAGCCTTCTCACTGCCAGGTGCTACATGCAGCGCCAGATATCATGATTGTGGCTGTTAGGGCCCCTTCGCTCTCAATTTGTGCATGTGTTGCTCATGCTCCGCATTCGCGCCGACCCCCTGCACATATACGACAGTGGTGGAAACAACTACAGCAGCTTATTACACGGCACAGAGGAACTGCAGAGCATGTCGTTACACTGATCGATGCCAATCCAGCAGTGGGATCACACGCAGATGCACATGTGGGGCCCATGCATGCGGAGCCTGAAAACCTACCGGGATACAGTTTTCGCATGTGTTTCCAGGGCACAGCCCAATGGGCTCCATCCACCTTCTACGAGGACCCCTCGGGATCTGCAGGTACCTGGGCGGCCCCAGGAGCACGCGCCGCACCTAAGCGGCGTGACTACATAGCGGTGTCCTCTGATATACGTGTGCCTGCGTAAGGAGTCGATCACGGCATCGACCTCACTGTCACGCAGCCAGACCACAACGTGGTGGCAGCATGCTTGCTTTTCCCACCGTCCAGCTTTGTGCCAACAGCACCGAGGCCCTACAAGGTGCAGCACGATCCTGCCATGTACAAGGATCCAGTGTCCGCCAGGCTATTCCAACACTTGCTTACGCAGTTCCGACAGCCCGACTTTGCCGTACACAGTACAGATCATGTCAAGGCCTGTGAAGAATACGTGAGATATGCCATGGAGACCGCATTCCCAGTACGTACGACGGCGGCGGGACGGCAGCCTCGGCAATCTTGGATCAGCGTCATCGCACTCAGTATGCAGGATGAGCGAAGCATATACTTACGCCTAGCTCGCAAGATCGGGCTGCAGGCTCACAGAGCCATGATGCGTATCATCCTTTTCGCGTGGCAGCTGCATCTTGCAACGACAGAGGCAGATCATGCGAGGCCACGTGGACCCTAGCAAGAAAGCGCGCATGCCCTGCTTGCCTACGCTAGTACGACGCACGCGGAAGCTACAGCAGCCATGTCTCCTCCTCCCGCAAGCAACGGCATCACTTTTGTGCCGAGAAGCCGACGTACGCACGCAGCAAGGCAACGGGAGAGGCATAGGCAAGTCACGCTTACTTGCGCACTGGGGTCACCAAGGGGTCTCGGCTATCATGCTACCTCCCATTTCAAACCACAAGAGTATCAAACGGGACATGGGGTGGAGACGGGAATATGGGACTACATTACCTGCTGTTGGGACTATGCGCATGGAGTGCGCGCTTGTGTCCTAGCACATCGTGAGCTGCTCTTTTTTTCACACTACCCTATTGATCCGACACGCGACTACGCAGGATGCCATGCAGCACTACAACAACCTTGTGCAGGGAGTATCGGATGCATGGGACCGCAGGCAGTACGATCAAGCTTTTGCCGAACTACGTGCTATGGGAATAGGTTCGCCCAAGAAGGTAAACACTAGAGCCCTACCCATCCTGGAGCTCGAGGATGGAGCAGCAGATAGAGGGCTTCGCCACTTTGCGGCGGAAGAGGTTGGAGTGGTAGTGCCAGTTGCCGACGCCAGCGCCCTTGCACGAAGTGCCCCATCCCTTCCTCAGGATCTGACACATGACATCCCATATGAGGAAATGTCTCTCCCCGCCCCCCCCCCCCCCCCCCCCAACTACCAGAGAGCTTGCCGCGCTGCCAAGCCCTCAGCTGCCAGCTTAGATGGCATCCCAGGGGCCCTTCTCAGAAGTTTTGCCACGGCCCTGGGAGCCCTGTTCTATCCTGTGGCGGTAAAAAGCATGCACCCGCATCGAGGAACCGTTCGAGTGGCTGGGGGGGGGGGGGGGGGAGGGGGGAATTACTGGAACATCTGGAAGAAGAAAGCTACCCCAGCCCTATGCAAGAATCATCGGTCTGTTATGAGATCCTCCCAACCTGGGAAACATACCGACAACTACTGCGGGAGCCGCTTGCAGGAGCTCTCCCTGCATATGCAAGGGATGCACAGCATGGAGGAATTGCGGGGGGAGGCGTTGACCTTGCAGCGCTTGCTATACGCTCCTTCCAGGAACCCGCACAGACGCTCAAGCTACCAGCGCTCTTTTTCATGTTAGACGCAGTCTCAGCTTTTTTTTTATCGTGCCGTGCGAGAGCTGGTCATGCAGTTGGGCACCTCAGATGCGGACCTACACAGCACACTACAAACAGCGGGGCCCCCACCTGGTGCCATTGAGGACCCCAGGGCTCATATTGCAGCACAGCGCACACTACTGGAACAAGCGGGGATATCACGACACATACGCGCGCTCACAGCCTCTAGCTACTCAGGCAATTGGTTCTGGTACCGAGGAGCGTCAGCAGTCGCCTTCTCGCTTGAAGGAGCTGTTCCAGAACAGCAGCTAGGCGACGTAATTTCAACTACGCCATGACAGCATGTGTGAAGGAAGCTCAGCAGGGACTGCAGGAGCTGGAGCTAGACCTACGCATACCCATCTCATTACACGCTACCATGTCAGACATGATGCAGCAAGCCCCCGACGCTATGCGAGGAGGGCTCGAGGCATGCTTTTTCGATGACGGTGCGATTGTTGTCATAGGAGCAGCCCTGCACCTGCTCGAAGCAGCGCCCAAGGTAGCTGCAGTGGTCGCCGCCAGCTTTGTGAGAAGAGGCCTCCGGCTCAACTTCGCTGCAGGCAAGACGGAGGTGCTGTTTCAACTAAGAGGAGTTGGCGCCAAGCGTGCCAAACGGGAGTTGTGGCTCGAACGGGAAGGCCGCTTCGAGATCCAATCAGAGCTTCTAGGACGCTTCACCCTGCTCGCGGTGAGGACATACCCGCACTTGGGCACACAGTTGGACGAACTGGGATCTATCGGGCCCGACCTGGCCCATCGGGAAGCGTATGTGCGGTCGTCTGGTACACTACTACGTAGACGGGTCTTTGGCTCCCCTATTGGGCTCCCGCAACAGGCCACACTGCACTTCGTGGACACACTTATTTTTGCGGGCCTCCTCTACAATGCAGGCACATGGCCCGAGCTCACGGAATCTCAGCACGCGCACCTCCAGCACCTGATCATCAGCAAATACAATCATGTTCTGAGGGCCCCTCAGAAGGACTCTGATGCAGACCCCGACAGGCTCATACTGGCACGGGTACGACGGGCGGATCTGCACGCAGTGCTTAGAGTACACAAGCTTCGCTTGCTGGGTCGCCTCTTACACCATGGCACACCTACGCTGCGCAGCCTACTCACGCATGTATACCGCAAGGCACACATACGGAAAAAACATGGTAACACAAAGTACTACAGGACTTGCAGTGGGTACGAACCACCAACTGCCGACTTCGTGACATGCCAGATCAAGTTGAGGACTTCCAGGCATGGGAAGTTCGAATATCGCAGTCTCTCCCAACTTGGAAGAAAGTTTTGCATGCCACCCTTGCTGCGCACGCAGATGCAGTGGCAAGAGCAGCTCGAGCCGACAAGGCGCAGCAGGATTTCTTTCAGCTTGTGCACCCGGCAGGAGTACCGATACCGATCACGAACGGGAATCACCCTCTCCATCCCCTCCCGCAGGTGCAAGAAGAATTTCGATGCATGTGGTGTGACTATGTGGGTACGGCAGCAAAGAGCACACGACAGCACATTGTGCGCGTACATTACAGCCAGGTACACGTGGTATCCTGGTTCATAGGAGAGGGGTCAGTATGCATGGCGTGCTCTATGGCTTTCTCCTCTCGGCGTCTACTCAGGGATCACCTAGCCTTTGGCGCTGCAGTGTGCCAGTTGGCCTACATTTTGCACGGAGCCACGGTCCCTCCAGAGAGGGCAGAGGAGCTGCGGCAAGCAGATCTCGACCAGCACGCGAAACAACGTCGTGCAGGACTAGGCAGGTGGAGAGCAGCATTCCTAGCACACATACAATATCCAGTGGACGGGCTGTACCCAGCAGCCATGTTTGCAGCAGCCTTTTTCTCTGAGAGTGAGGCCAAGGAACTTCTCCGTACGCATGCATACGAAATAGGGCCTACTGCACTATCAGCATACACAGCTCTCTTTACAGACCCCCCCCAGCCAGCAGAGCAGGAAGGGCTTACATACAGTGACAGATACTACAGATATCGACCGCAGGATTTCAGTGGAACAGCCGCCGAGTGGATACCCATACGAGTGCACAGAAAGGAGATTTTTGTGCTCAACCTTTTCTCAGGCAGGCGCCGCGAAGGCGACGCGCAGGCCTGGATTGAGCAGGAGCACGTTGCGACAGCCTACCATATTATCATGCTCTCAGTGGACATTACCATTGACACAGATATGGGGGACATCATGCGCACAGATACTATCACACAGTGGGGTGAACACATCTTGGCCAGACGGGTGTGGAACACAGGGGGGGGACCCCCTTGTGAAACCTGGAGCGCGGCCAGATGGCTGGACGGGGGTCCCCCCTTTACGTACACATGAGTGGTTCTGGGGCGTCCCTTGGGTTTCAGAACGACAGGCCCTACAACTCATGCGGCCAACATGTTTCTGCAGAACCTTGTGTTCCTCCTGGGCTGCCACATGGTGGCTGGGACCTCTGGGTGGATCGAACATCCCCTCCCGGCCCACTGGAGGCCAGAGGCCCCCAGTAGCTTCCACTGGGAGCCCCTCGAGGCCCTAGCTTCAGCGCCCATCACGATCACGGCCGACTTCGATCAATGCACGTTGCAGCCAACAGGTCGAGACCCAGCGGAGTTTGGCAGAGCTCCCACACGTCTCCTCGGATTGAGGATGCCATGTTTGCGACGACGCCTGTGCGACGGGCCAGGCAATGGCTGGTGTCACCACGGGAGATGAGTGCACAAAATACTGCAGGGGAAGGAGCAAGTTGGAGGACGCACGGTCTTTAAGACGCATGCTAAGAAAACATATCCTGAGGAGATGTGTGCACGTTTAGCAGCAGCCATTGCAGCCTCCATGCAAAATATTTATGCAGATGCTGACAACGATGATCAGCAATTTGACGAGAGCGCACTGTGCGCCGACTTACGCAAGTTTTACCTGCCAGAGATAGGTGCGGACTTCAAGATTTCACCAGATTTCGCAGGAGGAATGACCAAGATGCAGAGAGCTGACCCAGAGATGCACAGGTTCCAGGACGATCCCAGTGAGACTCCCAAGGGCCCCATATGTGCTCCGACTCCAGCTCCCACCCCAGCTCCGACTCCAGCTCCTGACAGCCCCAGCATGAATATTCCCATGCATGAACCAGGATCGGATGAGGAGTTAGAAGCTGAGAATTTGCTGGGGCTTTGCCCCTCCCTCCCCGCCTCTCCCCCGCTGCCGCCTCCGCCTCCCTCGCCCCCGCGGCCGCACCCCCTAACGGGAGAGCAGCTGGACCTCATCGCCGCCAAGCGCGCCGAGGCCCGCCGCCGCCGCGAGGCCAAGAGGGCCGAGGCGCACAGGCGGCGTGCGCCCTGGTCAGGCGCCATCTCGTTTTCCGGCTTCTTCGAGGCCGGGCCAATTCCCAGCTGCCCTCTCCCTCCCACAGGTTTGGAGGGATAGGAGGCAGCGGAGGCAGGCGTGAACGCGGACCCAGGTCCCATGTCACCGTCCCACCACCACGTCGTCGTCTTCGTTGGCGACGTCGTCGTCGTCTTCGTTGTCGTCGGCGTCGGCGTCGTCGTCTTCGTCGTCGTCGACGTCGGCGTCGTCATCGTCGCCACAATCGTCGTCGTCGTCGTCGGCGTCGTTGACGTCGTCGTCGTCGGTGTCGTCGTTGTCGTCGTAGTCGGCGTCGTCATCGTCGTCGTCACTATCGTCGTCGTCGTCGTCGTCGGCGTCGGCGTCGTCGTCGTCGCCGTCGGTGTCGTTGTCGTCGTCGTCGTCGTCGTTGTCGGCGTAGTCGAAGTCGTTGGAGACGTCGTCGGTGTCGTCGTAGTCGTTGTCGGCGGCGTCGTCGTCGTCGTTGTCGCTGTCGTCTTCGGCGTCGCTGTCGTTGCCAAGTGCCATTTGGTACCCACCGTCACGGTCTTAAGAGATGTTGCAAACCAGGTTGCGGGTGGGTGGGTGGGATGTTTGCGCGAGCAGTGGAGTGGACAACGCACTGCGAAGAGAAACTACTTCCACCACATAGATTGCACCACGTGCAGCGCAAATCGTGCAAGAACCCAAGTTTGCGCGTCGGTGCTGGCAAACCCTGTTTTGGTACAACCCTGCGGAGGCCGCCAGGGACCTCCAGTTTAGCTCCGACGACTCCTGGTCAGGATGTGAGGGCGCCGCGGGCGACGCGGAGGGCCGCTGGGAGGCTCGGGCCGGGCGAAAGGGGGGGATTGGGAAAGGGGGGGTTACGAAATTTGCTGCATGCAGCTGGTTTCGGCCTCACCGAGGTGCCCATTCCTCGATACATGGCCGCCTCCGGCGCCGGGAGGCGCCAGGAAAATCAGCTACACAATGCCACCACCTTACCCGTGCGACCACCCTTCGGGTGATAAGGAGGTTGGGGGGCAGGAAGGAAAACCCATCGAGCACAACTGCGATGACCGTGATGGTGATGAGATGGCGCCATCGATCTCACGAAATCCACAATCGATTTCACCATCGATGTCACCATCGCTCTCGATATCGATCGCACTATCGATCTCGCTATCGATCTCAATACCGATATCATCATGAGAGATCTCACGAGATACCTTCGGGACAACGCTATGGGCCACCCCCAGCCACGGCGGGGCACACCCAGCCAACGATCTGTTGTGATCGATCTCGCTATCAATCTAACTATCGATCTCTCGATCTCCCGATCGATCTCACGATCACGGTCGATCACGCAATCGATCTCACTGACGATTTTATTATCGATCTCCTGATCTCACGCGCTACCATCAAGACACCACGGCGGGACACCTGGAGCCACCGTCGGGACATCCCGCGCCACCGACGGGGCAGCCCAGGATCGATCTCACGATCACGATTGATCACGCAATCGATCTCACTATCGATCTCACAACTGATCTCACGAGCTACCATCGAGACACCAGGGCGGGACACCCACAGCCACCGTCGCGACACCCCGCGCCACCGACAGAGCACCGACGGGATACCGACGGGACACCGACGCACCACTGACGGGACACCGACGCGCCACCGACGGGACAACCCCGGCCACCGCGCGCCGGGAGGGGGCGGACAAACGGCTCCACCCCTAGCCCTAGCCACGGCGGCACCATTCCTCTCGTGCGCCCACGCAGCTCCGCCTCGCCCGCACGCGCGATGCGAACACGAAACCGAGACCGGTTTCCTCGTGGGGCGCTCTCCGCTCCACTGCGATCTCGCCCCCCGACCTCCGACCCTTGAATGCACTTTTCTTCTTCTTCCTCCTCCTCCTCCTCCTCCTCCTCCTCCTCCTCCTCCTCCTTTAGGCTTTCAGGGGGGCTCCCGTCGCTGCGCATGGATCAACCTCGAAACTCTGGTCGGAAGCGCACTCTCAGGAGACGCCCGGAGGGGTCCATTTTGAGATTCGCTGCTGGCCGGTCCCGTCCTGGGCCCAAGATCGTACGCCCTCCTGTCTTAGGGAGCCACCCACACCGATCCTGGGGCCAGGATGGGCACAGGCAGGATCACGTCCTCACCAGCTACGCCACTCTTTGATTGGCCCTGCTGGGGTCTGTTCGATTTGTTTGTGGAGGGCCGAGACCGCGGTGGCCTTCGCGCCCTGGGGCAGCTGGTCCAACATCACGTAGACGTCGCGCCCGTAGAGCGCTCTGGTCTCCTCGCACGCGATGAACCCAAAGCTCGTGCTGCCACGCCTCGTGCTGATCGACTTCAGGCGCCCCACGTACTCGGCGGCCGCCCCGCCCTGCTGGCGGGGCTGTTTGTGGCCTCGACTCCACGTCCCGCACTGCAGCTCCGCGGCAGCGATCGCCGACGCCGAGGGCACGGGCAGCGCGGGCTGCGGAGGCGGCACGGCGCCGAACCTGCGGGCGCCCATCTCCGCCGCGGCGGCGATCGCCGCGCTACGTGCCGCGCTGTTGGCCCGGTGCATTGCCTCCTCCGCCATGGCCACGGCGGCACTGACCTGTCGGGTCGGGCGAAAGGGGGGGATAGCAAAGGGGGGGTTTGAGAATCAGCTCACGTAGCTGATTTTCCCGGCGCCTCCCCGCGCCGGAGGCGGCCATGTATCGAGGAACGGGCCCCTCGGTGAGGCCGACACCAGCTGCACGCAGCACATTTCGTAACCCCCCTTTTTCGGGGATGGACAGACCTCCCTTTAGTAAAACGTGGTTTAGTGAAAACGACTTCGGGCCCAAACCTGGCGGGCGCAAGCCTGGAAAATAACGGCCACGGCGCCCTCTCGAAAACCGAAAACGGACAATTCACTAATCGACGTGTCACTGTTGGGGGTTCTGTCCACCCCCGACTTTTCCCAATCCCCCCCTTTCGTCCGGCCCGAACCTGGTACGCCTGTGCCGCCAGGTGTTGCGCGACCGCCTGCGCGGCGGCACCCTGCGCCACCGGCGGCCAAGCCGCCGCCGCCCTGGACGGCGGCCACACGGTCACGGCAGAGGGCGCCCGCGGGTGCGCGAGCGCGGCGGAGGGCCCCAGCGAGCTGCTGCACGCCGCCCCCGCCCACCTCCCCTGCGCCGCCAGGCCGCCGTGGTGGACGCCCGGCGGGCCCCCCCGCCGCTGCGCCAGCCAGGCCTCGCCCTGCGTGCTCGCTGCGGGCGGCTGCTGGGGCAACAGCTGCTGCCGCTCGGCCTGCGGGGGCTGCCTCGAGGCGCTCGCGAGCTGCACCCACTGGCCGACCACCCGCTCATGCGCGGGCGCGTCCAGGCTGCTTGCTTGGCCGCGCGCCCCCCCCACGGGCTTCGCGCCGCCCTTACCGCTGGGGGCCGCACCTCTTGTGCCGCGGCCGCAGCCCTTGAAGCCCTGGGCGTCGCCCGCGGTGCCCTTCCCACGGCCCTTCGGAGCCGCGTCCCCGCCGCCGCCCGGCCCCCCTGGCGGCGCGCTCCACACGCCAGGCGCGACGCTGACCGCGCCAGCGCCAGCGGTGGCCGCGCACCCGCCGCTGGCTCTGCCTCGCCCTCGCCCTCCTCCCCCAGAGGTCCGACGACGTGCTTCTGACGACCTACCAGACCACCCCAACCCAACCCGAAGACCCGAATTTCGGGTTGGGGGGGGGGGTACGGGCTCCATTCGCGTTTCTGTCGATGTGCCCGGACCCCCCCCCCACTAGAAATCGAGGGTAAATCTGAGCCTTCGGGTTGGGTTGGGGTGGTTTGGTGGGTGGTGAGCTTCTGCCCCGCCCGCGGCCCCGCGGAGGGGCCCCGACCCGAGGCGGAGGCGGAGGCGGAGGCGGAGGCGGAGGCGGAGGAGGAGGAGGAGGGGGAGGAGGAGGAGGAGGAGGAGGAGGAGGAGGAGGAGGAGGAGGAGGAGGAGGAGGAGGAGAGGCGGAGGAGGAGGAGGAGGAGGAGGAGGAGGAGGAGGAGGAGGAGGAGGAGGAGGAGGAGGAGGAGGAGGAGGAGGAGGGGGGCCAGCTTCTTCCGCCCCGGATCCCCGCCGTGGCCGCGCGGGGCCCGACGGCGGGCCCGTGGAGGCCGAGATACCGAGCAGACTGCGCCGGGATGGGCAGAAGCCATTCTCTCGCCATCGCTCGGAGGGCACCAACTATACACAAACACCGATCCTGGCCCAGGATCACCCTGGGCCCAGGATCGGTGTATATGCCTTCTTGCGCAAGGCAGGAGGGCGTATACACCGATCCTGGGCCCAGGGTGATCCTGGCCAGGATCGGTGTTGGTGTATAGTTGGTGCCCTCCTGCATCGCTCGGGCGTCAATTCTTTGTGTTTTTTGGGCTTCGTGCGTGTGCTTTTTTCGCCCAATGGTCCAGGATGTTCCTCGAGGGCCCTCGCCGGAGGAAAAATGCACACGTCCGAGCGATGCCAAGTTATCGTCGGCAGTCCGGGTCCTCTCGCCGCCGCCGCGCGGGCATCCCCCTCGCCGGCGCCGCCGCCGCCCCGGCCTCGACCCCGCCCGCGGCCTCGACCCTCGGCCTCGACGCCGCCGCCTCGGCCTCGGCCTCGGCCTCCGTCGACCTCCAGAGAGGCGGCGGTGCCGCCCACCCTCCGAGCGAAGTCTGGGGGGGAGGGGGCAGGAGGACAAGATGGAGGAGCAGGAGGAGGACAAGATGGAGGAGCAGGAGGAGAATACGGAGGAGGAGGAGGAGGAGGAGGAGGAGGAGGAGGAGGAGGAGGAGGAGGAGGAGGAGGAGGCGAGGAGGAGCTCTGCAGCCGAGGTCCTGCGGCCTGACCGCGTCCGCCGCGCGCGGCCGAGGCCGCCGCGGTCGCGGGCGGCCCTCCCGAGGCCGGCGGCGCAGGTCCGCGGGGCGTTGCCGGCGCGGGCCCGGAGGGCGCCGGCCCCGTGGGCGCTGGGGCGGCCGCCGCCTCTCAGGACCGTCTTGGCTACACGCTACGGAGTGACCCTGGGTACTGTCAGCCAGTATGATCCCTGAGATCCGACGCTCCAGAAAAATTGGAGCGGGCGGTTTTCGCAAGTTTTCGGCCTCCAGGGGCCCTCGCCGGGCCTCGGGAGCGTCAAAAAACTACTCAGGACGAAAAACCGGCCCCAGGGAAGTGGTTTAGACCTCCTGGGTCCGCGCGCCAAAAAAATTGGAGCAGCCGGATGTCTGGGATATGGACGCACGATCAGGATGCAAGGGCCCTGGAAGGCCATGCCGACACTTTGCGAGCGGGGCGCGGCCAACGGCAACGGCCAAGGATGGGCCGAAGGGGAAAGGTGCGAGGGTCACCTTGGAACGTCGATCATTCTGTCAGATTGACTGTGAGAGTGAGAATGAAAGCGAGATTGTGGGTTAGGTGCGCAGCCTTTTTGGGGGGCTGCGGGGGGGCCACTTACAATCGCGCAAGACTGTACTATCCGCACTGGGACCGCACCAGAGGTCATTCCGGCGACGGGTCACTCTCACTTGTAGGCGACCGACTTCCCATCGACGTCGTCGTCCTGGGCGTTTCTGTTTCTCTAGGCCGGCCAAGATCTCGATGCGGATCCAGCCGAAGCGGCGAGGAGGCCCCAATTCGGCGAGGAGACCCCAGCAAAGCAGCAGGGGTGAAGAGGCGGGTGGTGGAGGAGGAGGAGGTGGAGGAGGAAGATGGGGAAAAGGAGGAGGAGGAAGAGGTGGAGGAGGAGGAGGGTCGGCTAATCAGAACGCGGGGGGGCCAGGGTGAGACCACGGCCACGCGCGCTCCTTGTTGGCGCATGTTTGACAAAAGGGACCGTGGCCGTCTGGACCACGCATGTAGCTGGCGCCCAGGAGAGAACAAGCCGCTCCCCGCCCCCACGTGGCACTCTCCTGCGCCCCCCCTCTGAATTTCTACATCTAAATCCTGCCCGGCGGCCCACTCGCCGCTGGAGGCACGGGGGAGGCCCGCCCCATTTGCGGCGGGCAGTGAAAAGAGTCCGTCTTGGACCCCCGCCCCACGGCGGGGGGAAACCTGCAGGGTGGGGGGGGGAAAAAGGGGCAGCTGCAGCCGCTGAAGCCGGACGCTGCCAGGGGAGGAGGAGGCAAGAGAGAGATATGCAGGGGGCAAGACTAAATTGTCAGAGGGTGGAACCCCAATAAAACAGACACGTCCTGCCCGACGGCGGCCCACTCACTACCGGGGGGGGAGGGAGGGAGGGAGGGAGGGAGGGAGGGGAGGGAGGGAGGGAGGGAGGGAGGGAGGAGGGAGGGGGGAGGGAGGGAGGGAGGGAGGGAGGGAGGGAGGGAGGGAGGGAGGGGAGGGAGGGGGGGGGAGGGAGGGAGGGAGGGAGGGAGGGAGGGAGGGAGGGAGGGAGGGAGGGGGGGGGCCGCCCCTTTTTGTGGCGGGCAACGGGAAGAATGCGTCTTGGACCCTCGCCCACGCGGAACCCCGCGCGCCGGCCCCGAATAGAGCCCCCCCTGCGCTTGTCCTCCTCGGGGGGCCCCCGCTTCCCCGAGCCGCCTCAGCGCCGGCGCGCAGGCCGCCCTCGTCTTCCCACCAAAAAATCACCCCCAATCCCAGACCCCCTCGAGTAATGAAAAAATCACGACGGGAGGTTTTTCCTAATTTTCGGCCTCTGGGGGCCCTCACCGGGCCTCGGGAGCGTCAAAAAACGACTCAGGATGCAAAGCCGGTCATGGGGAAAGGGTCGGGACCTCTGGGGGTCGACGTAATGAAAAAATCATTACGTCGGGGGTCTGGGATTGGTCCCGCCTCAGCAGGGCCGCGGGGGTGGCCCTGGCCGCGGCGGAGCACTTCGAGGAGGCCCCTGCTCGCGCGGTAGTAGAAGCAGCCCCAGTTGCCCATCCAGGCCGCGCGCGCGTGCCCCGGGCCGTCCACGCCTTGACCTGGGGAAGGGTCATCCCATTCATGCGGCTCGTGCTGGCGCCCTTTGCCGACGCTGAACACGATGCCAGTGGCGCTCTGAAAACGCATGTAGGCTGCCTCCCGGGCGTCCTCCTTCCAGCCTGGTCGCCGCGGGGAAGGAGGGCCCGCCGCGGTCTCGTCGCACTTCAAAGCCAGGACCCCGCAGCCGCGTGGCTCTGACCCTCTGATCCTAGGGGGCAAACAAACCTACCTCGCTTTTGACCACCCTCGCTTCCAAGAGATACCAAACGATGCCAAATTGCAGCCTGTACTGGTCAGGCTGCTTGACGAGGAGGCGCGTGGTATGGCTTGGTTTTGCCTGGAAGCGAAAGCGGGGTAGGTAATTCACGCTCTGAGATCCGCCGGATTGCCACCAGCGTGCAACCTTCCTCGCGCGCGCCCACCAGCCCGTCCGGGCGGGCCCAGGGGGCCCCGCCTCGCCCCCTGCTTGGCCCCGCAGGGGGGAGGGGGGCGCCGGGCGTCTCCCGCCCCGCAGCTCGCCCGCCGGCCCGCCCCCGGGACTGGGGCGCCCCTGCCCTGCCCAGGGCTCCGCAGGGTGGAGGGCTCCGCGGCGGGAGCTGCCCGGGCCTTCCTTCGCTGGGCCCGGCCGTCCCCTATAGGAGCCCCCCCAAGCATTCGACCCTTCCTGCTCCCGCATGCGTTGCTCCGCGGGCGTGGCCTGAGGGCCTCCTCCCTCCCAGACCCCCGACGTCGTGATTTTTTCACAACGTCGACCCTGGGCAGTCTGGACCCTTCCCCCGGGGCCGGCTTTCCATCCTGAGTCGTTTTTTGACGCTCCCGAGGCCCAGTGAGGGCCCCCCGAGGCCGAAAAGTAAGAAAAACATCCCGTCATGATTTTTTCATCACTCGAGGGGGTCTGGCCTGAGGGCCTCCTCCCTCCTCGCGCTCGCCGGACCGCCCACCTGCGGGCTGCCCGGGCGACCCCGCGTCTCCGAAGTCCGGCATGCAGAGGGCCCGGAAGGCGCCCCTGGCCCTAGGGCGACGAGATCTATGCATATCCACTGCTCCTGGCCAGGCCCATCCTGGGCCCAGGAGCGGTGTATATGCCTCCCTGGCCAAGCCAGGAGGGCGTATACACAGCTCTTGGGCCCAGGATTGGCCTGGCCGGGAGCAGTGGATATGTATAGATATCGTCGCCCTATGGCCCTCCTGCGACCGGAACTCCCCGCTTTACCGCGCAGGCCAGGGAGATTTCCAACAACGGCCCGGTCTCGCCGAGTCGGCGCGCCCTTCTTGAGCCAGGGCGGGCGCCGCGGTCTGCCCCGTCGAAGAAGTCCCAGAATACCTCAGTCAACGCGCTGCGAGCGCAAAGCCCCGTCTCGCTGCGCACCCTCCAGCTTGCATTGGGGAGCGCTTCTCCGCCCTGCCCCCTGCCGCGTCTCGCAGGTGCTCTACGCCGCGGGCTGAGGCGTCGGGCAGTAGTGGTCCTTCTCCTCCGTCGCGACTATCTTCCCCTGATCAGTCCACCATCCCGGCTTTGTCCAGCAAGGCAGGTGGCAGGAGGGCCCCAAATCCCACCTCCCGGCTCAACCTCGCCCCCGGCCCCCCGACGCCAGACCCCCCCCCAGCGCCCCGCTGAGCGGCCCGCTCGCTTGACGATCTGCTTCGATTGCTTCGGATGGCGTAGATGCAGTATAGATCTTAGATAGATACTCCGCCATTCTCCATGAAGTTTACCCATGAACATCCGGTTCGCACCTGGCATATGTTTCAGCACATCATGTATCCATGGGCAACTTGGATTAGCGAAGCCCCGCAGAGTGGTTAGGTGAAGAGAAGATGATCGGCGCTCAGTCACCACGTCTAGCTTCGGATGGCACTTCAGCAAGCTCGGTAAACAGGTTAGCTAAGTCGTTTTCTAATCCAGATCGGTGAACCCACCTAAGCTACCGGCCGCTGGGGTGGGGCGCCCGCTCTTCCGGGCCCCCCGCCCGAAGAGCGTCTCGAGGAGGCGGTCCTTCGGGCGCCCCTGACATTCCGGGCGGGGGCCTCCCCGCCGCGGCCAACTCCTCATGCGCTGTCTCCCGGACTGGCTCCAGGAGCACCTCCACGACAAGCTGGACAGGGCCGTGGTCCTCCTCGCTCGGACCCCCGCCCTCCCCCTTCATCACCAGCCTCCTCTTGGCCCGAGGGGGGCAGGGGACTCGCGCGGGGGCTCCCATCGGGCCATCCTGCCCCGGGGCGCCGTGCGCTGGTTGGCCCGGGGTCTGGGAGCGGTCTCCCTGCCCTGATTTCCCCCGGGTTGGCGGGTGGGCCTCTGCACCGGCTCCCCTCGCCCTCCCTCCAGGCCCCCCCCCGCGTGGAGCTCGGGCTGGGCGGGGTCCGATCTGGGCCGCGGCCCGGGCGCCAGGCTGCACCCGCGGCAGCTCCAGCTGCCGCGCCGGCCACGGCGCCCACGGGCGCTCCCTTCCCACTGGTGCCTGGGGGCGGTGCTCCGCGGTCGCTCGCATCAACAGGGCGAGCCCCGCCAGCCTACACCCTGCGAAATGCTTTAGAAATCATGGGTTAAGAAATTGATAGTCTCAGAATTTAAGTAAAAACACAGAATGCCCATTCAAATCTTAGGATTTACATTGAAACATTAAGAATAATCGAGACTCTGGCCGAAAATTTAGGTTTTCTTAAGCATCGCCTAAGGTGTACCATGAGCGCGACACGGACATGCTCTGGGTAAGGGCCCAGGGCCTCCGCAACAAAACGGCAGCCGCAGCCGCCCAAGCCAGACGGCTGCCAGGGGAGAATGGGCCAGGAGAGAGAGAGAGAGAGAGAGAGATGCAAGGGGCAGGGTGAAACTATGAAAGAGGGAACTTCAATAACAGAAACACATACAACCCCGACTTCATGACTTTTTCACAACGTCCACCACCAAAGGTCTCAAACCATTCCCCGAGACCGGCTTCTCTTCCCGGTGTCGGATCGCGTTCTGCCAGGTAGAAGGGCCCAGCAGTAAACATATTGAAAAACCTCCCGTCATGTTTTTCTTTTTTTTGTGACGCGAGGAGGTCAGGGATTCCCGAACCCTCGCGCCTCGAGCTATGATACTCCAACCCATTTTAGTCTTGATCACAAGAAAAAGTTTCGAGCACCAAGAGGAGTGCCGAAATTTGAGAAGTTTCACGCGTCGGGCCCTGCAAGGCGATACTCGTTCGACACTTCGCTGGCGTGTCGGGCAGACACTGTTTCGATACCTGTCTGGGTGCTCGAAAATATTCCCCAATCAGAGCTTGCCTTTGTAGGGGACCTAGCGGATTCGTTTGGTTAGGTGAGGTTGGCCACCGATTTCCGTGGCCCGCCCGGGTGCCCAGGTGCCCGCGTGCCCGGGTGCCTCATAGCCCTATAGCCCTATAGCCCCCTAGCCAAATAGCCCTATAGCCCAATAGCCCTATGATCCTGCAGCACTATCTCCATAGAGCCCTATAGCCCCATAGCCCTATAGTCCTATAGCCTCATAACCCAATA
This sequence comes from Prorocentrum cordatum, assembly GCA_963575745.1. NCBI lineage: Eukaryota > Dinophyceae > Prorocentrales > Prorocentraceae > Prorocentrum > Prorocentrum cordatum. The sequence continues at coordinate 869,008 of CAUYUJ010017837.1, forward strand.
GCCCAATAGCCCTATAGCCCTGCAGACCTATAGCCCTATAGCCGTATAGCCTTGTAGCCCTATAACCCTATAGCCCTATACCTCTATACATATATATATATATATATATATATATATATATATATGTATGCCTATAGCCCTATAACCCTATAGCCCCATAGCCCTATATACCTATAGCTTTATAGCCCTATAGCCCCATAGCCATGTAGACTCTTAGCCCTATGGCCCTATGGCCCTGTAGTCCTATAGAACCATCGCCCCAGAGCCACATAGCCCAGTAGCCCTATAGCCTTACAGTCCTATAGCCTTAAGGGCCCTATAGCCCTATAGTCCTATAGCCCTATAGACCTATAGCCATATGGCCCTATAGCCCTGTAGTTCCATAGTCCTATAGCCCCATCGCCCTATAGCCCTAACATTAATATGATTGTTTTTCTCTGGTATGATTTCTGGGGCGCAGTCCTCAAGTACGATGGGAACATCATAAGCCTCGAAGCCCTTCTGGCGAGGCGCCGCCTGGTAGCGCGCGGCCCGGCTCGGGAGGGGCCCGGGCCCCGCAGAGCGCGTTGGCGGCGCCGCGGGTGCTGCCGCGGCCGCCTCGGCCAGCGGGCCCTGGCGGCCGCGCGGTGGTGACGGAACGCGGAGGGGTGGCCCGGGGCAGGCCCAGAGCTGTCTGTGGGGAGGAAGACCAGCCCTGAGATCCTGGCGTCTCAATTCTCTGTCGAACTGGGCGTTTTCGCTCAGATGTTTGGGCCCTGGTGCCCACGCAGATGGATCCGGCTCGAAAAATGGTGGAGAAAGATAGGGTTCGGGGGCCCAGTCACATTTTTTTGCAATGCTGCCAATTTTCCCCCACATCCTACATGGGATTCTTGTTTTCTCTGCACACACCCCGCGCAGGAACCCCTCGCCCTTCTCTTTGTCACCGTCATCATCACTATCAATATCACACTACCATCGTTAGTAAACTCACTCACGCTTCCTCGATCACTTTCATTTATTCATAATTTAATCCCTCATTACCCCATTCAGTCATTCACGTCTCCTGACTGGCTCACACACGCACTCATGACTACCACTGACTGCGTTGCGAGGAAGTCTCAGGCGGGAACCCCTCCCTATAGGGCCCGCGGCTCATGGTAATAATCCGAACGGGTCATCGGCATCGGGAGCCTGTAGCTGTCGTCACTCTTGGCCTCCTCTGGTCTGAATATGGAAGACGTCTCGATCGAAAACCTCGTCTGTGCATGAATTGCGAAGAAGACTCAGGCGGGGGGGCCTTCCCTCTGGGGCCCACAGATCACGTTACTAATCCGAGCGGTCCGTCGGGATCCTGTAACTGTCGTTTTTACCTAACAGCGAAGACTGATAGGTTTCTAATGGGGTCAAAAGAAACCATTTGATGACTCCCCAGGGGGGTCTGGGCGGGAGCCGGACAGGCGAGGGCCGGGCCCTTTTTTAGCAAACAATCGCACACGTCGTGCTCTTCGACCTCCCAGAGCTCCATTCCCGGGCCACATTTTGAATGCCCGGAACCAGCTGTAAGCCACTTCGTGCTCTTCGACTTCCCAGAACTCCACTCCCGGGCCACATTTTGAATGCCCGGAGCCAACTGTAGGCCACTTCGTCCTCTTCGACTTCCCAGAACTCTATTCCCGGGCCACATTTTGGATGCCCGGAGCCAACTGTAAGCCACTTCGTGCTCTTGGACTTCCCAGAACACCACTCCCAGGCCACATTTTGAATGCCCGGAGCCAACTGTAGGCCACTTCGTTCTCTTCCATTTCCCAAAACACCACTCCCAGGCCACATTTTGAATGCCCGGAGCCAACTGTACGCCACTTCGTGCTCTTCCACTTCCCAGACTTCCAAGACTCATCAACTTCATCATCAAGATGTCTTCCAAGACTTCGTGCCCGTTTGCGAGATGTCTTCCAAGATTTGGTTGGAGGCCGAGAAAGACGGACAGAACAAATCCAAGTAGCGCGGCCATCATCCCATCATCCTCCTCAATCATCACATCATCATCATCATCAATGGTTTCGTCGAGCACCCCGGTGGAGACTCAGGTCTTACGGGTCCGTGCTACTACTACTACTACTACTACTACTACTACTACTACTACTACTACTACTACTACTACTACTACTACTACTACTACTACTACTACTACTACTACTACTACTACTACTACTACTACTACTACTACTACTACTACTACTACTACTACTACTACTACTACTACTACTACTACTACTACTACTACTACTACTACTACTACTACTACTACTACTACTACTACTACTACTACTACTACTACTACTACTACTACTACTACTACTACTACTACTACTACTACTACTACTACTACTACTACTACTACTACTACTACTACTACTACTACTACTACTACTACTACTACTACTACGACATCACACTAAATCCATTCATGGGAATGCCTGTTTTGGAGCTGCATTCATTTATGCAAGTGTGTCGTTTGAGGCTCAACCCGTTGATAGCATTGTCTCGTTTGGAGTCACATCCGTTGATAGCAGTGTCTTGTTTAGACCTCAATGCATTTATACAAAGATCTCATGTGGAGATACCGTTATCGAAAGCAGTGTTTCTACTGCTACTACCACTGCTCCCATCACTTCTACTCGTTCACTCCACACACTACAACTACTACTTCACTGTTACCACTACTACCATCACTACTACTTCTACTGATACTACTACTGTTACTATTACTGCTGCTGCTGCTGTTGCTGCTGCTAGTGTAGCTAGTGCTACTGCAACTACTGGCAGTGCCACTGCGACTGCCGCTGATGTTGCCACTGCGACTGCCACTGCGAATCCGAATGCGACTGCGAGAACACCAAAATTCTACAACAGCACTCTTACATGAATACCACAGGCAATGTTTCCAGCTATGTTTCTACACATCGCTGTTAGGTTGCTTTGCCGGGATAATTTTGGGGGATTTCCGCAGACCTGAATATAGAAGGCGCATCAAACGGCAGCCTCGTCAGTGAGTGACTTGCGCACAAGCCTCAGGCGGGGGCCCTGTCCCTATGGGGCCCGCAGATCACGTTACTAATCCGAGCGGGCCGTCGGGATCTTGTAACTGTCGTTTTTTTTGTCTCCACAAGCCTCAATATAAAATGCGCATCAAGCGGGAACCTCGTCGGTGAGCGACTTGCTAGGAAGTCTCACGCGGGAGTCCCCTTCCCATGGGGCCCGCAAATGATGATACTAATCCGAGCGGGCCATGGGGATCCTGTAATTGTCGCCGCGCTTGGCCTTATCGGGCCTGGCTATGGAGGAAGTCTCAAGCCAGAGCCTCGTCTGTGAGTGAATTTCGAAGAAGTCCCAAGCGGGGGCCCCCTCCCCATGGGGCCCGCGACTCGCGTTGGCAATCCGCGCGGGTCATCGGAAACTTGTAACTGTCGTCAAAGTTGGGCGCCTGAGGCTTGAAATGTTGAGGAAATATCCAGCGGGAGCCTCGTCTGCGAGTAAAGTGTGAGGAAGTCCCAGGCGGGACCCCCCCCCGAAAAGGGCCCGCGCTTGATGTTGGTGATCCGAAAGGGGGGTCATGCGAATCCCATAACCGTTTTCACTCTTGGGCCCGTCGGGCTTCACTCGGAGTGCGAGGAGCGCGCGCCGGGCCAGCTCTTTCGCCCCCGCTACCTACAGTGAGGACTCTGGCTGCAGGCGCACGGCTTCACAAAGTCTCCGATCTACCGGGAGGTCGCCGGCATGCTGCGACAGGGCGCCGAAGGCGCCGACGACGACGGCGAAGCCGAGGCGCGGACGAGGAACTCGTTCATGTTCAGGCACAGCGAGCAGGAGTTCACACGGCAGAACTCGGGGCCGCACGTCGCGCGCCGCTCGGGGTTTACCGTGGCGGGCGCGTCCTACCTCACCTCCACGCTGTCGCAGGGCCAGATGTCGTGCCAGGCCGTCGCCATCGACTGCGCGAGGGACGAGGACGCTGGCCGCACGGGAATGTCGGACGAGCACTGGTGGCTGCACCTCTACGTTGTGTTCTCCCGCGCCACGCGCATGCGGAACACGCCGATCCCGCGGCCGCTCTCGCGCGAGTTTCTTGAGCGCGGGCCGCCGGCGTCTTCGCAGAAGGCGCTCAAGAACTCCGGCGAGCAGGCGAAGGCCTCCAGGGGTGAGGCGGAGCAGCTCGCAGCACGGCTGGGCTTCGCGGCCCCCCGCCTGAGCGCGGCCGCGCTTACCTCGAGGTCCGCGGGGCTGCCCCAACGGCCTGGCCCGCGGGGCTGCCCCGGCGGCCTGCCCGCGGGGTTGCCCCGAAGGCGCGGCGCGCGGGGTTGCCCCGAAGGTTTCGCGACCCAGCCGTCGGCGAACGCGCGCGCGCTGGCCAAGGCGGCGACGGCGCCGAGGAGCATCGACTCGCTTGCCCCGACCAGGGGCAAGGGGAGGCGCACATGGAGAAGAGGCAGGAGGTGGGCGAGGAGGGGGGAAGGGGCAGGGGCAAGGCAAAGATGAGGAGGAGGTGGAGAAGGAGGAGGAGGAGGAGGGGGAGGAATGGAAGGAGGAGGAAGGGGGGGCGGGGCAGAGGGCGAGAGGAGGGCGTCCGCCAAGGCGAGGAGAACAAGGCATTCAACATATTTTCGCGGGGGTCGAGATCCCGCCGTCGGATCACTTGCTGCAACGTCGTATCCGATCCCACGGGGGAAGGATGGCCAGCAGGCCCCGGAGGGCTCGCAAAGGACCACTGCAGTTTCAGCGCGAACAGAAAGGTAGTTAGACACAGTTTCGACCGGGGCAGGCCCAGATCTTCTTCGCGCCCGGCGGCGCGCGCGCGGGGGCAGAGGGGGCAGGGGGGGGGGGGCTTCTTAGACGGGGGCTGCGTCTTAGATGGCGCGGCCCTACATCTCCAGACAAGGCTCGCGCCTTCTAAAAAGCAAGGGAGCTTCTCAGAAGCCGCCCCCCTACTCCTCTGCGCGTGGCCGACGCCCGGGGCAGGCCCAAATCTCCCCGTGCCGATGAATGGGCACGGCGGATCCGGGATCTGGGCGCTGCAACGTTTGCGCGCGAAGCGCTTTCGCCCGGCCCTGGGCATCAGCAGGATGCGCAGAAGCCTTTTTGCCTTGAGCCAACCCGGCAACGGACCAAACAAACAATGGTATTGGCTCATATTTCTCTCGGGTTTGACCCATAAGCTAAGACCTAAGCCCCTGACAGTGGCGCCCCATCACATGGGTCGGACTCCCCGTTCGGCTCAGCTGCCCCAACTGACAGCGCCGCGTAAAAAATGTCAAGGGCTGGAAGAGAAGGAAGGGGGGCGGCGAGAGGACCTGGCTCTGGGCCAGGAATAGACTCCCGAAAGACAATCCATGACACCAGCTGAGAGTCCTGGGCACGCGTCCATTCTGAAGCTTCCGAGGGCCTATCCTTGCATCCAAGGTCGCACATGGGGCGGTCCAGCTCGTCTGCCTCATCGATCGAGACCGACTGCCGTGCGTGGGGGGGACTGGCCAGGGCAGCGCTGCCCTCGCTAATCGTCCTTCGCCAGGGCATCCCCCGGCATCCGGCCGCGCGGTATCCAGCGGGCGCGGCCCTTCGCGTTCTCGAGAGCGTCGCGCGCCACTGCTAAGGCCGGGGCCGTCCGGCGATCTCTGGCACTGGCGTTGCCTTCCTCGAGCATGGCTTCGTGGATGCTGTTGGCATCCACGACGCGCGCGTGCTCTTCTTGGTTGCTTAACCGGCAGCTGTTTTTCAAGACTGCGGTGAAACGTCCTGCCCCTCCAGAGTGGTCCGAAACATCCACGTCATCTTGAAATGCGACGTCTCGATGCGCAACCTGCGAGAAATCCCCTGCCGCCCCAGCCGAGGACAGAGCCCGGGTCTGGCTGGCCTGGGTCGACGTGACCCCCGCCTATGCTAGGAATTCTTCCATCCGAGGGTCGACGCCCGAACGACGCGGATATCGATCGCGCTCTTGTCGGTAGACAGCACCATCCAAGCGCCTTAGGTGGGATCTTCGGGCAGCCCCTCTCGTCGACCTGACCGCCACGAGAGCCAGCCCCCCTGGCATCTGAAGAAGAAACGAACGCCGCGCGGTCGGGGCCCAGTCGCCAGATGCTTTGGCCCCTCGAGGCCGTCGCTCCCAAGTGCCGCGCCAGGTTGTGAGCGCGCGACGCATCCCTCGCGGGCGGCTTCTTGAGCCGGCCGGCCAATATGCTGGCGACCCCGGCCGCTTCTGCTCGAGACTCGCGACCCGTCCAGTTCAACTTGTAGATGAAAGAGCGGGGGAACTTCAATTCTTCTCTGCCGATGGGGGGCTTCTTTTTTGTCCCAAACGTCCACGAGCGAGGGATATCGGGCGAATTCCCTCGGGGATATATTCCTGCTGGTCGACGGTCGCGCGCCGGGGGCCGAACCTCGCGGGTCGCCCAGCATGCTCGACAGGGCCTGCGTGACAGTCTCTGCGCCTGCCGAATTTGAATCTGCCCTCCAGATTCCCACGAAGCCATCGACGGATGTCAGGGCCCCTACTGTCGATGAAGAAGAAATCATGAACCTCGAGAAGGATATGATTGACAATCGCCCCCTGGGAGTTAGATCGGATCCACCAGCGCGTCTCGAGAAGACTCCGATTGAAACCGATGTCTCTTAGAAGTGCGACGATCGTCTTGCGCCCAGCGAGGGGGGCGTCGCCGAGGCCGTAAACGTTGACCTTGAGGGGGGTCAGAGACCCTGGTTCAGCCTTGATGCCATCGCATGGTTCCAACTATTTCTCCTCTGGGGCGTCTCATCGGACCCGACTGGCAGATGGCGTTCTCGACGTCTGCGATGTCTCCTAGAAAGAATGAATTCATCATGGTCTGGGTGAACGCGGGGATGAACGTCGTCTGGCGGGTGGGGGAATGCGCGAACGATGATCCCGTGCCAGGGTCCCACTGGCCGCGCGCGCACCACCTGGATTTCGCCACTGGGTCGGAGAAAGTACCCTCCACTGGTTCCCATCGGCGGACCATCGTGCTCGCGACGATCCTGCGCGACTGCATTATGCGGGCGGTTTCGGCCTGTCTCGGAGGCGCAGCTTCCGCCGCGCCGCAGCCATGCCCCCCCCGCATGGGGCAGCTTGCCAAGCGAAACCTCTCCGCCACGGGTGGCAGCAAACACCTCCGGGTCGTGGCCCGACCCCTGGACCTCGGTCAGAATCGCGCCCCCCTGTCTCGACGCTGAACGACGCGGGGCCTCTGGGGGACCTCGCGGCCCTCAGTGCCGCTTGAATTTCTCCTCGGACGATCCTCGATCTCGCCCCCCCTCGCTCGCAGTAGCTCGAGCGCGGCCCGCCGGGGGGCCCCCCGCGCCCCCTGGGCCCCGAGGAGAAGTTAAAAGGAAAGACGGAATGGGCGGCGGCGGGGGCGTGGACAGGAGCGGCTGGGCCCGCGCCGCCTCCGCCCCCCGCCGGAAGCTCGAGGCCAAGCGGCGGCTCGATGCGAGCTCTCTTGGCATCTCCCGCCCCAGGGGGTCAGCTGGCCGCGCGCCCGCGCGCCCTTGGCCTTCCTGCGTTGCAGGATGCGCGCGGGCAGGTCCGTCGGGCGCTGAATCCCAGGCCCCCCCGCGTCTGCCAGGGCCCCACTGCCCCCCCCCCAAAGGGCCCAGTGGGGTCGGGGGCAAGAGCGCGACGAGACAAGGAAGGATCAATAAGGAAAGGAAAAGTTGTCCCCCAAGCGGGAACGCCCTGGTCTCTCCCGACGCCTCCTCTTCCGTAACCCCGGCGGTCTCGGCGGGAGGATGGGGGTGCTGGCTCGGCTCCAACGGTGGAAGACTCACGTCCGATCCGGCCCGGGCCATCGCGGACCCACCAGCCGAAAACAGGGGGCGCGGTCGGACTCCCTGGGGCCGCGGGGGAGGGCCGAGCGCCGAGGGGTCCAGGGCCCTGGTTGTGATCGACTCTGGGATCGGCGGCGACTCTCCCGCTCTGGGCCCTCTCGTCTTGTCTCGATGGTCCAGCCGGGGTGCTGGGGGCCAGGTCCGAACCTGGGCTTAAGGGCTGATTCCGCGCGTCGTCGGGGGGCGGTTCTCCCTGCACATCTACCGCTGCCTCTCTACGTGTCTGAGCCTGGGTCTGGGCCGACTTGGCCCCGTGCTCATCCTCTGGGGGCGCAGGTCTCACTTGCTCGGGGGGGCGCTTCCGGAGGCGCGCCCGGGCGGCCACCCAGCCATTCCCCCGTTCGGCCAACGCGACCTCCTCTGGGCCCGTCCAGGCATCTCGGCGCCTTCCCAAGGCATCGGCCCTGGACCCCGCCCTATAGTCATCCGTCACCGCGCGAAAGCCGAAAAGTCGATCGCCAGCCCGATCCCGGCCGGGCGACGCCGCTTCTATGTCGGCTGTAATCGCTTCTTTCACTCAACCCTCGTGCCTTTCCACCCTGCCGATTCGCCGTGGTGAATTGGCATCGCTCGCCACAGCGCCAGCTCCGCAGCCTGCTGGACGCACGCCTCGTTGGGCGTAGGCGGCGGTGACGACTGACTGTTCGGCCCGAAAGCTGACGCCTGCTGCCCTGGCTGAGCTGGCGGCCAAGCCGATGCTGCACCCGCTGCCCCCCATTGGGCCGGAGTCGCCAGAGGAGGCGGCGGACTCTGCGGCAAAGGAGGCAGCTGGGCCGAGCGCCCGCCGCGCCCGTCGCATCGTTGGCCGAGGGGGCCCGGCTGCTCACCCGAGGCGGCGGCCCCAGAACCTGAGGAGGCGGATGCGACGGAAGTAAAGGGGGCGTATCCGCATTGGCCGACGTCGGGTCGCTGCCCGACCCCGGCTGGCCCAGCCCGCTGCCCGGCAGGGCCGGCCCCTGTCCGATGGGGCTCGCCGAGCTGTCCGACTCCGCGCTCGCCGGGGCCTCCTCGCGACGCGCGAGGAGCTCCCCCGTGGCCTGCTTTGCGACCCGTTCCATTTTCTCGGGCATCGCCGCCGTCGTCGCCGCTGGAGTCGTCGCGGCGACTAGCCGCGGCATTGCGATCGATGTCTCTCCTGCGGAGGCGGGGCGGCGACTCCCCGCGCGCGGGGGGGTCGCGGAAGCTGCTCGCCGGGCTCAGGCCTACATGTGCTACGGAAGCGACGATGATGAGAAGATGCGCGGGCCCCCCTCTTCCCTGGCGCCCCGGGCGCGCAATTGGCCCGGGTCGCGCCCCTGGCTTTCCCGCCGGATCCTATGGCACCAGACCTGATTCTAGACGCTATCTGAGCTTGTGGCGGTAGGCCCTCCCGACTGCCCTCGCGGCGGCGCCCAGGACTCTCTTCTTCGCCTTCTGGGCGCTGTCCTGGATGTCCCAGATAGGAAATGACGCTCAAAATGCGAGGCGCGTCCTCCTCAAGGACGGCAGTCTCGATGATGCCCAGCGCCACTCCCCCTAGGCAAAGGGGAAGGAGTATCGCAGCAACCGCATTGGCTGGGCCGCCCACCCCGCGGGCGCCGCGCAAATGTCAGAACGATTCGGGCGCCGACGCGCGCTGATGCCCGACGCGCGCCAGCTCCTGAGACTCCGCGTTGAAAGCTGCGCGCCCCGCGACGTCGCTGCCTGCCCCGGGGTCGATCACTGCCTGGTTCGAGGCGGTCGCGAGATGCGCCGCCCCCTCCTGGGCGCCCTCCAGGTTCTCGATCTGATCGCCAGTCGCGACGGGGAGACAGAGCCCGCCGCTCGCGAACCCCGCGCAAGCGCAGCCGTTGAGCACGCGCTCGCCCTTCGGCCCCGGGCGCATGCTCTCGTCGACGGGCGGAATTGGGCGCTCCCGGGGCCCGATGCTTCTTGCTGATCGCATATCTTACAGCGGGTGACCTTCATGAGTGGCTCCAGCGAGATCTTGCAATCTTGCCTCGGCGCCATTGAGAGCGTCGATCTCCGCGGCCGCGCCCGAGGCGGCAGGCCGCCCGCGTCCGAAATGTCGGCCTCCACCTTGCCCGCTGCCTCGGCCGTTGGCCCCCTGCGACTTCGCCGAGCCATTGAAGTACTCGCGATCGTTCTTGGCGGCCCCCTCGAAATCGTCGTTGTCGTTCCACGCGAGACGCTTCTGTCCCAGCTGCAGACGCGCCTCCTCGGCCTCGTCCTCGTCGAGCTCTAGGTCCTCGATCTCCGCCGCAATTGCTAGGGCGCCCTCTTCGCTCATGTCGGGATCGCCCCCCTCGTCGAACCCTTCCTAATCTGCTGCAGCCTCGCCAGGCCGACCCCCAAGGTCACCCGCCTCGGACCAGGAGTTGGCGCGAGGAGGAGGGGCGGGAGATATGGAGCTGTTGGCGGCACCTGACTGACCGACTTCTGCGGCAATCACAGGGCGGGGCGTCGATCTACCTGGCATGAGGTGCCCACTGCTGCCGTAGTCCATCTGCCGCAGGGCCCAGGCGACGTCTCTGTATTCCAGGCTGCCGTGCGTGAGCGCCCTCATGTTATGTTTAACCTGCGCGCTGAGCCCAGCGCCCTCCTCCAGCATGAACCCCTTGAGCTTCTCGGAGAGCCAGAGGTCGTTGCCCTCGGCCTCCTGGAACTGGAGGTCGCTTCGACTCACTCACTGCGTCAAAGACTCCTTCGCCTCGCGGGCGCACGCGTAGAGCGCTCGACACCCAACCCGTCGCAGATCGTCTCCCTCGCGTTCTCCGCTTATGAGGTCCATGCGCTGCAGCAGGATGTCTAGCCACTGCTGACCCGTCAATTCCTGCACCTGCGCAGAGAGCCGGTCGCCCTGATCAGGAGACTGCAAGGGTGCCGCCGCGGCGGAGGACGCCTCGGGCCTCCCCTGGCCCTTGGCTCCGCCACTCAGCACAGCGTACGTCTCGTCACTCTCGGCCGGCATGCCGTCCACTGCCGTGGATCTCACAGTGTCCGTCTCGTCGAGCGCAACTGGCCTGGCCGCTAGAGCAGCGCGCCGCCGCCTCTCACCGGCTGCGGTCCGCGCCACCCGCGTCGGCCATTGCCAGCCCCGCTCCGCTAGCAACTGTGGCAGCAGCAGGATACGCAGAAACCTTTTTGCCTTGAGCCAACCCGGCAACGGACCAAACGAACAATGGTTTTTGGTTCATATGTCTCTTGGGCTTGACCCATTGGCTAAACCTAACCCCCAGAAGGTGACACCCCATCACAACAGATCGACCCCGCTCGAAGAGTGCCGCAGGAAGATCTGGCGCCTGGGGTCTGGGGCTCTGGCCGTGCATTTTCGCGATGTTGCATTTTTTTTCGCAACGTCGGACCTCAAAGGAAGATTCGTGGCAATTTACGGCCTACAGGGGCCCTTACCAAACCCCAGGACCGTCCACCATTCATCGATGTTGGAGCGTCCAACATCCATCGATGTCGGACGTTCCAATACCCTGGACGATCGATTCGATCGATGCCGAACCGTCCACGGTCGACCGTCCAATATCGGTACATGCCGGCTTTTCATTCGAGGTCGACTCGGGATGAAAAGCCGGCCCCCAGGAATGAGCCCACCAGGCTGGTAAGGCTTCGGGCTGCGCAAAGACAGCTCCCCCGGCTCCCCGAGCAGCCCATGGCGGTCTCACCCCCCTGGCGCCGCTTCAGGCGGCGCCCCTTCAGGGCGCTCCGCGCCCCAGGGTTCGGGTGGCGGCGCTAATTGGGCGTGGCTTAATGGGGGGGTCACAAATGGGGGGGTCAGAAAAGGTCCCTTTCGTGCCCCTTCCGGGTCCCTCCAGAGCCCCAGGGGGCTCGTTTAGGTACCGTTTGGGTACCTTTTCGGACCACACTCGCCACCCCCCCATTTATGATCCCCCATTACGCAGCGCCCAACCGCCAGGGTGTCGACACCGCCCCGGGGCTACTCGTGGGGTCTGCTGAAGCCAGCAGGATTGCCTGGGGGGGCTGCCTGTGCGCCACCCGAAGCCTCGCCACACCAGGCCTCTGGGGAGCCGCGCTGCGGACAAAACCACGGCGTCGGACGTGTCCGGGTATGTCGGGCGCGCTGGCTCTGCGGCGGCACGGCGCTCGGTTGCCCGGGGTTTGGCGCCCCCGGGTCTCGGGCGAGCTGTTTGGATCAATTCTCGAGCGCCCGGGACGGAGAACCTTACACGGGCGAGGACGGCGGCGGCGATCAGGACGACGACGAGGGCGGCGGCGACAACGGCTGAAGACAAGGACGACGCTCGAGGGCGACAACGACGACGCTCGAGGACGCCAGCGGCGACCGAGACAAGGACCAAATGGACCCAGGACGGAAAACATTTCACGGTGGCGGGATCAGGAATTCCCTGGGGCCGTGCATGTAAGAAATCGTCACATCGTGGGATGTCTGGGCTCGGCTCATGACGTCCAGCCCGCCCTGCTTTGGCAGCGGCGGCGGAACCGCCCCGACGACGACGACGACGACGACGACGACGACGACGACGACGACGACGACGACGACGACGAGGGCGGCCAGAACGGCGACGGACCACGAGGTCGACGAGGACCGCGCCGAGGCCCGGCGGCGGCGGCGACCGCGGCCACGCCGACGCGACGCCGACGCCGACGAGAACGCCGAAGCCGAGGCCGAGGCCGAGGCCGACAGCGGCGGCGGCGGCCGGTGGCCGCGCCCCGGCCTCCGACGCGCTGGCGGCGGGCAGCAGGGAGGGCGACGCGACCGCGGCGCCCTCGGCCAGCCCCTGCTGCGCCGCCTCGAGGCGTTGAGGCTCGGCGGCGGCGGCGGCGACGACCCGTGCAGGCCTCCACTGAAGGGGCCCCAGGACACACAAATAAATACACACAAATAAAAATAGTCTCCATATTTTCCTATATCTTCTTGGCTTTTGTCTTCCTCCCCACTTTCCATATTTTTCTATATTTTCTGGGGAATCGACGATTAATTGTGTCTGTGTGTTTTTTTCCCTCCTGAGTATTCGAGGGCCCGAGGGTCCTCGGGCTGCGAGGCTCGAGGGCTCGAGCTGCGGAGGTTTGCGGGCGTGCCTGGCCTCTTCGGGGCGCCCTCGCCGCGACGGCCGGATCCGCCTCGAGATGATAGCCAGAGCGCACCCCGTGATGATGGGCCTGTTTTCCACCACCACCACCATAAGTTGGAGGGGGGAGGTGGTCCTCCTCCTCCTCCTTCTCGTCCTCCTCCTCCTCGTCCTCAACCATCTCCTTCCCCCCTCCAACTTATGGTGGTGGTGGTGGAAAACAGGCCCATCACGTGAGGGGTCCGGGGCTCGGCTTCCCCCGCGCGCCCCCGGATCTCCGACGGTGTGCTCTTCCAGTCCCGGCGTGTGGCCTCGCATATGCTGCCCCCGGGGGCCGGCTCTCGGGCCCAGGGGCCAAGAGGAGTGGGCTCGAGGAGGCGGAGGAGGAGGAGGGGGAGGAGGAGGAGGAGGAGGAGGAGGAGGAGGAGGAGGAGGAGGAGGAGGAGGAGGAGGAGGAGGAGGAGGAGGAGAGGAGAGGAGAGGAGAGGAGGAGAGAGAGGAGAGGAGAGGAGAGGAGAGGAGAGGAGAGGAGAGGAGAGGAGAGGAGAGGAGAGGAGAGTGTCTGGACCTCGTGGGGCCGCGCAGTGCAAAAACCACCTCGTCGGATGTCTGGGGCGGCGGCTCGGACCTCGAGCGTCCGGGCGCCGTCGGGAGAGTTTCTGCAGGCTGTGGGCAGTCGTCTGGCGTTTTCGGGCCCCCCCCGGGCTGCTTGTCCAGTCGCATCCTGCACCTTGCTGAGGGCCATTCTGGGAGGGCCGGAGGGGTCCCAACAGGCTGCCTGCTGCCCGATGGATGGCTCGACAATCTTGGGCCCGCATCTCCAAAACATGTTTACGAGAGCAGCGCGGAGATTCGTCGCCGCGCTCGGCGCCCCTGGCGGCCCTCGCCAAGTTGAAAAGCTGGCCCTGGGAAAGGGGCCGGGACTTCTGGGCGCCCCGTGTTAGAAAAACAAGGACGACGACGACGACGAAGACGACGACGACGAAGACGACGACGACGACGACGACGACAGCGGCGGCGACGGCGGGAATGACGACGCTCGAGGACTACGACGACGATGCTCGAGGACGACGGCGGCGAAAGGCGAGGATGACGTTGGTGGCGGCGACGACGAGGGCGGCGACGACGCCAACGCCCGAGGGCTACGCGACGCGGCGAGGGCCCAGCGGCGCCTGGTGCTCAGCCTTGCTGCCCTTGGCGCCCATTGGCCGACCGGCCGCGCGGCTCCCCCGCGCGCGGAGCAGGGCAACGAGATCTGTGCAGATCCACTGCCCCTGGCTGAGGGCCTACGGACAGCCTTTCGGGAGTGGGGGCATGGGGGAGGAGGAGGAGGAGGAGGAGGAGGAGGAGGAGGAGGAGGAGGAGGAGGAGGAGGAGGAGGAGGAAGGGAAGAGCATGGGGAGCAAAAACAAAACCAATGACACGCCGCCGTTGGGAGCCCATCAGCGTGCTCCTGTCGAGGAAACGCCCGGCCTTCGGGCAAAAAAACGAAGGAGTATCACGCAAAGCACGAAGCGGCGGCGCACGGAGGGCCACACCAAAGAAGACGCCCCGCTCGCCCGCGGACAGCTTTCCTCGCCCTCGTCCACGTCGCAGTCCACTTGCTCCCCCCCTCCCTCATCTCACGTGCCTCGCGATACTCGAAAGCTCCAACGGCGGCGCCCAAATGGCGGCCCCGCTGCATTTCAGCACGCCCTCCGCGCGCTTCGTGGCCCCACAAGGAGATTCACCGAGCGCGAAGCTCACAACGACGGTACTCACAACTGCATATGTATGGGCCCTTCGCCAGGCGAATTAACGTGTTATTAGTTTGTGAATTGTAAATGTTTTTTCTTTATACTTCCCTGCCTTTTCAGCTTGAGGCACCGTTCCCCGGCACCTCAAGTCGCACCTCAAGTCGCGTCAGGCGCCAAGCGTTTCGTCAAGGCCCAATGGCGAAGTTCGAACGTGCTACGGCCTCCTGCCGAGGAACATGGAATTATTAGCAAAGCGGGCTCCCGAACTCCGAGAATCCTAATCCCACCAGCCCTCTGGGCGCAAGTGGTTTAGGGCCTTTCCTCTTCCATCCATCCCTCTTCCCCTTCGGGGAGGGGTTACCCCCCCCACCACCCCCTCCCCTGAACCTGGACGGCGCGTTCCGCGAGCGGTCGGAGCGTTTAAAACGGCCCCGGCGAGGAAACCCAAAACATTTGTTTTACTAAAGTTTACACCCCATTTTGGCCTCCTGGGGGGGGAAAGCTAATTAGGGCCGCCCCTTCTTTGATCGATCCGTCTGGGTCGTCTGGGCCGTCTGGGCCGTCTGGGCCGTCTGGGCCGTCTGGGCCGTCTGAGCCGTCTGGGCCGTCTGGGCCGCCTGGGCCGCCTGGGCCGTCGGGGCCGTCTGGGCCGTCTGGGCCGTCTGGGCCGTCTGGGCCGTCTGGGCCGTCTGGGCCTTCTGGGCCGTCTGGGCCGTCTGGGCCGTCTGGGCCGTCTGGGCCGTCTGGGCCGTCTGGGCCGTCTGGGCCGTCTGGGCCGTCTGGGCCGTCTGGGCCGTCTGGGCCGTCTGGGCCGTTTGGGCCGTCTGGGCCGTCTAGGCTGTCTGGGCCGACGTCGTCGTCGTCGCCCCGCCCCCAACCCACGGAGACCCGCCACGCGACCCGCCTGGAGGCCGCGCCGCCCCCTCACTCTTATCATATCCGCAACTGCCGTCAACGGCAGCAAACACATACACCACGGGGCGAGACTCGCGGGGCGAGTCGCGAGTGGGTCGCAGGCGGGTCGCGCGGGACGCACTGCGGGCGAGAAAACGCCTGTATGATATTATAAGATAGCCCGCGCGAGGAAAAGTTAGAAACACTTAACTTGAGTTAGCTTAAGGCGAGGCGCTATTGAGCGTTAGTCAACCTAAATGTACGTCAGACTTACGAAACGACTTATGAACGGTTACAATTGACTTAAGAAAGGCTGAACAGCTAAATGATCCTAAGAAATCATATCTCGACATATAACCGACCTAAGCCTAAGCGAGAGCAAAGCAGGTGTCAGCCGCCAGGGCAAATTGTTTGCAGAGCGGCGAGCGGCCCCCCGTTGCCTGGGGGGCGCTGGATGCCAAGCGCCGCCCAGGAAGACGCCGCGCAGGGCAGCGCTAGGCCGCGAACGGCGCCGCGGGGGCCCTAGCGCTGGAGGCCCGCAGGGGAGAGGGCCAGCCCCCGGGTTCGCCCGAGGCGCGAAAGGGGGGGGCGGCTGTCATCCACGGGGAGGGAGGCCGCCAAGTGAGGACCCAGAGGGAACTCTTGAATGCCCGGAACGAACCAACAACCCCAGCTGGGCGCACCCAAGACGGCATGAGGCGCACGGCAGAGGTGGCGCGCTGGAGATGCCAACCAGGCACGCCTGCGCGGCGGGGGTTGGCGCTACCATGGGAGACGCTGATGCAACGCGCGTGGCGCCACTGGCCTGGGGCGCAGGCGCGGCGCGCCCGCGTCCGCGAGGACCTGGGCAAGATATTAGGAATGCACCCTGGGCTGGCGCGAGCTCGTCGCCCAGCTGGTGCCATTCCCTTCTCGGAACCCCTTGCCTTCGGCATTGCCTGGGGCGCCCTTGCCCTGGGTCCTGTCTGCGAACCGACTACGGGCCGCAGGCCAATCGACGCCCGGGCGACGCGCGTCGATCTTCATGGCATGGCAGTCGCGGCGGTGCCACTCTTTGAGGAAACGCGGGCGTGATTCGGGCTTATGCCTAGTAGGGTCGGCACAAACGTGGCCGGTCTTGGCGGGGCGCTTGGTCGTCCACTGGTGCCATGTCCCGTTGAGGTACTCCCCGAGCTCTTTCTGGAATCGCTTCGCGGTCTCGGCCGGGGTCTCGCCCCAGGGGGGGCGAGATGGGCCCGCTCCAGATGAGTTATGTAGGTGCAAATTAAGGCCAGTGAGTGGGTCAGTCAGGTTCTGTGAGAGGTCTGCTTGCGCCCGCTCGCAGGGGGGCCGCGGGCCGGACCGAGGCGTCGGGGGGTCATCGGGGGCGGAGGGCGCGCGGGCGTGCGCTGTCAGACTCCAGCGGTCGCCAATCGCCCAACTGGCCCAGACTGGCCGTCCTGGCCAGTAGTGGCCCGGTCCACCGTCTCCGCTCCAGTCGTGGCCTCCGCCGCTTCCACTACTCTCGAGGGTGGCATCTGCCCGAGGTCCGCCAGGTTCCAGCGGGGGTGGAATCCAAGCTCGGGGTCTGCGAGTCGCATGAATGACGGGCCTCCGTCCTATGGGACCTCCATAAGTATCCTTCGCGGAGACGTGGCAGCGCTCTCTCTCTCTCTCTCTCTCTCTCTCTCTCTCTCTCTCTCTCTCTCTCTCTCTCTCTATATCTCTCTCTCTCTCTCTCTCTCTCTCTCTCTCTCTCTCTCTCTCTCTCTCTCTCTCTCTCTCTCTCTCTCTCTCTCTCTCTCTCTCTACTCCTTCCTTCGACCGCTTCGGGCGGTCCCACGCCCGCGGGCCGAGCTCCCCCCCCGCCGGGCCATCCGGTCAAGGGCCTACACTCACGCCTGCGGTTTATACTACACCGCCTGCGTGCGGAAGCCTCCCCATGATGGCCGGGGGCCGGGGCGCGGGCTGCCCGGCTCGCGGGCGGCCTGGCGCCGGGACGCCCCGGGGGGGGCGGTCACCCACGACGGCCCTTGGGGAGACGCCGTCGGGGCAACCTTGGCTGCCGTGGCCGGCGGCCCGCCAAGGCGACGCCGCCGGTTCCAGCCTCGTGTTGTTCTCTGATGGAACATCGCGCAGCCCTGCCGGGCGGGCGGGGGGGGCGCCGGCGGCGGCCGAGGTGGCCGAGGCGCCCCGGGTGGCCTGCTGGGGCAGCTCCACGGCCACGTCGCACGCGCCTGCGCCCAGGCCTCCCTTCGCGGTCATGGCTGCCAGGGCCGGCCCCGCTGCTCAGGTGGGCCAACGCCCTCCACGACGGCGCCCAGCCCCCGCGCCTCGCGCGCAGCCTCCGCCGCCGCCGCCGGGCCCGCCCCGCCGAGGAGCCAGCTGGCCAGCGCGGCCGGCGACGTTGGCCCCCCTCTGGCAGCTGCCGCTCTGCGCCAGGCCGCCGCGCCCAGGCAGTGCATCACGAGGTGCGCGGTCGACTCCAGGTTGGCGCCGCGCAGGCGGCGCGCTGGGATCTGGCCCGCGCTGTCTGCCCGGAGCGCCCCCTGGATCGCCGGCGGGGCCCTGGCGCGGACGCCAGCGGGGGGGCAGCCTGCAGCAAGGAGGTCTGGGAGCCCCCACCGCCAGCGGGTGGTGCGCTCCAGGCTGGCCCGCTGGTCCTGCCACCATCTCTGCTCGCTGGCGGTGATCGCTCGTCGGGCATGGGCCCGCTGGAGGAGGGCCCGCCGCTTCCGCTGGGCCGCGCGCGGGGCCGGTGCTGCTGCGCGCGGCCGCCAAATCCCCAACTCCTGGGTCATCGCTTCCATGGCGGCGGTCCACGTCCCAGGGGCATGCGCCGCCACCTCCATGACCGTCGCGGCGCACGAGTACCTGCGGTCTGCAATCACCCGGGCCCATAGCATTATAGCCCTCTCTGCGCACACAGCGGAGAGCCGCCTCCAGCCCAGCCGTTGCAGGAGCATGGCCCGAGGGACGGGCCCTGTGATGCCCAGCACCCGTTTGCCCCACTTGTCCTGAACGTGGTTGAGGGCCCGGGCGAACTCCCCCAGGCGCGCGCACAGCTCCACTCCGGCCAGCGCCGAGGGCGCGGCGCACGCCAGCAGCGCAGCCACCTGGTCGGCGATGGGGGAGTCCGCCGCGCTCATAGCCGCAAGGTGTCTGCTGCCCAGCTGGTCCGCCGCCTCCGCGCAGGCGAGCAGGCGGGCGCGCCCTGGGGCGCCTGCGTCCCTCGTGATCCCCAGGCAGCGGGAGGCATTGACAAAGTGGATGTCCCCGCGCGGGCGGGTGTCCCGCAATCCCTGAGCGAGGGCGGCCGTCTTGGTGGGCCCATGCCGCAGCCGCCCGCGGTGTCGGCGGGAGGCGGCCTCCAATGTCTCGGCAATGACGCCGCACTGCCCTCGGGGCGAGGCCTTCGCGCGCATGTCATCCACGAACGCGCGTGGGCCAACTCGAACTGCGGCCGTGCTGTCCAGCAGGGCGGCCCTGACCGCGTCCGTCGAGGCCCCTCCCATGATGATGTCCCAACTGGCTCCGCCGTCTCTGAGCACCTGCCACTTAGCCACCTCGGCCAGGTCAAGGACTGGGGCGCCCACTCCGTCAGTTGCCGCCAGGTAGGCGCGGAGTGCGTCGGGGTGGGGGCCCAGCCCGACCCCGGGGCCGGCATGTGCTCTCTCCCTCTCTCTCTCTCTCTCTCTCTCTCTCTCTCTCTCTCTCTCTCTCTCTCTCCTCTCTCTCGCTCTCTCTCTCTCTCTCTCTCTCTCTCTCTCTCTCTCTCTCTCTCTCTCTCTCTCTCTCTCTCTCTCTCTCTCTCTCTCTCTCTCTCTCCTCTTCTCCTCTCTCCTCTATATTTCTCTCCTTTTTTCTCTTTCTTCTTTCTTTCGTTATTTCCTTTTTTTTCCTCTCTGTCTCTCTCCTCTCTCTCTCTCTCTCTCTCTCTCTTCTCTCTCTCTCTCTTTTCTCTCTTTTTTTTTTCCTCTTTTTTTTTTTCTCTCTCTCTCTCTCTCTCTCTCTCTCTCTCTCTCTCTCTCTCTCTCTCTCGCTCTCTCTCTCTCTCTCTCTCTCTCTCTCTCTCTCTCTCTCTCTCTCTCTCTCTCTCTCTCTCTCTCTCGATCCCCCCTCGCGCGGCCCAGGGCGCCGGGGGCGGCGTCGCGAAGGTGTCGGATGATGGGGCCGCGGTTCTTTCGGATGCTCGCAGCAGCAGCGGCTCTGCGTCGCGCGTTCCCGCGCGGCACCCAAGGGCGCGCGCCGCCAGGCCGCGGCGGAATGGGCGAGGGGGCGGCTGGCGGGGGGGGGGGGGGGGCGCGCGGCCGAGTCGCCTGGGCCCCTGCGCCTCCGCGCGCGCGCGCGGCGGGGCTGCGACCATGGCCCTCTGCGCGACGGCTTGCAGGCGCTTGGGGGGGGGGGGGGGGGGGAGGCGCGGATGGTGGCGCTGCGCGGCGAGCGCGTGGTTGAGTCGCGTGGCGCGATGGAAGAGCGGCTGCAATTCTGGCCCTAGGAGGCGAGCGCGGTTCGGGTGCACCTGGGCGCGGCCATTCGCCTCGGAGCCCCTCCTCCATCGGAGGACGTCGGCCGCGACGGCATCGTTAGTAGACTGGGGGACAAGAACATGCAGGACGTCGCTGTCGTCTGCGCGCGGGCCGCCCCAGTGGACGACCACCGCGGGCGGCAATGAGAAGCGGCACGGGCGCTCGTTTATGTCGTACTGGGCGGCCGCAAGCTGTGTCAGAGGGGGAGGGGCGCGCCTGTTCGGCAAGGCAGCCCCACTGGGGCGAGGTGGGAAATTCTCCCAGCAGCCCTTGTACTACAGTGTGCGCAGGCTATAGTCGTGAGCTCGATGGGGTCTGGCCCGCCAAGGGTGGGCACTCCTTCGGCGCTCGGCGCGAGCAAAGTGGCGGGTCCCCCAGCTGCGTTGGCCTCCCCGAGAACAGCGTCTATCTGGCTAGCCCTGGCGTCAACAAGGAGGATGACTGGGGGGCGCGCCAGGCTGTCGCGCTCGCACTCGTGGTGCTCTGTCACTAGGCCCCTGACCATTTCCCAGGCGCTCGGACCTGCGATGGCGAACGCGCAAGGGGCGTCGTCGGCCACGGTCTCCCCCTCCTGGGCCCTTGCCGAGATGATGAGGTCCGCAGCCGCCGCCCTGGCGGCGGTGACTATGATTCCGGTGGGGAAGGTAGGGCGCCCTGGTCATTTGCAGTGGGAATTGGGAGGGCTTCGCGCGAGAAGGGAAGCCCAACTGTCCATTCAGACGACGGGGTGGCTCTGGATGCGCTCTCGCTTTGAGGGAGGATTAGGGGGAGTCGGGGAGCATGGAGCACGTCGGCTGGGGCTAGCCTGCTGTCTGCCTTGCTGGGTGTGTGTGCTGGGGGTCGCCGTGGGCCCTGCTGTGGGGGAAACGCCACCGTCTTCTCCGCTGTCCACCTGCATGGGGTCCCCTTGGGGTGTCGTCTCTGCCCTTTGTACCGCCATGTGGGCGTACAGGGCGCGCACATCTCTAGCGGTCATGTATGTCTCGGGCCGTCCAGTAGTGAGGAGCTGGGCGCGCATGCCCTCTAGCTGCGGCCCGACCGCCTGCATCGCGGCAACCATGTCGGTGTAGGTTGGACGTGGGGAGAATTGAAGGATTTCCCCGTCTCTGGCGGGGACAATGGCAGACTCCGCGCTTTCGGCGGCCGCTGTGGGAGCGGCACCGAAGGTGACCGCGAATGCGCCTCTGTCGTCCACGCGGCATTGTGGGCATCTGATGGGCATGGATTGGCTCCCAGCACGGAACACCGCCGGTTGGTGAATTCTCCATTGCTCGATGCAGCCTCTGTGGAACAGGTGCCCGCAAGGCACGATGGCGTGCGCGGACCCCTCTAGGGAGGAGTAGCAAATCACGCCTGTTCTGTCCTGTCCCGTCACATCCCACGCGGGGATGCTGATGTTGCCGCAAGGGGGGGGAGCGGAGTCGTTCTCATTACCGCCGTCGGGCAGGGGAGGGCCTGCATGTCGAAAGGCTCTCTCCAGGGCGCCCGCTACCGCCCTGGCGGTACTGCAGGCTTCCTGGGCGGTGGCCGTGGCGAGGAGGCCGAGGTGCCGCATAGTGGCCCTCAGCTGTTCCCTCCCGAACGCTTCATACTTTTTGGTTTGCGGTCTCGCGAAGCAGGTCGAAAGCCGTCCAAACACTAGCCGGGCCGCGACTAGGCAGCAAGAGGAGAGGCAAGCAAAGTGAGCGCGCGGGTAGCCACTCAAAGGAAGAAGAGCCAGAAATAACACTCCCAACTCGGTGGCGTGGAGGCCCCGGTGGCGACCATCAAGTAGCGAACGGCTCATACGCGAAGCGTCTAGAATTGTCATCCTTTTACTCCTCCTCCTCCTCCTCCTCCTCCTCCTCCTCCTCGACTCTCATCTTCGTATTCCTCCTCCGTCTCCTCCTCGCTCGCTCGCTCACCCGCATCGCTCCGTGGCCCTCTCGGGCAGTAGACAGGGAGCCTGATACCCTGTCCCACCGTGGAAAATGGCAACGCCAGAATCTCAAAGTCTGCGCGCCGCCAGATCGCTTCCCTCTCGCCCCGAGCGCGCGCCGACCGTTTCTCGGCAGGGCCCGCGGGCCTTTCAGCCGCAGGTGCTGACCACCAAGAAGCTGCGCGTCGCCGCGCCAAGACCCAACTTGCGGGCAGCGGCCGTTCCCGGCCGAGAATTGGCATCGCACTCCGTAAGGGGGGGCGGACGAGGGAGAGGAGGGGGAGCAGCGGGAGGGCGGCAGAGGGGAGGAGGTGAACAGGAGTGAACAGACGCAGAAGTTTATGGGGTGAGGAGGGAGGGGCAGGAAAAAAGGAGGAGCGGCAGCAGCAGCAGCAACAGCAAGGGGGGGATAATGAGGATGAGGAGGGGAGGAGGAGGAGGAGGAGGAGGAGGAGGAGGAGGAGGAGGAGGAGCCGGAGGAGGAGGAGGAACCATCATGCCACGAAGTTCCAGGTTCCAGGTTCCAGGTTCCAGGAGGAGGAAGAAAAATAATATTAATACCACAACGAATAATAACACACATAATATTCCTATCAATACACATACGAATACCCATAATCATAACCATCGTCACATTAATACAACGAACAGTACGAATCGTACAACTATTAATAATAGTAATGCGAGTAAACACAATATGACGAGTCACGATAATCAGAAGAAGAAGAGGCAGAATGAGACAGGAAGGGCAGGAGAGAGGGTAGCAACAGAGCAAACCTGGCCTTGTTTCGACGGTGCAACACCATCGTCTACCACATGCGGCCCGCACACCTCCCGTCTGCGCCGCGGCAGAAACGCGTAGACGTTCGAAATCCGGGCCCTTCTCCTCCTGCGAAGTGCACGGGGAAGAGGAAGAGGAGGAAAAGGAGGAGGAGGAAGTGAAGGAGGAGGAGGAAGCGAAGGGACAGGAGGTGGAAGAAGAGGAGGACGACGACCACGATGACGACTGCGTGAAACACGCTGGGAATATCGTGAAAATGGCAAGTCGTGTTGGGCCACCTCTGCGAATTGCTGCTGTTGACGATCGTGCTGCCCACTGCTTTGCTACTCCTCTTGGGCCTGGCAGCAATAGCGGCAACAGCACTGGAACGGGCCCTGCACCCCTTCCTCTAACAAACGGCGTCCCGCACCGCTTCGGGAAAACTTTCGGGGGGGGTCCAACTACCTCCGCACAACTTACGCAAATGCGGATCCCCCTTTCAACGTCTTGGGACGACCCTCGAAGGCGAGAGACGCCGCCAGTTTTCTAGCATAGCAGCCACAGGTCGTGCACGTGTACAGACTCATACGATCAACATGAAGGAGAGAGAGAGAGAGAGAAACAAAACAAAAAAAATCAAAAAAAAAAAAAAAAAAAAAAAAAAAAAAAAAAAAAAAAAAAAAAAAAAAAAAAAACTACGGGTCGAGCATCTTCCCCCCGCCGTGACCCGCCCACCGCCCCCGCGATCAACAGCACCTGCGGCTCCGATGGCTGCAACTTGCATCGAGGCGCAACGTGCGCAAGCAAACTCAGCAAGGGCATCGGGCAGCGCGGACTGCTCGCATGCCTAACAGCTCCATCTGGTTCCGGCGTGTTCCCGGTGGTGGGGCGAGGCCGCAATGGGCCTCGCTTGCTTGCTCGCTTGCTTGTATTTAAGCTCGGCCCCCAACGCGAGATGATCCACTTCCAGGTTATCTGCGCGTGAACGCACTGCGCGTTTCGGCGCCATACTTACGCAGGACGAAAGATTTTCCTCTTGAGGTGAAAATGGCCATGAGGAGTTCGCGACCAGACGAGCTGTTTGCAGCAACTGGAGGGGATGTATGTATGTATGTATTCATGTTGAATGGACCCCGCTCGCGCGGGGAGTTGATGGGAGTGCGCGAGACGACGCAGGGCCCATCGTGGAAAATTGATTACCGAACCCCCCTCCCCATAGAATCTTAACACGGGCGGTTTGCGGGATCCGCGGATCCGATTTCTTCCGGCTCCCTGGTTTAATTTAATACTATAAATTTAAAGCAGGGTAGAAATCGGATCCGCCGTAAAAAAAAGACCGGACACGGATCCAGCGAATCCGAAATCGGATCCGTACGGACGGAAATCGGATCCACCGAAACAAACACCAAAACCACATTTGGATCCGCGCGAGCTTCATGAGATCCGACGGCGGTTATCTCAGACGGGTTCTGCTCAAGACTTCACACCGTCTTTCCAGGCCCAAGAGGAAAAAACTTTCGTCCTGGGGATGTATGTGCCGCGGCACCGGTCAGAGAGACGCTGGTTTCAAGGTAGCACTTTCCTACGCTCCAGCAGCGGCGCGGCTCGCAAACTCGCCGGCGCGCGCGCTGCCTGGCACTGGACAGAACTGCTGCGCAGCCTCTGAATCTGTCAGCTGCTCCTCCCGGCGGCGACGCAAGCAGCGCGGCTCGATGCTCTCGCCAGCTGGATCGCGCAAAATGCGCTTGATCAACGCGACGGGCGCAGCTGGCGACGCTCGCCCCAGCCACGCGCCAGCGGCGCGCGGTCAGCGCGATGCACGGAGCCCCTCTGGGCGCGACGCAACGCGATGATGAAAGCCCGGGGCCCCGCCCGCGGGGCGGTCTGCAAAGCCCCTGGGGGCCCAGCCGCGACGCCCGCCGCCGCGCGCGGCTTTCCAGGCGCCTCCGGCGAGCCCTGCGCGATCGCCGCGCCGACGCCGCGCTGTCTGAGGCGCGGCCGTCGCTGCGCGCGCCCCCCAAGCCGTCGCTGAAGACTTGCAAGTGGCCGCCCCGGCCGCGGCGCTGCTCCGCCGCCTCGCCCCAGTCGCCCGCCCCCATCTCGAAATCGCCGGCGCCTATTGGGCGCGCGTTGCTCGTCCGAGGGGCCGGGGGGGCACCGCGCAGCCGCAGGCGCGGCGCCTCGGCGGCCCCTTCCCCCGCCTGGTCCAGCAGCCGCCGCGTGCTCTCCTAGCCCTCGTTTCCCGCGGCGCGCGGGCGCTGCCAGGCGCGGCGCAGAAGCGTCTCCACCACGCGCCCGCAGCGGGGGCAGAGGGCGGGCACCTCGAACCCTGCCTCCCCCTGCCTGGCCCTGGCCCAGGATGCCCCCGACATCGCCTGCAACTGCGTCGCCCAAATGCCGTGCTCGCCGTCGCGCTGGAGCCTAGCCGAGCGCCTCCGCGCTGGGCGCAAGCCGCCCTCCTCGGCAAACCCTCGCCCAGCGTCGTGAGGGGCGGCCTTGGCCCGCCAGGCCCTCTTGATGTCATTGGTGAACTCGCCCAGAAGCGCGGCGCTGTAGATTTCAATGCCCTCGCTCACCTGCCGCGCCTCGCCCGTGACCGAGCGCCGCGTCGCGATCAGCTGAGGGCGCCAGCCGGGCGTCGCCAGCGCGCAGATCACCGCCGAGATAGCGCCCCGCACCGTGGCCCATCTCCCGGACTGGGGGGGCGCCTCCAGCTCCTGGCGCAGGATGCGCCGAGCCGTCTGCGCTCGAGGCCGATGCTCGGGAGGGCGCCCCCAGAACTGCAGCGATGCCGCAACCAGTTGCCGAGGATGTGCCAGCCCCGGGTCGCTGTCGCCATGGGCCGTCGCTGGCGCGGCGGCGAAGCATCTGCCGAGGCCGCTGCCTGTCGCCGCTCGGCTGGCCTGTCCACGGATCCTCGACTACGCCGTCGGCGCCGCCCCGAGCGCCCGGCGCCCGTGGACTAGCGCGGGCTGCGCGTCTGTCCGAACTGGCACGTCCGAATACTTCCCGGGGCGAGCTTGCCTCCTCGCCGGAGATGCCGCGAGCCGCTGCCCGACCTCATCAGCCAGCTTTTCGCGCTGGCCCCGATCCCTCCGCTTGCTCGCGGCGGCGCCGAGGTCGAGGTCAACCGCCTTCCCGGCAGCCTCGGGCGGGAAGTCGGCCGGCTGGACCCCGTTCGCCGCCTGCATGGCGGCGCCGATATCGATCGGAAGCCGCAGCGGCGCCCCCGTCGAGAAGGGGTTCACCCAGGCCGGATCTCTCCGGCGCGGCGGCGGCGGCCCCGTCGCGGACAGAAGCGCGAAAAAACGATCTGCCCCCGAACGGACCGCGCAATGAATCAATCCGATTAGTTGCGCGACGCGCGACGGGCGCGCCGCGGAGAGCTCACTTCGCGCGCGCGACGCGCTACATCTTTGGCGAGCGGGGCGGGGGGGGCGGGGGGGGCAAACAGATGGGCGGCGCAAATCGCGCGGGCGTGGCAGCGGTGCGACGGCAACGGGCGGGGCCGCGACAGACGGTCCCACTGCTCGTTTCCGAAACTCTCCGCGCGGCGCGACGGCAACGGGGGGCGGCAGACAGATGGCCAGCGCGAACGAAACTCCGCATGGTGGCCAGGCCAACGGCGCGACAGCGACCGGCGGGGCCGCGACAGATGCGCAGCTTTTCCCCCGCGCGCCCGTCGCGGCGCGACAGCGACGGAGGTTGGTCTGACGGATGGGCCCGGCCCGCCCGGAAGCGCGGCAGCCGGCGGAGGTCTCGAGACATATGGCGTGATCAGGGCCCCCCAAGGTCCCACAAGGCACCAGAGAAGGCACTGCGGCCGCCGCGGCCGCCGCGACGGCCAACGCGGCCACGACGGCCGCTAAAACCGCCGCGGGCGCCAACGAGCCCACTTGAACTCCAGCCCCTTGAGGGCCCCCCAAAACGTTACCCAGAGCGTCCTGGATCGCCCCAGGAAGCTCCGCGGCCCCTAAGAGGGCCCCAGGGGAAAATAACAAAAGGCCTCACGAGGGCCCAACGACCCCCCCCCCAAGTAAACTCCAAGACGACACCGACCTCCCAGACAGAAGAGCTACAGAAGGGCCCCAAGAATGCTCCGAGACGGCTCCAAGAGTCGTCCAATGACAAAGGGGCTCTCGCGACGACAACAACGACGACTGACGACGAAAACGAAGACGATTCATGACGACTGATGGCCAGGGGATTCCCACGACGACAACGACGACGACTGACGACGACAACCGACGAAAACTGACGGCGACAACGATGACGACAACGACGATGACCGACCGACGACAACGCGACCACCGACGACGGATACGACGACGACGACGACGACCACAACCGACGACAACGGCGACGACGACGGCGACGGACGACCGAGTGCGACGACTACCAAGGCCGCCCGCAGAAGACGCCGCCGCGTTGCGGGCTTGCCAGCCGCGCCAGCCTCCGCGTTGGGCCACGACGACCGACGACCGACGATAATTACGCCGACGACTACGACGACGGATGACGACTGCCAGCGACTGACGACGACGACAACGAAACGTTCGCCTCCGAGAGCATGCGACGACGAGGCAGCCAGCGAGCAGACGAGCCAGCCCTCCAGCAGCCAGCCAACCAACCAGACAAGACGACCGACGACAATGGCGGCGACCGACGACGGACGACACCACTCGGCTTACGACTGGCTGGTAGCTGGCGGCAAGATGCTGTTAGCAATTCGTGCAAAATGACACATGTCAGCTTCGAAATCCAGTCGACCAGCGCTCGACGTTCACTGTAGTTTCCAAGACTAGCATGGCGACCTTTCAAGCACGCATGCAGAATGCTCTACGCGAGCACGCAGGCGGGTGACCATGGTTCCCCGCGTTCGCTTGCGCGGAGCCTTCTGCGCTGCGATGTAGAAGCGCATGCAAGAGAAAGAAGAACATGTTAGCTTGGAATCCCAATCCGCCACCGCTAAAGGTTCACTTCCGTTGCCAGATTGGCACGGCGACCTCTCTACCCCACGCGATGCAAAGAACCCTGCGCGCGCGCCGGCGGGCGGCCGCGGTCATCCGCCGGCGCTTGCCTGCGCGGAGCTTTCTGACTTGCGCTGTACATGCGCATGCAGAATCATGCACTTTAGCTCGGCAGCCACATTTAATTTCCAGATCAGCGCGGCGACCAACCCATGCCAGAAAATGCAACGTACTCCACGCGAGCGCGAGGGGGGGGGCGGCCGCGCCCGCTGGCGCGGAGCTCTTCTGCATTGCGTTGCGCAAGCAGCCGCAAAATAATTGAAACTCGCTTGGAATTCCAACGAGGTCACCGCTGAGGGTCCACGCTTGTTTCCAGACCAACGCTGCGCAATGCAAATTCCAATCAACGCCGAGTTGCTCTACGCGAGAACGCAGGTTGGCAACCGTTGCGACCCCCCTGCGCTCGCCTGTGCGGAGCTCGCTGCGTTGCGCTGCGCGCGCGCAACATCACGCATGTCAGCTTGAGAACCCAACCGGTTCACTTTCGCTTGTAGACCAGCGCGGCGACCTTTCTATTCCAAACGGCGCAACATGCTCTACGCGATCACGCAGGCGGGTGAACATGTTCACCCTCCGCGCCCGCTTGCGCGGAGCTCTTCTGCATTGCGCCGCGCAGGCGCGCGGATAATCACGCGCGTTAGCTTGGGGATCCAATCGGTCACCGCTAATAACTCACCTTCGTTTCCAGAACAGAGCACCTCCATTCCGGGCAATCTCCCCCCCCGCGCCCGTCTGCGTCGGGCTATCTGCATTGCGCTGCACAAGCGCATGCAACGTCGCGCGTGTTAGTTCGGACATCGACGCGGTCGGGCGCTGGATGGGGCCCACTTTTGTTTCCAAGCCTGCGCGGCCAGTTTTCCATTCCAAACAGTGCTGAGTGCTCTGCGCGAGCACGCGGGCGGGTGGCCACGGTCACCCCCCGCGCTCTCTCGCGCGGAGCTTGCTACATCGCGCTGCGCAAGCGCAAGCAACATCGCAAAAATCAGCTTGGCAATCCAGCGCGTCGCCGCTGAGGGTTCACGTTCAATCGATGCCATCAAGGCGCCAGTGGATATCCACAAGGAGTCCGATGGATTTCCATAAGATTCCGATGGGTATCCTAAGAACTCCTATGGATTGCCGTCGGATTCCGATGGGTTCCCTAAGGGATCCGATGGACATCATAAGGACTTTCATGGATTTCGCGAGGATCCCTTCGATTCCCTTAGGATTCCGATGGATATCTGAAGGAATCCATGGGCTTCCTGAGGAATGCAAGAAATGATCTTGAGATCCCTATGGGTCTCTGGAGGGATCAAAGTTATGTCCTGAGAATTCCTGTGGATATCCCAAGCACTCTTATGGGTTTCCAATGGTTCCGATGGATTCCCGAAGGGATATTATGTAATTCGCGAGGCGTCCGATGGATTTTCCGCAGGAGCCCCATGGATGTCCCAAGAATTCCGGCGGATTTCAAGAGGAACCCTCTGGATCCCAAAAGGAGCTCCAAGGTTGTTTATTCTTTTTTACAAAGAAACTGTATCATGAACGTTCAAGATCGTCTTGATCATCGCCATCGCCATCATCTTCACCATTCTGCCACGATCTCCTGGAAAACGTTCATTACCCCTCCGGCCCCGGACTTTATACTCCCAAGGGGATTAATATCGGGAGCAGTTGGTTAATGACAATGATTTGATAGTTTCGCCAGTTGCTCGTGCTACTTGGATCAGGTGCATATCAATGAGTTCGTAGACAATTTGCAGATGTCAGAACAACTTGCCGTACTTGAGCAAAGAATTTAACAGGCTCAACCGTGCATGGCGCGAATTGGGATGTTTCGCGCGTGCGTTGCAGGCGCCGTTGATGGTGGCTGCGCGCTTGGCGCATGCCGGCAGACATACTTGGCGCTGCGCAGTTGGTGCATCCGCATTGCGCGGCCGGCGGCGACGCCTGCGTCGGCGGCGCCGCGCGGGCGCCCGCGCTGCAGCAACGCCTCTTTTTCCTCGCCCACTTGCTCCGCCCTATCTCGCAGCCTGCGGAGGAGGGGCGTCGTCGAGGAGCGCCGGGCGTTTTTGGGGGGCGCGCCCGCGGCCCGCTCGAGGCGGGCACCCCCCCCCCCAAATGCCTTGCGCTGCGCGGCTGCCCCCCCCTGCCTACCCTAGCCGAGCGGGGCCCCGCGCGCGGGCTGCAGGGGGCGGGGGGCGTTGCGAGGTGGCCAACGCACTTCTGTTCCCGAGCCCCACCCTCGCCTCCCGCCAGCCTGTCGCCGACGCGGGGCGAACGGGATCCGGGGCAGGGCGCGCGCGCAAAAACCGTTTCTATCTTCTCTCTGCCCATCCATCCCGCAATTCTCTCGGCCCAGGCACTGGGCAGCAAGCCCGGTGACTATCGGGCCGCGAGGGGGGGAAGGGCGCCGCCGCTGTCCCACGTCATCCTCCACCGACGGATTCGACGGCAAGTTCGACCCTCCGGTTCGCGACCACCGTTCGCAAAGGTCGCCGCGTTGGGTTGGGAACCAAAGCGAACCCTTAGCGGTGGCGGTTGGGGCTCACAAGCTAACGCGCGCGATTCGGCGCGCGCCCCTACGGCGCAATGCAGAAAGCCCCGCGCAAGCGAGCGCGGGGGGGCGACCGCGGTTACCCGCCTGCGGGGTCGCGTAGAGTAGAGCACTCTGTATGGCTTGGAGTGGAAAGGTTGCCGCGCTGATCTGGAAACTAAAATGAGCGCTGAGCGGCGACCGACTGGATGCGCAAGCTGGCTTGCGCGATGTTGCATGCGTTGGCGGGGGGGCAACCCCGGCCGCCGCTTGCGGGCTCACGTAGAGCACTCGTTAATGCTTGGAATGGGGACGAGGTCGCTGGCCTGGAAACTGAAGTGGGCCCTGAGCCCCGACCGAACCGATTAACTCTCCAAACTATCATGCGCGATGATGCATGTGCCTCTACAGCGCGACGCAGACAGCCCCGCGAAAGCGGGCGCGGGGGGGGGAAGGGCATGGTCGCCCGCTTCTAGGGTCACGTGGAGCACCTTGAATTGCTTGGAAAAGGAATGTGGCCATGCTGATCTGGAGCCGATTCCTTCGGAAATCCATCGGCTTCCTTTGGATATTCATTGGAACCCTATGGAAATCCTTGGGGGGCCCAATGATATCCATAGGAATTCTAAAAGGAACCAATTGGATTCTGTAAGAAATCCAGAAGACCCATAAGATATCACATCGGATTCCGTCGGAAATCCATCGGATCCCTTTGGAAAACCCGGTAGGATTCCTCAGGACATCCACGGGCCCCCCGTGGACATCCATAGGGCCCCCCAGAAATCAAATAGCCTTTGGAGATCCGTAAGAGCCAATAAGAAATTAATGAGATTCCGTCGGACATCCATCGGATTCCTTTGGAAGTCCATAGGATCCATTAGGAATTCCATAGGACTCATGCGGACATCCGCAGGAATCCGATGGAAATCCGTAGGAGCCCGTAGGAAATCCATCGGAATCCCGCGGAAATCTCTTGAGTGCCTGAAGGAAATCCATGGGGCCCCCGAGGGCGCCCATCGAACTCCTTGGGAATTCTATCGGGGTTCTTGATGACGAAGAGGAGGAGGAGGAGGATGAAGAAGATGATTCCTCGCTCTTACGGCTCTTGGTGCTCGGCGAGATTTGGCCCCGAGAGCTCGCCCGAGATTTCGAAGTCCTCGGCGGCTCTCGCCAAGAAGCCTCTCTTGCGCACTTGCTCGAGCAACTCGCCCGCGCGGGCCCGGCGTCCTTCGGGGCCGCCCCTGCGCGGGAAGCACTTCGCGCGCGCTAGCGCTGCTAAATGCGCCCCCGTCGAGGCTGCCGTGCTTGAGCGCCGGCGCTGTCGGGTCACTCGGCGGCGCGGCCTTGCCCTTGCTCCGGGCATTGGCCGCGGCCTTGGCCGCGGCGGAGCGGTTGTCGCTCGCTGGGCGACGCCGACGGGCGGCTGGCGGCCCTCGCCCCGCATCTCGCGCGCGGCGCGCTCGACCCGCCCTGGCGCCGAGCTTTCTGCGGATCCTCGCGGCAGCCTCGGCGTTCTCGGGCGGCTGCTCGAGGGCGTCGCGGTGCTCGACGGCCGCGCCCGCCCCCTTGAGGTAGGTGTAGTGCGCGGAGGTCCTCGGAGTGCACCGCGATCAGCAGGTGCTTGGCCTCGTCGACTCTCTCGGCCCAGCGCTGCTGCTCCCCGGGCTGCTGGGCGGCGGGCCCGCCCTCGCCCTGGCCCTGGCCCTCTCGGGCCCGGGCGACGGCCGCCGCGAGCTCGACCGCCAGGGCGTTCTCGGGGGCGCCCGCGCGCCCCTCGATCTTGCCGAGCAGCGCGCGCCCCGCGCCCCGCTTGAGGGCGTCGCCCTTCTTGATATGCTCGCAGCTCGCGCGCGCCGAGGTGCCCTGCTAGAGGCCCCCTAGATGGGCCCCCAGTTGATGCGGTCGGAAGATCGCACAGCATCGCCGTTGCATCGGCGTTGCCTCGGCCATGCGTCGGCCATGCATGGGCGACGTCGACGACGCATCGGCGACGCCAGCGCGGAAAAAGACGGGCTCCACATCGAGCCGCGTCGGTGATGCGTCGGCGATTCGGCGCGATCCTCCGACCCCATCTACTCGGATCCCATTTGGGAGGCCTCGACTTGCACATGCGCCAGCCTAGTTTGACCGGCCCGGGGAACTTGTAGCCCTGCTCGACAGGAAGTCATTGGGTGTCCTTTCGTAATCCATAGGGGTCTGGAAGAAATCCTTAGGATTGCTTTGAAAATCCATCGGGGTCATCTGGACATGCATAAGGTAATTGAGGACACCCTTCGGAACCCATAGAAATCCCATCGGACCCCGATGGACATCCACAGGATTCCTTCGGAAATGACAAAGGGCTCCTTGGGAAAATACACAGGATTCCTTAGGACATCCATCGGATTCCTTCAGCGATCCGTGAGATTATTTAGGAAACCCATCGGATTCCAAAGGGAAGTCGTAATATTCTGTAAGACGCCCACAGGAATCCTTAGGACATGCATGGGTTCCTTCGGGAATCCATCGGATTCCCTTGGAAATCCGCGGGATTCCCGAGGCAATCCTTAGAACCTGTGGAAATCTATCGGACTCCGTAAGGAACAATGAAGACGCCTCATGACATGCATATGATGCCCTAGGACGTCTATAAGATTCCTTAGGAAATCAATCGGAGGACGAGGAGGAGGACAAGGAACCCAAGGACCAATTTTGCAAAACAACTTAGGTTCTGGACCTTTTGTTTTTTTCCCAACCATCCTGTGGTGTTGGGTCCTCTTTTCGAAGAGACAGCGCCCCGCGTCTCCTCTCCTCTCCTCTCCTCTCCTCTCCTCTCCTCTCGTCTCCTATCCTCTACAATTACTCAATATGAAAATACTCTCCCTCTTCCCCTGATGGCGTCCGGGCGATGGCCGCGCATTCTCCGCGTACTGTTTTTTTACACACAGGATGCCCGGGAAATCCCGGGAAACGACTCTCGCTGAAGCGCCGGCGTCATTTTCGGGCCGAACGCCCCCCGCGTACTGTTTTTTTACACGCAGGATTCCCGGGAAACGGGTTTTCCCATGCGTTTTTTTAATGATGCTCTCGCTGAGGCGCCGGCCTCATTTCTGCCCCCGAATCGTTCCGAATCGTGCTCCCGCTGCAGCGTGGGCCTCATTTTCGGATCGGTGTTTGGCCTCCGTCGTTCAGGATGGCGTTCTCGCCCCAGCGCGGGCCTCTTCCTCGCGCGCCCATCCGCCCGCCACCACCGCGCCGCACCACCACCACCACCACCACCACCACCACCACCACCATCACAGACACCACCAGCACCAGCACCAGCACCAGCACGAGCACGAGCACGAGCACCAGCACCAGCACCAGCACCAGCACCAGCACCAGCACTACCACCACAACCACGCACACACGCACGCACGCACGCACGTGCACCACCACCCACTACTACTACGCACGCGCGCGGAGCCACAGGTCCGCTACGACACGCGTCCGCGGATAAAGAAAATCAGCGCCATGGTAAGGGATGGGGGGGGGGGGGTAGGACGTCAGATATGACGCGAGCGCACCTAGCTTGCCTCTCCCCCTCCCCCTCCTCCCTCCTCCCGCTCCTTGCCTCTGCTCTCCGCATGTGTCCGTTTCGGCATGCCCAATGCAGCGTTTCGTGGCCTCGTGGCCCTATAGGGGGCTCCACCGAATGCCTCGATGGCAGGGTTCGCATGCAGCTCCACTCTCATTCCGGCGCGCCCCTCACGCGGTTCGCGGCCCCATCGGGAGCTCCACCGAAGGCCCTCGCGGCAAGGTTCGCATGCAGTTCCACCCTCATGTCGGTGCACCTCTCATGCGGTTCGCGGCCCCATAAAGGGGGCTCCACCTAAGGCCCCGGCGGCGGGGTTCGCATGCACTTCCGCCCTCATCTCGGCGCGCCTCTCACGGTTCGCGGCTCCATAGGGAGCTCCACCGAATGCCTCAGCGGCAGGGTTCGCGGGCAGTTCCACCCCCATTTCAGCGCGCCCCCCGCGCGGCTCGCGGCCAATGGGAGCTCCATCGAAGGCCCCAGTGGCAGGGTTCGCACGCAGTTCCACTTCAATTTCGGCGCGCCCCCCACGTGCTTCGGGGCCCCAGAGGGAGTCCCACCTAAGGCCCCAGTGGCAGGATCCGGCGCGCGCCTCACCAGGTTCGTGGCCCCATAGGGGGCTCCACCGGAGGCCCCAGCGGCGGGGTTCGCATGCAGTTCCGCTTCCATTTCGGCGCACGCCTCACCCGGTTCGTGGCCCCATAGGGAGCTCCACCGCAGGCCCCAGCGGCGGGGTCCGCATGCAGTTCCACTTCCATTTCGGCGCACGCCTCGCCCGGTTCGCGGCCCAATAGGGAGCTCCACCGAAGGCTCCGGCGGCAGAGTTCGCACGCGGACCCCCGCCCCATTTCGGCGCGCGCCCCGCGCGCTTCGTGGCCCCATAGAGAGCTCCACCGAAGGCCCCAGTGGCAAGGTTCGGCACGGCGACCCCGCCCCACGTCGGCGCGCCCCCCACGCGTTTCGGCGCCCCTTCGCACGGTTCGCGGCCCAATGGCGAGTTCGACCGAAGGCCCCAGCGGCAGGGTTCGCGTGGCGGCCCCGCCCACACACCCCTCACACGTTTCCACGTAGGGAGCTCCGCCGCCGGCCCCAGCGGCACGGATCGCATGGCGACCCGGCCCCACTGCGGCGCGCCCCTCGCGTCAATTTAGGCGCACCCCTCACGCGGTTCGCGGCCCCGCAGGGTGCTCCACCGTGGCAGGGTCCACGCGCAGTTCCACCTCGATTTCGGCGCACCCCTCGCACGCTTCGTGGTCGCATAGGGTGCTCCGCCGAAAGCCCCAGTAGCAAGTTGGCATGCAATTCCAACTCGTGGCCCCAAAACGCATGCAGTTCCACCCCAATTTCGGCGCCGCGTGCAGTTCCGCCTCTATTTCGGCGCACTCCTCACACACTTCGCGGCCCCATGGCGCGCCCCACCGAAGACTCAGTGGCGCGCGCGTCGACTGGCCCCACAGGGTGCTCCGCGGACGGCCCCATGGCCAGGGTTCGCATGGATTGGCGGGGGCGCCTGATTAAGGGCCCCCGCTCCTCCTATCCCCTCCTCCTCCTCCTCGCCATCGCTCTTCTTTTCCGCCCCCTCCTCGCCCTCCCCCCCCCCCCTCCCCTCTTCCTTTTCAATTAGTCAATATGAATATACTTTCCCTCTTCCCCTGATGGCGCCCGGGCGATGGCCGCGCACCCTCCGCGCATTCTTTTTTTTCTACACACAGGATGCCCAGGAAATCCCGGGAAACGACTCTCGCTGAGGCGCCAGCGTCATATTTTCCCAAAATGCTGCTCTCGCTGAGGCGCCGGCCTCATTTCTGCTCCCGAATCGTTCCGAATCGTGCTCCCGCTGCAGCGTGGGCCTCATTTTCGGATCGGTGTTTGGCCTCCGTCGTTAAGGATGGCGTTCTCGCCCCAGCGCGGGCCTTTTTCTCGCGCGCCCCTCCGCCCGCCACCACCGCGCCGCACCGCCGCCACCACCACCGCCACCACCACCGCCACCACAACCACCACCAGCACCAGCACCAGTACCAACACCACCACCCACCATCACCACCACCACCACCACCCACCACCACCACCACCCACCACCACCACCACCACCAACCCACCACCACCACTACCACCACCACCACCACACCACCACCACGACAACCACGCACACACGCACGCACGCACGTGCACACCACCCACTACGCACGCGCGCGGAGCCACAGGTCCGCTACGACACGTCCGCGGATAGAGAAAATCAGCGCCATGGTAAGGGTGGGGAGGGGGGGTAGGACGTCAGATATGACGCGAGCGCGCCTAGCTTGTCCCCCCCCCCTCCCCCCCCTCCCCCCCCTCCTTCGTCGCCGCTTAACGCGTCTTCCGTTTCGCCCTTGCCCCTCGGTTTCCAAGGGGGGCCCTGCGCCGGCGAGTCGCGGGGGGGCCGCGGGAGAGAGGGGTCAATGCAACAGAACAATCAAAACAATGGATGATCCAGAGCAAGCGCGAGAGCGACCTTCAGACGCGCGACGCGGAAGCGAGCGGCGACGGCAAAGAACAAGCTTTTGACCAATCGGCATCCTTCGAGACATCAGAAACTCGAATACGCGCGCCCACTCGAGCCACCAACTGTCACTCCTTCACTCCACGGCGTTCCCCCGCAACCGTGGCAGACGCCCACGTAATGGCCCGCGCCGTAAAACTAGCAGAGCGCGAACGTTAAATTCACGGCCCCATATTGACATGTTTCCATAATACGAAGGACAGCGTCGGTCCACAAAGCAATCTCATCCCGAACAAGTAGCGGCAGTGCATATCCACGGCGAACATTCCACGACACCCGGCAGCACTGCATGCGCGTTGGCCACCGCTCCACCAATGGGTATATTCAGCTTGAGCTCAGGGAGTTACACCATCTGGCGGGTGAAGATACGACGCAGGAGAGCGACGTGGATCTGTGTCAGCCGCTTTTAACTCTCTAGCGCCCACGCAGGCCTCCGAGGAGAAACATTATGCAGGGGGCTCTCTTGAACACCTCAAGCCGCTTCTACCCCGATGCGTAAAGGGCGGAACCCATGTCGTTGATGACGCACTTTGAGCGCCGACGGGCTGCCCCTCAAAGAGGGCGACGACCAGGCGGGCGCCGCAGCCGGGCGAGGCGCCCAGGGCCACCCCAGAGCACCCCCCTGCAGAAGTGCAGAACATCGACGACTGCATTGCCATAGCTAGGACACTATGAGTTCTGGCGACCCGTCTTATGCCGCTGTGGCCAAGGATGGACCTCGATCGTGCCCCTCGGGCCCCTCCCCCTCCCCCTCCTCCTCCTCCTCCTCCTCCTCCTCCTCCTCCTCGCCAAAATATTGCCAACTCGACTAGAGTTGATCGCGAGTAAGTTCGGCACCGTTCGCTTTGGAAATGACAGCGGCGCCTGGGAAGCCGACGTTGCGAGCTGAAGCCTCCTATCCGCAACTGCCCTGGCGAGCTGCCCGCTGCCGCCGTGAGATTGCGCTGCGCGGGCGCTCGCGCGAGGTCTGTTCCTGCGCCGACGATGCACTGCTATGTGCCCGTTCCAGATGTAGGGCGCATGCAGCGGGGGGCCAATCTCGCGACATCTCGAAAACTGCTTACCCGACCCCGCTCTCTCGAAGAACAGAGATACTTCACACTGCGCCGTCGCGTCCAGTAAAAAGCACTTCAAAGGGTAAGCGCCCGGAGTTGGCCCGCGCGCAGGCGGCGTCATCCAATCTCTCGCTCGCTGACATGTAGGCAGCGCAGCGCTGGTGAAAACAAACTTCCCATCCCCCTCCTCCGCGCCCCCCCCCGCCCCCCCCCCTCTCCCCCCCCCCCCCCCTCCCCCTCGTCGCCATCGTCGCCATCGTCGCGCCATTCCCATCATCGCGCTCACGATCGTCCGCATCAAGCGCGCCATCCTCATCATAACCATGACCCCCCCCCATATCATCATCGTCATCGACGCCCTCGCCCTGATCCTCATCATCACCACCATCCCGAGAATCACCCCCATCCACATGTTCGCCATCATCCCCGCCCTGCTCCTCCTCATCACCACCGCCACCATCGCCACCATCATCACCACCATCAGCAGTGCCATCATCATCATTGTCACCATCATGGTCATCATCAACAGTGGCATGGCATCATCACCATGATCGTCAGCAGCATCACCAACATCGCCATCGTCAACATAATCATCATCATCGCCATCATCTTTCATCACTATCATCATCATCATCACTATCATCATGACCAACAACATCACAATCATCATCGTAATCATCACCCGCAGCATCAGCATTTTCCCTTTCCTCATCATCCTCATCATCCTCATCACCATTATCATCACTATCAACATCTGACCCTCTCTAGTCCGCCGTCGTCGTCGTGGTCCTCCTCCTACTCCTCCTTCTCCTCCACCCTCCCTCCTGTCTTCCTTCCAGCCTTCCTCGCCGCATCCTTCTCCTTCCTCGCCGCCTCCTGTTCAAACTTCTGCCCCTGCCTCCTCGCCCGCCTCCGCCTCCTCCTTCTCCTCTGCGCTCTCCTCCTCCTTCTCTCTCATCCCCCCCCCTCCTCTTCCCCCCCCCCCTCCCCCCCCCCTTCCACCCCCTCCCCCTCCTCCCCCGCCTCCTCCACCCCCTCGTCGTCCATCCGCCCAGCCATCTATCGCCGCAGCGACCTCCTCCCCCCCCTCCCCTCGCCTTCCCCCGCGCCCCCCCCCCCCCCGCCCCCCCCGCCGCCCCCCCCCGCCCCCGCCCCGTTTAGCTCGCCCCCGCAGTCGCGCCCGAAAGGGGGGGGGGTCAAGCGCGCGACGACGACGACGACGACGACGACGCCCCGCCCTGCCCCATCCCGCGCTGCCTCGCCTGCGCAGGAAGGCGGAGACCACGCGCCTCCGCGCGGGCGGCTTCGCGGGCAGCCTGAGGAAGGAGGAGGGCCTCGGGAGGAAGGGGGTCGAGCTGATGACGCGCGCGCGTAGCAACGTACTTATCCTCTAAAATGGGGGCGACGCAATACCCAGGGGCCCCGAGGCGATCGAGAGGGTCGAGGCATAGAGGGCGCGAGCGGAGGGCACGAGAAAACGGACCAAGCTAACCTGGGGCAACATGGATAGCGCCTTAAAGAGCCAGGCTCGTTTTGACAACCTAGAAGGCATGGCAGTTTTCCACGGGCGCGCAAGATTCAACGGTCAGTCGACCGCCCCCTCGAGACCGCGCGGAGACAAGGCCGCGCCCATGACGGCTGGGCCTCATTTAAAGCCTCGCGGGCTTCGACAGAGTCCTCGCGGGCGACCTCCTGAGCTCTGGATGGGGGCGACTTACAAAAGCGGGCCCTCAGGAGCTCATCCAAGGGATGCTCGCGCCAGCATGCAGCGCGGGCAATATTCGCGGCGCGCTGCGGTTCATAGCTTTAACGGGAGACTCGAAGGAGCCTACAAACACGGGCGGCCTCGGAAGCAAGCCCAAAACGGGCGCCGCGGCAGGCGTCAGCCATGCGCTCCACGCACGACTTTGCCAGCCAATGATCAAGCGAGCGGCGACCAGCTGGAAGCGCAATCAATCGCAGTGTCTCTTCGAGCGCGGCGCTGCCATTCTGCGCGCGCAACCGATGCGAGCACAACCAGGGGCGCGGATCGCAGTTCGAGCTCGCGTCGCAGCACTAGAGAATTCCAAGGAGTAGATCGTCGGTCCACGGCGCCGCCTCAGACGCAACCAATTGAGGCGCGGATGCGTCCCAGGAGGAAGCCGAAACACCTGAGAAAGACGCCCGAGCTCGATCTGCCTCGAGGCCTTGGGCACTGGCAACAACTGCATCACGTGGCCCAGGACAGACGTGCAGCACGTGCTATACAAGACTGCCGAAGTGGGGCTGGTTTGGGCCCACGACCGACGGCAGCGCAGCGGGGGCGATATTTGGCTATCGGCAGCGCCCGAGAATCTTCCAGGGACGCACCGGGGCCCGCCCGCGCCCCGAGATAGAACCACTTATCTTCTGTTCGGAACTTTACTCCAGACCAGGATATACACATGTAAGAGCTTCTGAACCTCGGACTTCGAGTCGGGGGTGAATCTGCTAGCTGCTGGAACAATCTCGCATTTAGCGGGCTTGAATTTCAGGCGGGCAATCTTTTCCGCGATATTCATGGCCCGAGAAAGCTGGATGAGACACTTCGACATCTCAAGGGCGCCGCCGAGATCATCGGCGCAATCTCCGTTGATACCCGGCCGCTTATTCTCGAAGCAGCCGCGGTGGTCAACTAGCGCGGGGGCCAGGGCAGCGGCGAACAAGGAGCCCGAAAACGCCTCTCCCTGGATTGTGCCAGAACGGATCCAGAACGCGTGCCTCGGAAATCCCTGGACGGAAATCACTCCCTGGACGGCGGGGTACAATATACAAATGAAACCCATCAGCGCTGACGGGCACCTCATCTTCGCGAGCGCTAACATCGCAAACTCCTGGGGCAGGCTAGGAGGGGCATGTCCATTGTCAAGGGCACGCAGTACTGGGCAGTCATCATCAGCCTCAGGACGGGCTGAGCGCGCACGGGATAACGCATCTACTTCCAAGCTATTCGCGCAAAAGCTTCGGCCACGCATGAAGCCGCGCTGACCGCGAGGAATAAGATTGCCCAAAGGTCTTCGAATGGCGAAGTTCACCGCCGCAGTCAAAAGTTTAATGCTCGTCCTTCGGGGGCCCAGGACTCGCGCGGCATCGGCTTCCCGATCGCGCTCGCCATCGGGCGTGTCGGGGGCGAGCTCGCCCTTCGGCAGGAATGCCTGAAGGGCAACATCCCCCGACGAGAAGAGGCTGTCGCCCGCGGGCGCCCACGGGGGGGCGTCGCGCAGCAGCGGCGGCCCAGAGGGATGGGCGAGCCAGGCATCATAGCGCAATCCATCAACTCCAGGTGCTGAGTCGCTGACACGGAGTGCCACTTCCTTCGGCGCGGCGAACGGCGGCGGCGGGCAATCGTCGAAGTTGACGGTCTTGACGAACCGATCGGCGCAATCAGCGGCAGCTTTCGCAGGCCACGGCTTCCGAGCAAACGCCTCGCCCCAATGCGATGTGAGAGCAGCGGCGCGATCGGCGGCGCCCTCTACCCCCGCCCCCTCCACCACTATCGCTCTCAAAACCAATCTTCTCGAAAACGGCATCCATGGGCCAGCCCGGCGATTGGTGGCCTGAAGTTGCTGTCGGAAACGGGCGCGCGAACTTATGCCCTGGGCCTGGTCGAGACGAGCTTGAATCGGTGCGCGATCGAATTCAGCAGCTTTCAAATTCCACTTCGCTCGAACAGCGTTGAAACGAAGCCGGGTGGAGCAAGCGCTCTTGGCCGCCGCGAATCTCGAAGAAATCGGGGGCCATCTCGCGCGAGCTCAGCAGTGACCCAGCACGCGCGCAGTCTTAGCGCCAAACAGCACGCGCGAGGGCGCGAGCGAGTAGTAGCAGGGTCCGCGAGACACGCGGGAACTTGGAAGCCGAGAGGTCGCGGGCGCGACTGGTCTCCTGCGCAAGCACCTCGTGCCCCTGCAGCCTGCGGGGGGGGGCTCATCGAGGCAAGGTGTTCTTCCTCAGCTTCAACATATTTACCAGGGGCCGACTTGTATATGACCGACGTAGCGATGTGCTTCGGGATGGGGCAGTCGCTGTCAGTGGCGAGCTCTCGGGGGAGAAACGTGACAACCAACGCAGCGTAATCGCTCACTTTGCCTCTAGAGAGCTCCTCGGGTTTGCCTGCAACTCTAGCGCGCAATAAATCAGCGCAATCATCCAGCCAGGCCGAGAGCACAAAGGGGGAACGCAAAACAAGACTTCGAGCCCTCGGCCCTAAGAAGCCCCCAGGAGGCCCCAACAAGCCCCTGAGGGGCCCCAAAAGCCCCCAAGAGGCCTTCAGGAGGCCCCCCAAGCGACGCTGAGGAGGCCCCCCAGCGGCCCCAAGAGGCACCCCAAATGCCACCTCCGGCACGCAAGCACATGCCAACGACCCGACGCGTTTAAGGGCCCGCCGCAACCCCCAAAAGTCCCCAAATCCGGCAAGGCTCCGAAGAGGCCCCAAAAATAATCATCAACACCTCATCCTAAGAAACTGCCTAGAGCTCTCCGAAGCGACCCCGAGCGTACCCAGGAGGACTCTAACCTTCTACCAAGGCACGGTGGCAGGATCCCCTTTCGAAACTTTTCGGCCCTCCTGGACAGCCCCGGCTAATCTCGAAAGTCTGCAGAGGTCTCTCGGGCCATCTTGCCGCTCTCGCCCCGCTGCTGCCCAGCTACGCGTCTTCCACAAGCGCGGTGGCGGATATGCGCGGCTCAGTCATGCGAAATGGGCCGGCGGAGTGAGCGAAGCGATTCAATAAATCAGCGCAATCATCCAGCCAAGCCGAGAGCACCATAATCAATCTATAACAGCAACTGCATCCGCCTGCTTGTCGTCGTGGGTGGCTGCAGTAGGCGGGATCCCAATGAACGAATCTCAAGTGTCGCACCATCTCGGCGCCTGCGCATGCAGGGGTTGAGCGCTTCTTTGGGCCTCCGATGGCTGCGCAAAGCTCAGTTGTTTCGTGCGCGAAATTGAAATCATCCGTGACAACAGTTAAACAGCCCTCCGGAATAGCTTCAGATCCGGCCCGGTTCCTGGATATTAGATTACACGCGTCCCGAACTTGGCTCGCAGTTAATTCACGAATATGAACGTTCCAATGGGTTATCTTAACGTTTTCGCTAGATATCACTACACGCAGCACACGACCAGGAATATGAGCTGAAGAGGAGGAGGAGACTCCCAGAGGAAGAGTGGGGGTGGGATTCCCTCGGGCAAGGACCCCAGGATCGACCGTGGCCACACCCCCACGGATGCGGCCCCCACGATCTTCCCCGCAGAAACTCGAAACAAATCAGAGCTCCAGGAAGAATCTTCTGTAAAAACGCACGCAATTGGGCGTCATGTTGGTGCACTTCTTCAAACGAAGTAACAGAGGAACCAAGGCGCAGCCTATACATATAACCCAGTTTGTCAGATGCATGAACCCCTTCATACGGGAGAAGCGCCCGACAATTCCACGTAGTGAAATTTATGCCACCAGCCGAACTCATATCATAAAACGTCTGTGATGTCGACCTTGGAAGCAGCTGCACAAACCTGTTAAAGACACCACTCAGGCTCAGCATCAGGCTCGAAGACCGAGCGCGTGTGCTCGACAAGCTCGGCTTTGGACAAGCTCAGTTTCGTCGCCTGGTTCCACAAAACCTCAAAGTTCTCGCAACCCTGTTCCGGGTCGATCTTCCACACTGCATCCCATCCCACAGAGAGCCAGCCACGATCGCGATCGAAAAAGATCTTGGAGCCCTGCGCGTGCGGCAGCAGAGCGAACCTCGTCTTGCGCCCGAGAATATCGAGCTTGATCTGGCGCGGGTTCTTATATTGCGAAGCATGAAGGCGATCCGCTCCTCCACCACCATGAGCGTCCACCGAGAACTGGCGAGGAAGAGGAGCGACCGTACCAAGAATTGGCGAAGAAGAGGAGGAGGA
The DNA here is from genome assembly GCA_963575745.1 of Prorocentrum cordatum. Taxonomy (NCBI): domain Eukaryota; class Dinophyceae; order Prorocentrales; family Prorocentraceae; genus Prorocentrum; species Prorocentrum cordatum. Next base: position 912,359 of record CAUYUJ010017837.1, read on the forward strand.
GAAGGAGGAGGAGGAGACCAGCGTAGGAGGGGAGTCCGTCCATCCCTACCTCTCCCGAGAGAGGGCGAGCTCGGCCGCGCCTGGCCTGGGTGGCGCCGATGGCGCCCATGATGAAGTGGCCCAGGGGCGGCGAGCCGTATTTATATCAAGCAGCGTCAAAGACCACGGCACGGAAGGGGAAGAAGTGGGAGGGACGGCAGAGGGCAGAAGGAGGAGGAGGAGGAGAAGGAGGAGGAGGAGGAGGAGGAGAAGGAAGAGGAGGAGGAGGAAGAGGAGGCCCCCCCGCCGCCGTCGCCGGCAAACGCTCTGGCGACGGGCGGCAGCCGACGCAGACCCGCCGGGCGCGCCGCAGAACGCGCAGGGCGCGCGTCAGTCGGCCTCCCCCGCGGCCAGCTCCGCTGCCAGCGAGGGCCCGGTTGCCGCCGCGTGCAGCTCCTGAAGGAGGAGGTCCATAGGGAGGGGGGAGGACGGGGTCGATGAGGTAGAGGAGGAGGCGGCGGAGCCGGAATAGCTGGAGGAGGAGGAGGAGGAGGAGGAGGAGGAGGAGGAGGAGGAGGAGGAGGAGGAGGAGGCCGGGACGGACGGCAGCGGAACCGAGGGGGGAGAAGAACCGCAGCCGATGGCCCGCGGAGTCCAAATGGCCCACCCGGGGCGGCCCGTGCGTTTCGACAAAAGGACCGTGTCGACCCACAGCCAAAAAAAACAGCGATATCCAGCAGTGGCGATGAGGGCTCTCCAGCACGCCCAATGGCAGACGTTCGTACCCAGACATCCGACGATGAGTCCTTGTTCGATGCGCGGCCCCAGAGGTCCCAACACTTTCCCTAGGAGGGCAAACCTTGGCCCCGTGTAATTTTATTGTCCTGGGCCCGGTAACAGGCCCCCAGATGCCGACATCAAGGAAGACCGCCCAGATTGGGAAACTCACCGTGATCCCAGATTGGGAAACGCCCAGGAGCGAAACACCCTGATCCGCCACCGTGCCCCCTGGCACGTTGAGGCGTGGAAGAATGCCAAGGCGCTTGGTAAGGTTTTTGTAATATAAGAAACGACCGCCCCTCCCTCTACTCGCGGGCTGTTGCCATTAGACCATCCTGCGTGGTATTCGCCCCTCCCGTGGACCCCTCCCTAGAGGGCTTCGCCACAACTCAACGTACATCACTCGTACCTCGCTCTTCCCGTCACCCGAAAAATACAAAGAAACGGGCCATGGGAGCCGCCCGGGAGCCGCTTTACTTGAACAAATACAAAAGAAACGGGCTACAGTCGGGGCGTTGACCTGAGGCACCTTAAATAAGGAACGAGGCCCCTTTTTTCCATAAGTTAAACTTCGATTTCCTATCGAAAGCACAAGGAAAACCTGAGGCAAGCGGATAAACACGTAAGGAACACGAAGCCCCTCCCCAACGAAAAGGGTTCCTTCTTCAGGGCCCTGACTGTATTAGACCATTGTGCCTGGGCCTCGCCCCTCCCCTGGACCCCTCCCTAGAAGGCTTAGCCCCAACTCAACGTCATCACTCGTGCCTCGCTCTTTCCGTCATCCGGGGTGCGCCCTCCTCGCCCCTCCCCTGGACCCCTCCCTAGAAGGCTTCGCCCCGCCAGAGCGTTCATCACTCGTACCTCGCTCTTTCCGTTATCTGGGACCCGGGATGCCAGCCCCCTCGAACTCCCCCTAATTTCATTCCTTCCAACTAACGGATCGCACGCGACGCGCGCTTTCCGTCATCTGGGACCCGGGACGCCACCCCCCTCGAACTCCCCGAACTCCCCCTAGTTTCATTCATTACACCCTGCGAAATGCTTAAGAAATCATGGGTTAAGAAATTCATAGTCTCAGAACTTGAATAAAAACCCAACGTTTCCATTGAAATCTTAAGATTTATATTGAAATGTTAAGAAAAATCGAGACTCTGGCCGAAAACTTGGGTTTTCTTAAGCATCGCCTGGAGTGTATGGCTAACGGATCGCACGCTGCGCGCGCTTTCCGTCATCCGGTTTGCGCGCCCCTCGCCCCGCGCCTGAACCCCTCCCTAAGAGGGCTTCGCCCCACCAGAGCGTCATCCCTTCGTACCTCGCTCTCTCCGTCACCTGCTCGGCACGGGGACGGAAAGCGCATTTACTTCCAGAGCACGAGCTGTCGCTGGCTTGCCCGTTCTTTCTCTCTGTCTCCCCGTCTGGAGGCTCCCTTGGGGCATCTTGGTGGCATATTGGGCGCCCTCTAGGGTTATCTAGAAACCGCAGGGGGCCTCTTCAGGGGGAACTAGGGCGTGTTGGTACCTGGGGAAGGCACTAGAGCGCGATAAAGCACGAATGGTGATTGTGATAGTACTGTGGATGATGATGACGACGACATACTATCTCTTGGGAGCATCTTGGGCCTCCTTGGGCCGTCTTGTGGCTCTCTTAGGCCGTCTTGGGGCCCCTTTGGGCCGTCCTCAGGCCCGCTTGGGAGCCTCTCGGGCCGTTATGGCACAATCTCGGGGGGCCCTGGAGCTGTATTGGGCCGGTCTTGCTCGAAAAACGAGAAGCTGGAACACCTTCACAAACCTACAGACAACAATGGTTTTGGCGTCATCCGGCACTCTTGGGGGTCCTCTCGGGGGCCGCTTGGTGTGTTTTGGAGGCCTCTTGGGCTGTGCTGAAGCCATCTTGGGCTATCTTGGATCGCTCTTGGGCCGTCCTCGGGCCCGTCTGGGCCTCTCTTACGCCGTCTGGTACCTTAAGCTGGCGAGGAGCCTACGCGGAGCCTACGCGAGCTGACGCAGAGCTTACGCGGAGCTTACGCGGAGCTTACGCACTCGTTAACAGGGAAATCCATGTTAACAAGCACCTGACCCTGCTCAGGTACCCGTTAACGGGGAATTTACAAGGAATGCCATGTTAACGAGGCCCTGACCCTGCTCGGGCACCCGTTCACAGGGAATTCCGTGCAATTTCCCTGTAAATGGATGCCTGAGCCCGCTCAAGCACCCGCCTTTCCATATTAAAGGCTCCGTTAACAAGGAAAAGGGGAGTAGATCCCTGGGGGACGGGATGCCACCCCCCTCGAACTCCCCCTAGTTTCATTCCTTCCGACTAACGGATCGCACGCTACGCGCGCTTTCCGTCACCTGCTCGGCACGGGGACGGAAAGCGCATTTACTTCCAGAGCACGAGATGTCGCTGGCTTGCCCGTTCTTTCTCTCTGTCTCCCCGTCTGGAGGCTCTATTGCGGCATCTTGGTGGCATATTGGGCGCCCTCTAGGGCTATCTAGAAGCCGCAGGAGGCCTCTCCAAGGGGGAACTAAGGCGTGTTGGCATCTTGGGAAGGCACTAGAGCGCGATAAAGCACGAATGAAGATTATGATAGTGCTGTGGATGATGATGGCGACGACATACTGTCTCTTGGGAGCATCTTGGGCCTCTCCCAGGCCCTCCTTGGGCCGTCTTGTGGCTCTCTTAGGCCATCTTGGGGCCCTTTCGGGCCGTCCTCAGGGCCGCTTGGGAGCCTCTCGGGCCGTTATGGCACAATCTCGGGGGGCCTATCGGGCCCTTCTTTCTCGAAAAACGAGAAGCTCGAAAACCTTCACAAACCTAAAGACAACAATTGTTGTCTTTAGGTTTGTGAAGGTTTTTTGTTTTGCGTCGTCCGGCACAAAAATGCATTAATGGTTTTGCGTCGTCCGGCACAAAAACCATTAATGGTTTTTGTGCCGGACGACGCAAAAACCATTAATGGTTTTGCGTCGTCCGGCACTCTTGGGGGTCCTCTCGGGGGCCGCTTGGTGTGTCTTGGAGGCCTATTGGGCTGTACTGAGGCCATCTTGGGCTATCTTGGATCGCTCTTGGGCAGTCCTCGGGCCCGTCTGGGCCTCTCTTACGCCGTCTGGTACCTTAAGCTGGCAAGGAGCCTGAGCGGAGCATACGCGAGCTGACACAGAGCTTACGCGAGCTTACGCGGAACTCACGCGGAGCTTACGCACTCGTTAACAGGGAAATCCATGTTAACAAGCACCTGACCCCGCTCAGGTACCCGTTAACATGGAATTTACCAGGAATGCCATGTTAACGAGGCCCTGACCCCGCTCGGGCACCCGTTCACAGGGAATTCCGTGCAATTTCCGTGTTAATGGATGCCTGAGCCCGCTCAAGCACCCGCCTTTCCATGTTAAAGGCTCCGTTAAAAAGCAAAAAAACCATTAGATCCTGGGACGCGGGATGCCACCCCCTCAAGCTCACCCTAATTTTTTTCCTTCCGGCTAACGGATCGCACGCTACGCGCGCTTTCCGTCACCCCCCACACCCCCCTTGTTATTTCTCCCGACTAACGGATCGCGAACTTTCCGTCATCTGGGCGTCAGGCTGTTTACCCCCGACACGCCCTCTTGTCATTTCTTCCGGCTAACGGATCGTGACACTACGCGCGCTTTCCGTCATCTGACCCTCCGGCTGCCTACTCCCCCACCCCCTCTGGTATTTTTTCCGACTAACGGATCGCGACGCTACGCGCGCTTTCTTCATCTGGGCGCGAGGTGCCTACCCCTACACTCCCCTTGTTATGTCTCCAGACTAACGGATCGCGACGCTACGCGAGCGTTCCGTCATCTGGAGGTCGGGCTACCTGCCCACCCCTTTTTGTTTTCTCTCGACTGACGGATCGCGACGCTTCGCGCGCTTTCCATCATCTGGGGGCACATCATGGCCCTTGCCTTGCTACCCCCTGGTCGTAACCCCTCTTGGACGTCCCCGATTTTCTTCTTCTGAGCTCCGCCGCCAACGAGGGCCCGGGCGCAGCCGAGGCCGCGCCCAAGTCGACGGACCCCGCTGGCCGCGCCAGCGCGGCGGCCGCCAGCTGGCCGGCCGCGGGCTCGGCGGCCGTGAGCTGCGGCGCGCAGCGGCGGCGGACGGCGGCCGGGCCTCGGCGGCATCGGCACCCCGGTCTCCGAGGATGCTGCCGGGTCTCCGAAGATGCGGCCGGACCTGGAACAGGAGAACCTCCTTCCAGAACATGAGGCCCTCCGCCGGCCAGAACACTCCCAGATCGCAGGGTCACTCGAGAGTGCCCTCCCCCAGGATGCAAAACGACATCCAACAGGCACGAAGAGTACGGAGGTGCCCTTCCCGAACCGACCTCAATCTCATACCTCGGTCCGACTGCCAAGCGCTTGCCAACTGAGCGGCAAGGGGAAACGGGCCTGTCGCGAGATCAAGGAGGAGGAGGAGGAGGAGGGAATAGGAGGAGGAGGGAATAGGAGGAGGAGGGAATAGGAGGAGGAGGAGGGAATAGGAGGAGGAGGAGGAGGGGAAGGGAGAGAGGAGGAGGGAGAGGAGGAGGGAGGGAATAGGAGGAGGAGGAGAGGAGGAAAGGAGGAGGAGGAGGAGGAATAATAGGAGGAGGAGGAGGAGGAGGAGGAGGAGGAGGAGGAATAGGAGGAGGAGGAGGAGGAGGAGGGAGGAGGAGGAGGAGAAGGAGAAAGAGAGGAGGAGGAGGGAATAGGAGGAGGAGGAGGAGGAGGAGGAGGAGGAGGACCCTCCGCCGTGGCCAACGCGGGCCGCCGGCGTGACGAGCCACAGTGGAAGCGAGGGCGCCCACGCGCGACCCTGCGCGGGCAGCTGGCGCGCCGGTGTCCGTGCGGACGGACTACCTCCTCCTCCTCCTCCTCCTCCTCTCCTCCTCCTCCTCCTCCTCCTCCTCCTCCTCCTCCTCCTCCTCCTCCCTCCTCCTCCTCCTCCTCCTCCTCCTCCTCCTACCTCCTCCTCCTCCTCCTCCTCCTCCTCCTCCTCCTCCTCCTCCTCCTCCTCCTCCTCCTCCTCCCCTCCTCCTCCTCCCCTCCTCCTCCTCCTCCCCCTCCTCCTCCTCCTCCTCCTCCTCCTCCTCCTCCCTCCTCCTCCTCCTCCTCCTCCTCCTCCTCCTCCTCCTCCTCCTCCTCCTCCTCCTCCTCCTCCTCCTCCTCCCCTCCTCCTCCTCCTCCTCCTCCTCCTCCTCCTCCTCCTCCTCCTCCTCCTCCCCCTCTTCCTCCTCCTCCCCTCCTCCTCCTCCTCCTCCTCCTCCTCCTCCTCCTCCTCCTCCTCCTCCTCCTCCTCCTCCTCCCTCCTCCCTCGCGTCGACACTGTCTTTCCGCCGCTCTGCTGGGGGTTTCGTTCTTGATTTCGGCCCCCTGGGGGGAGGGGGGCTGTTGGGCCCCGGGGGCATCGGAGCGGGTCCGGGGCGGAAAACTGCTCCTGGGGGTGGGTGGGCGGGAAGTGGTCGGGACCCCTCGGCGCGGGTGGAAAAAAGGCATCACATCGGCGGACTCGGCGGACGACGGGGCACGATTCAATAAGCAGCTCGTCTGTAGAAAGGTTTTGTGTGATGCTGCTAGCGCCAGGTGCGGGAAGGACCAATGCCCCCGAGATCGGTGACCCATCGTGGCCCCCCGTCGTGGCCCCCCAGGCCTCCCCAACGTGGCCCCCCATCTGCGAGGCTGTCGAATGGTCTTCAGCCGCAAAGGCGCCATGATTTGTGCCATGCCGACTTTTCCTCGGTTTGGGCGCATGGGGGGCCCGTTGTTGGGCCCAAGGGCCACCTGCCCCAGGGGGACAAACTGCCTCCCATGGAGCCACGCGCGCGGGAAGAAAAACTGCGCCTGGGGAAGGGGCCGGGGCCACTGGTCTCTGGGGCCGCCCGATTCACGCCGCTGGGCCCAGACATCCACCAATCGTTTTTTTGTTAATCCGCGGGCCCAGAAGGTCCCGATCCGCTCCCTGGGGATCGTTTTTCGCCCCGGATCTGTTTTGATGGCCCTGGGGCCCGATCGCGCGCCCCGCGAGGCCGAGGTCGAGGAAAAGCTCACGGATTGAGAACACCATATCTACCCAGAGGGTCGGCGGACCCATTTTGTGGGTCCGCCACAAAAACGGACCCATGTAATGGGACAGGGATCAATTTTCCGATTCACGTTCGGAAAGGGGGCCCATAAATGGGCCCGGGAAGACCCCAGGGTGGACCCATAAATAGGCCCGGTCAAAAACAGAATGTCAAATAATGGACACAAGCCCAGAACTCAATTTTGATGTTAACCCGTTTGGGGGGCACAGGCTGCCACAGAAAATTGGTTCGGCCGAGCCCATTTTAAGCACGTAGGCTGCCGCGGAAAATGGGTCCGGCCCAGCCCATTCTAAGAGCGCAGGATGCAGCGCAATATGGACCCGCCCGAACAAATCGTTAGGTTCGCGCGCGGCCCTTGAAATTTCATCGACGCTTACGCGCGCAGCATCGCGTTTCACTGATAGCTAGAAACTCCCCATCTGCGCCCGCAGCAAGGCGCGCGCACAAAAAATGCGCCCGCTTGGGCGAGGGAAGGGCGAGGAAAGAGGAGGGCAATCCATGTTGTCGCTCCAGCCCTCGCGACGCTCGATATAGGGCATGTACTCGGTCGACATGCTCGCGAGGCCAGAAGCATTTTCCTGGTCGAGGAAGCCGCGGATAAAAAGGAGGCGAAGGGTGAGGGCGGGACGGGTGCGGGGGGGGGGGCGGAGTTACGGGGGTGGGCGGAGGTGGTGGCTTTTGGTCGTGACGGCGTCGTCTAGGCCCAGCCCAGCGCGCGCGCGCTCGGAACCTCCCCAGGGGCGCGTGGAACGGCGCCACTGGCGGCCGCGAGGTGCGGGCGGGGGGGGTGGGGCCCTCGAAGAAGCACAGGGGGAGGGAAGGGGGGGGGGGCGAGCGGGGGGGAGGGCTGGCTTTGCTAACCGCGAGCGCGCCAGACGCGCGATGGCTCGGGCACCCCGCACCCCCCCCCCTTGCCCCCTTGCCCGCCCCGCAGGGGTGCGTCGACGAGGGAGAGGAGTGCCCAACCCGAGGAGGGGAGGCAGGGAGCTGACGGAGATGGAGCCCCCCACGCCCTAATTCGTGGAGCATATATGCGTTCCACGCTCGGCCGCCAAGGCGAAGACTCGCATCGATCCCTCGATCGAGGAGGCGACGCCTGCGCCGAGTTCGGCCAGGCCGCTCTCGGGTCCGCGATCGGCGCGCACCTCTCGGCTCAGCCTGGGGGCCATCCGATCCCGGGGCCGGGGTCGGCCCAATAGTGCCGGCGCAGGTGTCGACGACGAGGGCAAAAGGCGCAGCGTGGGCCCAGTCGAAGGCCGTCGACTCCACGGGCCGACCCCTCGATCGACGAGGAGGCGACCCGACCTTGGCCAGGCCTCTTCTGGGCCCGGGATCGGCGCGTGCGACCCCCTGGCCTGGCCTCGGAGGTCGCCCGATCCCCGCGCCGGGATCGGCCCGGCCAGGGTCAGCGCAGGTGCCTGCGATACAGTCGGGGCGTTGACCTAAGGAACCCGAAATGAGGAACGGGGCCCCTTTCTCCCACAAGTTGAACTTCGATTTCCCATGGAAGACCTCAGGAAAACAGAAGGCAAACTATAGAACACTCAAGGAACACCGAGCCCCTCCCCAACGAAAAGGGTTCCTTCTGCCCAGGGTCGGCGCGGGTGTCGAGACAGGCCCCGCGCGCCAGCGCAGCTCGCGGGACGCATTCGCCGGGGCGGGTGGCGAACGTGGCGAGGGCCACGCTTTGAAGAAGAAACGGCTTACATCGATGGAGCTCGTGCAAATTGTCAAAACAAATGCGCGCCGCGCCAAGGCGCTGGCCGCATTTCGAGAACCGCCCGCCCTCGATCCGCGAAGCTCTTGCAAGTGGTCCACGCGCACGCGCGCCGCGCTAAGGCGAGGGCCGCATTTGGAAAGCCACCCGCCCTCCATCTTTGAAGCCGCTGCCAACGTTTAAGCTTCGGCGTGGTAGATAGCGAGGAAGTCTCAGGCGAAGCGCCGGGCCCGCCCGAAAAATCGGCCTCGGGGCGCGACGGGGGGAGGTCATTCATGCGGAAAGGGAACGGAGGAGGAAGAGGAGGAGGTGGCAGAGGAGGAGAAGGAGGAGGAGGAGGAGGAGGAGGAGGAGGAGGAGGAGGAGAAGATAGCGGCGGAGAAAGAGACAAGGGGAGGGGGGTCTAACGGGCATCGGTAGCGCGTCGCGCCGACGCGTGGCGGGCCGAGCTCTCTGAGAAGGCCCCCTTCTCATTTCTCCCAATCCCGCCGCCGATGGGGGAACAACACAGCTCAGCTCGGCACAGCACAGCTCAGCACGGCAGGCGTTCAACACGGCAAGCGTGGCACTTTCTCATACTTTCTCGACACCGTACGGGGTGCGCACGGGGTGGTCCCTGAGCGCGGCCGCTATCCGTGACACTCGTCCAGGGAACAACAAGCGTGGCGTTTTCTCGGCACCACAAGGGGTGCGCACGGGGAAGTGCGAGGGCGACGCTCATCGGGGGGGGCGCCGATGCCGCCCTCTCTCTGCTACGCGTTCGCTGTTTTCTGGCCTCTGGGAGGCCCTGGTCGCCGCCGCTGGGTTCGCCCCGAAATCCTGGCGCGCGCCGGGCGAGTTCCGGGAGGCGGCTGTACCGGTGCCTATCAGATACGGGCAACGATGATTTACATGCTGCCACCCTCCGTTCAGGTCCAAGAGCAATCAATCCATTGGAGGGCGTCTGTGCATATCGCGGCGGACGCGAGCCCGCCGCGGCAACCCGGGGGCGCGGCGTTTTTTTGGGTGCCCGGATCTCAGACGGCATGATGTTTGTCCATCTTTGCCCCGGCCCTAGCCCTTCCAGTGATTTGTGCATCCGCTCGGCCGCACTCGCCTGCAAAAATTGCAACAATTTCGCGGGTTCCATCATCGACGCACCAAAAATCATGCCTACTAGATTCAAGATTATGCGGGTGCAGCAAGTACGTTGTCTCGCTGCGCTGAAGTCCCAGGAATGGCGCTGGTCTGGCGCGATTCACGATCGTCAAAATGCAATGGTCAAGCTCATCCGCGGCGTTAAAGCCCCGACGGCAATGTTTCGGCATGCCTCAGGGGCTTCAAACGGTTGTCTTCGAACGAGACAGTTCCCTCAATTGAAATGAACTGGTGCAGGGGCCTGTGAAGAAAGAGCTCGGACAAAAATGTTTATTCCAACATCGTCGGTGACTCCCGGCCCCCCGCGGCCCCCCCCTCCCCCCCCTCGCCCCCCTCCCGCCCCTCCCCCTCGAGGGGGAGGGGGGCGCGCGCCCCCCCTAGGAGGCGCCCCTCGCGGCCGCGGCGGCCGCCGCGACGTCTCTCGCCGTCTCTGCGATCGCGCGGCGCATCGCGGGGGCGCCGGTCTCGACGCCATCGCGCTTCTCCTCGGGGATGGCCTCGACGTCGATGATGCCCGAAGCTCCGAAGTTCGAACGCATCCCCCAATCGATGCCCGTGGAGCGGGCGGAGGCGCAGTCGCCGTAGCCCCGAAGCATTGCCGCAGCGTTTTCGACCAGAATTAAACCCCCGACGGGGGCGTTCGGGGGCTAAAGAAGGCTGCGGTTAAAAGGCTGACCCCCCCCCCAGGGCCCGGGACCATGGCGAAAACGGTCCGAGCGAGAGGCTTCGGCTTCGGAGCTCCGAAATCAAGCGGAATAGCACCGCCGCCCCCTAGGAGCTCAGACTCTTCCCCCCCGAGCATGCTTGGATTCAGAGGCCCCGAATGGCCGTCGAGCCAGACAGTCAAGCGCTCGCGCTGAACCAGCTCGAGCGCCTCGACCTCGAGGGCGACGAGACAGCGAGCGAGGGGGGGGGGAGGGGGGGGGAGGAGGAGGAGGAGGAGGAGGAGGAGGAGGAGGAGGAGGAGGAGGAGGAGGAGGAGCGCCAGTGCCATCATGCGGTTCGTCTGGCTCGGCCGGCGGGCGGGGCCAGGCTCAGAAGTGGTGGTTCAGCCTGTCCAGGGCGGCCCTGTGGCAGGTCTTGCGCATGGAATATGAAGGGGGTGTCGTAGAAGTTGTGGCAAGTTTGACCTCCAAGTAAAGGTAGTAGAGCAGAACGAGGTTGCGCACCGTGGCCTGGCGCGAAAACTCGTGGGCAGCCTCCTCTGGATAGTCTTCGCGAGCGCCGAGCCCAAGTCGATGTAACACCTCCCTGTGCGCAAACTTGGGCGGCTCCGCGACCCACATAAGGGCGTGACGACAACGGAGGTAGCGGCTGATCTCGTCGAGGCCTTCGCCGCAACCGAAGAGGCAAGCGTGGCGCGCGGGCAAGACATGCATTCGGCAGCTCGTGTGCCGCCCGCCTGCTAGCGCCCGTAAAACGACCCATCGCCAGGCCGGCGGCTGCTTGGTGAGAAACTCCCGGAGACCACGCCATCGATCCCGAAGGTCGTCCGGGATGCATGCCGTGCCGATCCACTCCACAGGTCGCTTCCGCAGTGCGTGCTCGAAGGTGTCGGGGTAGCACTCTGCTTGGCAATGACGAACAAACGTCCGTTGAGGGCGGGGGCGCGCGCCAGCTGCCTCGGACAGCCTCGCGTCGCGCCGTGCCTTCGCGGCGGCCGCCTTGTACATGGATAGTGTGGTGCCCTTGCTGCCGAGCGGCCTGTCCTGCGAGGCAACTTGGAGTCGCTGTGCGATTGCCGTGCCCATGCTCCAGGACGTGGGGGGCCACTGTCCCGCGGCGAGTCGTGGAAGACCAACCTGGCGGGCAGCCGCCGCTGCCAGCCGCTGCAGCGCCGTGCTCCACGAGGGGGCGGTGCACTCCGCTGTGCGCCACAGTGCTCCCGCCGCGAGGGCGCGCATCGACCGTGCTGCAGAGGTTGGGAACCACGTGTCGAGGGCGAGGTGTCCGAGAGCCTGAACGTGGACGGCGGCAGCCGCAAGACCTTGTGGAGCGCGTGGAACTCCTTGCGGACTAGGGCCCTCGGTGGGGTGAAGAACTGGGCAAGGTACGAGAGGACGGGCAAGCACGATGTGCCATACAACCGTACGTTGGAGTCCACGGGCGCGCCCGACTGTCCAGTGAGGACGATGCGGCGCCACCATTGTCTGCCGCGTCCCGCCATTGGTCCTCCTCCGTGGCACCGGGGCCCATAACCGTGCCCAAGTGCTTGCCCTTGTCCTCGATTCGGAAGTCCTTCCACTGGGGAACGAGGTGCTCCACGATCCGGCGGACTCGGCGGATCAGCCCCTCCGAGAGCGGCGCCCAGAGGGGAATGATGACGAACTTCTTCGGTTGAAGATGTAAGTTCCCAAGCTCAGCAGCACAGTCAAACACGAATGCAAGGCGAGGAAGTTGACGGACATTGCGATTGACGGCGCCAACGTCGTCGGCACAAACAGCAGCCATACCACCGTGGTGAAGCGCACGGAGATGATGGGTCCGATTCCTCGCCGACATCCGCCGATTGCCCCGGGCGCGTAACTTGACTGCCCGAGCCGATGGCATGAGCATGGCACCCACGTTCGAGCTCCAGACGGCGACCGCTTAGGTTGCCACCAACATCCGCGGCCGAAGATCTCGAAAAAAGTCGTGCCGACCCATCCGTTATCGTCGTAACGCTCGGGGGCCCTCCTGGTGCTGTGGGCGAGGGCGCAGCGGCGCGGCTGGTTGGCAGGGTTGGTATTGCCGCTGGGGCAGGGAGCACCGCGGCGAGAGCACGAATGACCGGGTCCATGGCGACCGCCCAAACACTACCCGATAGCGGGCAACCTTGAGCGACTCCGCTGGCCAAGACACACAGGAAATGATGAACTCCGCCAATCAGTACGTATCCCTCCGCGTCTGCGTACAGAGCGTGGACACCATTGAGGAAACCCTGCTGGAATCCGAACCGCCTCAACGCCCCAAACAACCATTGGCGCCCCAAGGAAGGGAAAGCAGCAGCCACGTCAAACAGCAGAAGCATGGGCATGAAGTCCTCCCCATCGGGAAGCAGGCCGGCCAATCTCGACTCGCAGTCGATCTCCACGATGTTGCGACAAAAGTTTCGACCTCGAATGAAGCCCTGCTGGACCGAGTGGGCGTGCTCCGCGACGTGGACCGCCATCTGCGCATTCATGGCCGAGGCGATGATCTTGGCGTCGGTGTTCTTCCTGGTGATGGGTCGCAATGCCCCGGCATCGCGGATGCAATTGACGAGGTCGCCTGCCTCCGAGCCCTTGGGGATGAAGGGGAACGGGGAGTGGTTGAACCCTCGAGGTGCTGTGCTGAACATGAACATGTCCATGGCGACGTCCTCCAGCAAGCTGGAGGCCCCGGAAACTTGGCACCAAGCTTTATAAGGTAGCTGGTCGGGACCAGGGGCAGAATTCCGCGCCGAAGCCGCAGCTCGGCGAAGGCTGCTTTCCGTGGGCGGGGCCAGTGGCGCGGCAGGAATAGAGGAGGGAATGTACTCGTCCAGGAAGGCGTCAAGCTTGGTGGCATCGACGGTCTTGTCTGCGAAGATGGGCGCCCAGTGCTCTTGGAGGATCCGCGCAATGCCTTCTGGGTCCTTCTCGACCGAATGCCCATGGGAAAGACGCACACCTCGCAGTTGAAGCCGAGCAGAGAAGGGGGCCCAGAGGCGACTGCGCCGTTGCAGATGTCGTTGCAGTCGCTGCTGGTATTCGGCATTCTGGGTCTGCCGCAGACGGGTCGCCTGCGCAGCGTCCTTTTGGGCTCGCAGCTGAAGGGCATGAAGATGGCCACGGTGCGCAGCAGCAGCAGCAGAGGCGAAGCCGCCTTTGTCGATCAGAGAGACCGCGGCTCCTGCGATGCACAAGTGGTCCTTACCCAACTCTGTGCGTTGGATGAGGGCAGCTGCGAGTGCCGTGTCTTGCCGCCAAATCGCCCGCGAGATCGATCGCATCGTGGTACTACGTGCCGCCGCGACGTGCTGCCCCTTGATGCCCCCAGGGAGGCTGGTGAGGTAGTTGCGGGTGAGTCTGGCAGCATTATTGATGTCGGCCTTCATGATGTGCAGTAGTTGCCCGGCAGTGCGGCCCTCCGTGCGGGACAACGAGCGCAAGAGGTTGTAATGCTTCTGAAACTGCGGCACCTCGAAAACGAAGTCAGGGATGCTCTGGCATTCCCCCTCTGTGGCTACATGAAGCCGAAGACGTAGTGATACTATACCGTGGTCGCTCATCCTCTGGTCGCTGAGCTCCATCGCTTCCTGGTCGACGTGCAACAGCACCTCAAGGTTGGGGATAGCATGCGAAGGCAAGCTGGCGAAGGCACGGTCGATGCGGGTGGACGTGAGAGAGCGCCTATCGAACCGTGTGGGGCGACTGTTCTCAACCTCAACGATGTCCGAAAACAGCCGCCGCCAAAATGCCTGCTGATGCTGATCTCCTGCACGCGTTGGGAAGGAGAGCTGATTCGTCTGGTCGCCCGCGGGGGCCGCCATGACCAGCGGGGCAGGTTCCACGTGGGACGCCGGCGGCTCGTCGTGGATGTTGAAATCGCCGATGGCCACGAAGAGACGCTGCATGGGGGCCTTGATAGCCCACCGCTGGTATTGGCGCCAGCACGAGGCTACAAGGTGTCGCTGCGCGTGGTCCAAGTCGCGGTTGTGGACGTTCAAGATCACCAGGTTGCAGATGCTGTCGGCGAACACCTCCAACAGGTGGACGCGGCCGGGGACAACCTGACGGTGAACGTGAATCACTGGATTGCTGTCAGGCACAATGCCGATGGCGGGCGGCAGCGACGGAGCCCACGAGCCCTGGGACGGAGTGGCTTGACGTTCAGCTGACGGCTGTGCAGCTACTTGTGAGGGGCCGGGGGGCGTCTCGGAAACAAGTGGGGGAACCTCATTTCCTGGCAGAGCGTCTGGAGCTCCACTGTGGTCACCTTCCGCCGCAATCGCCAGGAAGTCGGAGTCGCCCTGTGTGGAACTCAATGCGGAGGGGGAGGGCGAAGACGAGGAGGGAGATGAAGACGAAGCGGAGGACGGAGCAGATGGTGTGCCGGGCGGGCCCGACAGGCCGGCGGAGTCCGCCAGATCCACCTGAACCACATGACGGTCAGAAGGAACGAGCAGTGCAACTCCTCCAGCTCCAGGGGCGGCGCACCCGCTGAAGAAAACAGTATAGTCATATGGAGTCGAAGCCATCAGACGACGCAGGCGCTTGGCAATCCCATGCACCTCCTGGACCGCAACGACAGCCTTCTGCTTGAGGTACGTGGAGAGGACCTTGAGCTTCTTACGCCGGCGAGCGGGGCCCCCGCAGACGAGTCCCCGAGCATTCCAGGACACTATGTGGAGGCCGCGATCCGACGATGCCAGAGAAGTCCACGGTGTCGAGGTGGTGTTGCCCCCACGTGATGCCTCTGTCATCCGCGAAGATGGAATCGAACTCCTTGACCAGCCCGGGCTCGTCCAAGCCCTCCACGGCCACCAGCTGCTCGTTGAAAACCAGCTTGGTCGCGACATCAGCGGAAGCGCCCGCCTCCAGCTTGACCAGGGGCGATCCGTTGAGGAGGATTCTGCTTTTGGGTCTGCGCCCCACAAAAGACTTCTGAGGGTGCCATTCCTGTAGAAGTCGGTGGAGTCGTCGAGTCTGGAGCTCAGTGCGAACTTGCTTCGGGCTCCGGTCCGCATTGATGCAGATAGGAACGTTCTGCCCCGTGGCCGCCAAAGCGGCGAAGGATCTCCAGGTGCCTCCAGGAAGTTTAAGATGACGTGCGAGAGCCGCTGAACGGGGCGAAGTAGTGTCCTTGCCACTAAGAAGCTGAATGTGGAACTTCCGCGAGGGCGCGTCGCCGACCACCGATGCCACGTCCACGGCGAGGCCGGCATCGGCAATCCAGGGGCCGATGGCCTGCCGAACGGCTGCGGGGGCAACAAGTTCGGGGGCGCCGATGGCGTAGACGGAGGGGCCAGGAGGCCTGTCCCAATCCGCCAGGGCCAACAAACCCATCGCGGGAAGCTGGGCTTCGGCCATTGCGAGCTGTCGACGTACCTCTTCGGCCGACGCTGCCGTGGCGGCCTGGGCCGCTTCGCTCGCCGTGAGGCGCTGCCGGATGTCGACCATCTCCTGCTCGGAGGCTTCAAGGCGCCTGTTGACGGTGCGCTCGATGGTCGAGATGGTCCGCCCGATCGACTGGACGGAGGCTTCGGCGAGGAGGAGGAGGAGGAAGAGGAGGAAGAGGAGGAGGAGGAGGAGGAGGAGGAGGCTCGAGGAGGACGAGGAGGACGAGGAGGAGGAGGAGGGGGAGGAGGAGGGGGAGGAGGAGGGAGGAGGGACGAACATGGAACATCGATCAAACATAAGAGCGATTTTCCTTGGGCGGCCCCTTTGACCTGCGAGGCGTCGACGGCGTGATGGCCCCATGTCTTCTGCTCAATCACGAAGTGCACTCCCTCCGCGTCGTAATGCGCGGCAATCAGCGCGCGCGGATCGGCCTTGCACTCGCGCCCCCCCAGCGCGGCCTCGCGTCGGCTGAAACTCGGCGGCGCCATCCGCGCGTTCCACCGCGCCGCGCGCGGAGCAGCAGCAAGATCAGGTGCATCATTCCTCGCGGGCAGCAGCAGTCTCTCCCAGCTGCAGTTCCGCGCCCAGTCGCGCGACTTTGCTTTGAACACCTTCTGGGAGTAGAGTTGCTTGAGCGCTGCCTCGTCGCCGCCCATCGCCTGGGCCTGGTCGGCGGTCTGGCCGCCCCGTCGCCTCCCGTCGCCGCCTCGTCGCAGCTCGTCGCCTGGGCCCGGTTGTCGGTCTGGCCGCCCGGTCGCCGCCTCGTCGCCGCCTCGTCGCCGCCCGTCGCCGCCCGTCGTCGCCGCCCCGTTGCGACCCCCCCTCGAGCCCTCCAATCCTTAGCCGTTTCTGCAGTGGCGGCTCCACCCCCTGGGAAGAACGCGGAGAAGTGCAAGTCTTGCTACCCGGTGCGCGCGCGCGCTGGCGCGGAGATCCACGGCAACTTCATCTCCGGCCAACGCAGCTCCCACATGCACGGTCCATGCATGATCCATGCCGGCCAATGGCCCCATGCAACATGGAGTCATCGACAAGCAAACCAGCATAACTTCTGCATGTGTTATCCTATCACATGCGAATCCACGCTGGCCTAGTTGAGCGGAAGCAAGTCGAATATTTCCTATGAACAGTCAGCGGGCAGGCACCAGCTCACTAGACCGGCAAGCCGAGGGCTGGTTCTTCTCAGCCTGCCCCCTTCGCAGGGCGCCGGCGTTTCTGCCGTGCTCGGGGGCGTTGGCACCCGCAGCCGTATATAGTATTGAAGGCGATGTTAGGACCACTCCCAATGCTAGCAGTCGCCTGGCGAGCGTCTCCGCTGGCTGAGTCGTCTCGTCCACGGCATCGCGCGGACAGGGGCCCAATGTTCCACCGCCCGGTCGACCTGCTCCAGGAGGAAGTCGTTCATCAGGTTCACCACCTCCACGCGGCCCCGATCTACCGCATGGGGAATGGGGGCGCCCTGGCCGGCGCGGTAACAGTCGGGGTGGCTCTTAACGTAGTCGATCGCCGATTCCATCACCTGAGCGCGGGCATTAGGCACCCGCGCAAGATCGCGCGGCGCGAGCCCGGTAGCTGCGTCAGGATTGCCAGGCCTCGTGAAATGATGAACGCGCGTCTGTGTTTCCACTTCCACCTGTGCCTGCTGGAATTCCGCACCCACCAGTTCTCTTCCACGCGCTTCGCAGTTGCGCGGCCGCGCGTCGCCAGACTCCGCCCCCGCGCCCATCGGGATCACGCCGTCGAAGATGGCCGCCGCGCCCTCGCTGGGCAAGCCCAGCGCGCCGTCAAAAACAACGGACACTCCGCGGACCCGCCTGCGTCTGAGCACCGTGGAGCCGCCTCTCAGCGGCTGCCAGCGCGGCCACCAGCGCCCCAGCGAACCGCCGCGCCTTGGCCGCCGCCAGCGTTGCTCGCTTCTGCCGGCGGCCGCCCAACTTGACCGACCCCTCCAGGTGGACGCGCCTGCGATTGCCTTGGCGCCGTCTCCCCGGCCACCGCAGCTCCGAGAAGTTGCCCGGCAAGTGCGCGCTCTTCCTGTGCGTCGAGCAGCGGTCCGAACGATGCGCGAGGGGTCGCCCAGGCGCCGACCCGCGCAGCGTGGGCTCTGATCTGATCCAGCTCGCGTCTGACGTTGGCCGCCATCAGCAGGTCGCGGCCCAGCCTGCGCCCCTCGGGCGGGAAAGCGCCCGGCGGGGCCTGGGCCCAGCGCCGAGCGCCCGCCGGGCGCGGGTCGCCGCGCCACGGCCAACGAAGCACTCGCGCGTCGCCCAGCGACCAGCTGCGCCTCGAGGAATGGCCCGATGCAGCGGGCCGAGTTCCGGCGCGCCTCCGGTCTCTGGCCCAGGCGAGCCCTCGGCCTCCCGCGCGCCGCTGGCCGCGGCCACCAGCTCCCCGACCAGCTCCGCCCGAGCGCCGGCCAGGCTCGGCCAACGCTTGCGGACGCCGCTGGCTCGGCCCGCGGGGGCTGGCAGCCGGCTGCCCGCCTGCTGGGCCGCGACTCGGTCGGCGGCGGCAGCCGCGGCGCGGCAACTGGCCTCCGCCCAGGCTGGCGGCGGCCCTGGCTGAGGCAGCGGTCGGGATCGTGAAAGGGCGTCTGCTGGTTGAAGCGAGCTCCGATCCAGACTAGAACCGCGTGGCAACGAGTGCTCAACAAGTACGGCATGATCGATCGCAGTCGACGGTCTAGTTCTAGCGAAGATGAGCGCCCCTTTCCGAGCGCCCCTGCACGCGCGCGGCTGTCGACGCCGTTCGAGCGCGGCCCCCGCGCTAGCCCGTGCGCTCGAAGGAATGCCCCGAGCTTGCCCCGAGAGGTCACCCATTGCGTCGTCGATCTGCTTGCCCGCGGGGCCCTCGCTCAAAACCTTCTGGATGTCTTGGGGGACTCGTCGCATGATCTCGCCCCTCAGGGCCCTCATTTCTTGTGGGGTGATGCGGCCATGCTCTGCGCATCCCCCTCCCGCTGCACTCCCCAACCGAAGCTCGCAAGGGCCTCGTTCATGTCGTCGACGGGCCCGCGCATCCGAGCAGGCGCCAGCGCCTGGTCCATCTCGTTCCAGTCGAGCCTCTCGCGTTCCCCTGAGCCCCCAGCCTGAAGAGCGCCCTCGAGACCTTCGCGGGCCCCGGCGGAGCCGGGCCCGCGCGAGCCCTCGGTCGCGTCGCTCGTCGAGACCTCGGCGCCCACGGGCAAGCGGACACGAGCCGCGCCTAAGGTGCGGGGGGCGGATGCGGCGAACGGCGCGTCTCTGACATCAGCAGGGATCTCTACCAACTCAAACTCATTCTTCAAGATCTCCACCCAAGTGAAGGAACGATGGCAGCAACTGAATATCTCACGACGATGACTTAACGGATGCACGCAGCTAGCGAGAAACATCCTGATCATTTCTTTTGTGATCTTTTCGCTCCCAAGAATCTCCGAATGGACCGAGGCGAGGATCCGCCGCTGGAGCGGCGGGCTGCCGACCTCGCCCGGCCCGTCTCTCACCTCGCCCCGAGCGGGGCAGCCCGGCAGCCTTCCGAG
Organism: Prorocentrum cordatum; assembly: GCA_963575745.1. Taxonomy (NCBI): domain Eukaryota; class Dinophyceae; order Prorocentrales; family Prorocentraceae; genus Prorocentrum; species Prorocentrum cordatum. The sequence continues at coordinate 931,642 of CAUYUJ010017837.1, forward strand.
CCCACTTGGCCCGCTCGCTCGTTGATCTCGCCGTCGCGGAGCCTCTTGCGGCGCGCGCCGCCCGAGAACGCCTGCGCCGTCAAAGGGTCGACCAGGTCGTTGCCCTCCCGCGCCCTGCCGGCGGGCGCGGCGAGCTCCGCGCCCAAGGGCTCGGAGGGGCCTTGCGCCCACTCGCCCGCGGGATGCTCGCGTTCGTCTCCTGGCAAAACTTCGCGCCTGTTGGCGTCGCCCACCCCCCCGGCCGCGAGCGCCACGCAGTTGCCGTGGTCTGGGTCAGCAGCGAGCCCCCCTAGCTGGCGGCCCTGCCGCGGCCGCCCGACAACATCCCGAGACTTCGTGCCCTTCGGCCTCTTCGCCTGGTAGAAAAAGGTTTTCAAGTCGCACGCGGGGCCCCTTTCTGCTCGGGCGGCGACTTGAGCCACGGCGACTTCAACTCCTCGCCCGACGGCTGCTGCAGCCAGGCAAGACGCTCATCGGTGGCGTTCTGAGGCCTCCTACCCCGGATCAGGCGGCGCCAATCCTGGCCGCGCTACACGGCGAACCAGCCCGGCGCCAGAAGGCAGCCGGCCCCTTGTCGCGGGGCACCCCCGAGGCCGGGACGAGGGCCCCCATCCCGCGGGCGAGCCGGTCACTGGCCACCGCCAGCTCGATGTCCTGCGAGACGCGGCGGCGCCTCCTCGGCAAAGCCCGAGGGCCGAGCCACGGGCGCCAGACGGCGATCGATGTAACTGACGCATTCGGCGAGCTGCCTGCCCGCGAGGTGGTCGGCCAGGTCGCGGCCGGGCCCGAGGGCCCTCATCTTCGCGCGTTCGGGCTGGGCCTCCGATGCATGCGCCGGCGCGTCCGCCGACAACTCCCCGGCACGCGCGCCCCAACCAAGCCGAACATCAGGGCGGGGTCGTCACTTGCGCGCGACGCCGGGGGGGGCAACCGATTGCGCGGCCAGCGCCTGTGCCCGAGCAAGTCCTCGCGTCGGCCATGCGTCGCTCCCGGCCGCGCGGCAGAGCTCCAACGCATCTGGATAAAGGTTCCTCGCCGCCACCCGCCGCGCAGGAGACCGGCGGAGGCCGGGGCGGGCTGCCGCCGCCCCGGGGCACGCGCGCTCCCTGCAGGAGAAGAAGGGGACAAGCGCGTTCGTGAGGTGGCGGGCCCTCTCAGCCAGTCGCAACTGCTGCCGGCCCTTCGGGCCGGCCTGTTCACGAGCTGCACGCGCCGCCGCGCCCGCGAAGGGCGGCGGCGCGGTGGGGGGCCTCTCAGGATCTGATGAGCCGGACATCTCACTGCCCATGGTAAACTCGCGCAGTAAAGTCGCACTGCGGTGCCTATGCCAAAAATCTCCCAAACGGCATGCCCATGAGGATCCAGCCTGGCGGGGCGTCTGGCGCCGTGCACGGTGCCAGACGCCCCGCCGTCCAGGGGGCGCGCCCGCGGACGAGGCGGCTTCGTCGAGGCCCCTCCTTCTTCTGCTTATTTTACTTATTATTATTATGATTATTATTATTCTTGCCTTTGCCCGTCGAGTCGTGCGCGCCTGCCCCCGCGTCGGCCACCTGCGCGTGGCCCGAGTCGTCGGGGCCGACTGCCGCTGCTCCTCGCTGCTTGATCTTCGACTCGAGCGCCTCCAGCACTGCGATGTAGGCCGCCGCCGCCCCGGTCTCGAACTCGCCCCCTGCGAAACCACGGCTGCTGCAGGAGTCGACCAGGCCCGGGAGGGGCCGGGCTGCCTTCCACGAGCCCTGGTTGATGGCCACCTGTTCCAGCGCCTTCATGATCTGGACCAGCTGCCCGTGCGCCTCGTCGAATATCTCGTTGTCCATCTACTCCATCACAGCCACGAGCATCGCGTGCGTCTTCTTCAGTTCGTAGAGCTTGCCCCACAGGATGCGCCTCGTCCCGTGGTCCAGGTAGGTCTACGCCATGCCGCGCTGTACTCCGAGGGCCCTCTGGACCTCTCCTCTGAAGGCCCTCGCCACCCGCAGGGGATGATGCTTGACCCTCCTCCTCAGACGTCGCATGCTCCTCGCGGCTTTGCCGGCGCTGCCCAGGCCACCAATCGCCTCGTCCTCGTCGGCCGACGACCCGGCCTTGCCCTTGCCCGTCGCGACCCGCTCGAGCACCTCCAGCATACTGAGCTGCAAGAGGCTCTGCGGCCTGTTCGGGTCGAGGCCGGCCGCCGCCGCCGCGGCCCCCGCCGCCCCTTGGCACGCGCGGCCACTGCCACTGGCCCCCCGAGAGGCGGCCGGACGCGGCGGCGCCTCCTCGTCGCTGGACGAAAGCTGCCGGCGCCGCTCGCTCCTGCCGGCGGCGGCTCGTCCTGACCGCATTCCCTCTGCACCGACCGGACCTGGCCGACGGCCCACCTCGGACTCGGAGCACCTTACTCGTATGGCGCTCTCAAGCCCGTGCCTTTTCACTACGCGTGTCAACGTTTCGCCCCTGCTGGGGCTCGTCAGGACTCGAATGAAAATGGCAGCGGCATGCGAACACAGCAAGTGCATCTTCGAGCTATCGCCCTCGGCGGCCAGCTCGGTCTGGCGCAGCCATCTCGCAGCCCGCGCTATAAGCGGGTCGAGCCCCGGCAGAGCCACGCCAGCCGACCCAGCCCCCGCGCCCGCCCGCAGGCCAGCAGCGGCCGGGCCTGCGTCGGCGTCCTCGGTCGAGGTGAAGAAGCCGCCGCCTGCCGTTGCCAAGCCAAGATGCTGCCTCTCCAGTTCGAACTCGCGCTCTCCGAAGTGCATGCGATCGTCCACCCATGGCTCGGGCTGCTCCTCCTTGGAACTCCTCTTCGGCACCACTACGCAGCCGACGTGCACGACGGCTCTACTGCGGTCGGTCACGACCGCCTCGTACGCAGCTCCGCTCACAGCTCTGACAGCGAACGCCGGGCCAGTCGACGAGACGTGGTTCTCGTCGCACTCAATCCCTCGGCCTCCCACGTTGACGGCTTGCCTCCTGCCGCCTTCGCCCCCCACGATGCGAGCGAAGGCCAAGCGGCCTGGGGCCCACGCCATGGTATTTGAACCCGCGCCGCTGCCTGAACCAGCAGCTGCGCTTGAGCCCCCCCCCTTTCCCCAACCTGTCTTTGCCGCCTCCCGCCAGCTAAACTGCATATTTTGGCCCCCGGGGGGCCGAATATGTCCATATCCACCGCCTGCCGAAGTCCCCGGAAATTGATCCTCCAGGTGGTGGTCGTGTATAAATTCCCGCCTCGGAAGCGTCGGCTGCAGGCAGCTGCGGAGCGGCAGCGGCGGTGGCGGACAGCGAGGGGAGGAGTCGGGACTCCTGGGGCCGCGCGCTGGAAAAATCACGCCGTCTTGAATCTCAGGCGGCCGTGCGGGGCGATCCGGGCAACCCCAGAACGCTCTCAGCAAGGCGCGCCCGCTGGAACGCATCCCGAGGCTGGACAACAGCCGAGAGGCCCTGGAGCCTCGATGTCACATGCCCCTCATGGTGTGGCGGCGCGCACAAAGGGGCAAGGAGACAGGGGAAAGCAACTTAGAAGAGGGCAGCTCCTGAAGGCGCCGGCCCTACATCCACACACAAGGCCCGCGCCTTCTGAGGAGCGAGGGTGCTTCCAAGAAGCCTTCCCCACGAAGACGCGCGACCACGAACCGTCAGGGCGATGCTTGGGAGCCGCCGTGTCTTCATGCCAGACGGAACCGGCAAGTGTGAAGGGGCCCTGGGACACACAAATAAATGCACACAAATAAAAATATGCCCATATTTTCGTATATTTTCTGGGTTTTTGTCTTCCCCCCCACTTCCCATATTTCCCCATATTTTCTGGGGGATCGACGATTAATTGTGTCTGTGTGTTTTTCCCCCTCCTGAAAGTGCTGGGCAAGCCAACGACGACGGGCGCGGAGGCGCGGGGCCGGGGACCGCGCCCGCCCTGCGCCCTCCGCGCAGGGGGGGCTCCAGAGATCAGGGAGCGCCCAGAGGGGTCCGCGCCCCCTCCCCTCCTCCTCCTCCTCCTCCTCCTCCTCCTCCTCCTCCTCCTCCTCCTCCTCCTCCTCCTCCTCCTCCTCCTCCTCCCTGCCCCCTTCGGCGCGTGGCCGAGGGGGGGCGGCAGCCGCGGCGGCGGCGGCGGCGGGCCTGGGGAGGAGCGGCGTGGGGCCGGCACCGAGGCACTGCGCCGCGGGGGCCCCCAGGCGTCGAAGGAAGAGGGCCTCGAGGCGCAACCCGTGCGGTCGTCCCACCCGCCTCGCGGGTACATCTGCCTCTCCTTTGAAGGGGCCAGGGGCACACAAATAGACAGACACAAATCCCAGGATTTCCGATATGTCTCCACATTTTCTTGACGCTTGTCTTCCCATCCGCTACCCATAGTTTCAGGATTATCCTGGGTGTCGACGATTATTCGTGTCTGTGTGTGTTTTCCCTCCTGACCCTCGGTGGTTACAAAAGAGGATCCTCAGGGATTGGGCCCTAAGGAGAGGAAGGGATCCAAGGCTGGACTTGCACTGTTCGAGGCACCTCGCCCTTAGGACCCCATCCCTCAGGGCCCCATTTTGGAGCCATCGAGTGAGCATTCAAGGGGCCCCAGGACACACAAATAAATACACACAAATAAAAGGATTCCCCATATTTTCATATATTTTCTCGGTTTTCGTCTTCCCCCCCACTTCCCGCATTTTCCCATAGTTTCTGGGGAGTCGACGATTGATTGTGTCTGTGTGTGTTTTTCCCCTCCTGAGGTAAGGGGGACGAAGTTTCGAAGTTCGAGGTGTAACGTTTGCGGTGGTCCTCGGCGGCTTTCCAGCCTCGGGATGCCTTCCAGCGGCGGCGCCTCGCCGAGAGGCGTCTGGGGCTGCTGGGACCGTCCCGAACGACCGCCAGAGGCCGAGCTATGACCCGAAAGCTAGGGGGACCTCGACCATGAAGCTGGAACGCACACATGGCGAGTTCCGGAAACCCTTCACCCAACAATGTTGCCATCTGTTGGGAGGTCGGTTTTTGCTTCCGCTGGCTTCCGCCGGGATTCCGCCGGCTCCCGCCAGCGCAGCCGCCCCGTTTTTTTCTTCCGCCGCCTTCCGCCGAGGAAGAGATGGCAACTCCTTCGATCCACGAAGGCAGAGCCCTTTTCGAAACGCCTCACATGGCCGGATTCGCGGGCGGAACATCCGGAGGCCAGCTGCTGAATACACAGGTGGAGGCCCTGCGTGCCTGGCCAAAGAGGGGCCGAGCCCCGGAAAGACGGGGGGCCACGTGTGCTCCCGGCTCTTGCGCGGGCCGGGCGCGTCATGCGCATCCAGCTTCCCGGCAGACGCCCAGAGGTCCGTGCGGATGTCGTCGGTCGCGCGCTGGACCACCCCTGGCGCGGGGAGCGCGCCAGGGGCGGCGCCGGAGGCGCCGCCGAACGGGCCCAGCGCCGACGCGAGACACGCGCGCACCTCTCCGAAAGTGTATGCTTTGGCAGCTTTCCCTCGCGAGGGGGCACAGGAGGGGGACTGGCCCAGAGGGGGCAACCTCGACCTGGAATCGGCGATACATCGCCGATCGATCGGCGACAAGCCCCGCACGGTCCTCTGGCCATCGCTCGGACGTCCAATCTCTGTGCATTTTTCGGTTTCGCGCGTGTTTCTTTTTTTTTTTTGGGGGGGGGGGGGGGGGGCAAAATGATCAGGGATGTTCCTCGAGGGTCCTCGCCGAGAGAAAAATGCACACGTCGGAGCGATGCCAAGTCCTGGGCAACTTGGGGCTATGGGTCCCCCACCCGCGATGGATGGACGATCGGGGGTTCGATTCGTCCCCCCCCCTCGGGGATCTTCTGACCCGGGTCAATCCAGACCCGGGTCAGCAGGAAACCAAAAACTGCAATGCAGGAAAAAAAAAACTGCAACGCAGGTCCTCGCAAACCCGGGTCAGCCAATACGCGCGGCCGCCTCGCGGCCACGAGCGGCTCCCTAACCCGGGTCAGCCAGAGGGGGTCTTTGCAGGATCCTGCAGGATCCGGCGCCGTGGCTGACCCCCGTTTGCACTGACCCCCGTCTCGAGGCTCGTGACTCCCCCCCCCGAGCCCGTCCCCCACGTGTCGCTGCCCCCGATGCGAGCGGCTCCCGGGCCATAACCTGAGCCTCTGGCGGCCGCTCGGAACGATGCCTGCCCCAGGACGCTCCCGACGAGGGGCAGCTCATGGAGACCACCCTGGGCCTCGAAAGCTTTCGAACGCTTCTCCCCCTCAGCCTATCCTTAGGTCGGGCCTGTCCCCCTACAGGGGGATTTTCTACGAAAAATGCAAAATACACAAAAAATAATCGAAAAAATAGTCCCAAAATTGTCTGGGGATTTTTTTTTGAATATTTGTTGACCCTCTTGGGGTATTTTTGGGGTATTTTTTCTTTTCGTCGAAAATCCCCCTGTAGGGGGACAGGCCCGACATAAGCCTATCCGCCACTCAGCCTGTCACCCGCCGTATCGTGGCTCCTGGTCCTTGGGGGCCGCCGCGGCGCCCGTCAGGCGCGACACGCCGCCGATGCGCTCGACTCGCACCGTCTCCACGCCGGACGTGCGCTTGCGCGCGCGCGTGGCTGGCCGCCCGCTGGCCAGACTGCCCGGCGAGCACGGCGGGGGCTTGCCGAGGCACACCTTCCACGGCCTCGCCGACGAGGCGGCGCTGCTGGGCCTGTCGGTGGCGCGCACGCCCGGCTTTCCGACCGCGGCACGGTTCGTGTCAATCGGGGCGGCGCTCCTGGAAATTCAGCCTCTGGGGGCTCTAGGGAGCCCACAAAGGACGTACGCGCCCAGCTATGTACATGAACACGGCCCCCTGACCCGCGAGACCTGCCGCGCGATACGAACATTCGCGCAATGCGAACCCTCGAAACCAGCGTGGATTCATGTACATGTACGTCCTTTTTTCCCTCCGGAGGCTCGTGCTCGGGCCCACGGATGATCAGAAATGGACCCGCGGCGAAAAACAGTCCCCGGGGAAGGGGTCGGGACCCCTGGGGACGCGCATTGGAAAACCCACATCGACGGACGTCCGGGAACGGGGTGGCCGTTCGGGGAGGCGGGAGGCTTCCGAGAAGGCGGGGGGCAGGGTGCTCTTCCGAAGCCCCAACGGCCCTCTCGAGAAGCGACTGCCCAAAGATGGGGTCATGAGGGATGGGGGTCCTCAGGATAGGGAGTGGACCACGGGGTGCACCTTCCCTGTTTGAGGTTCTCGCCCTGAGGGCGCCATCGCTCAGGGAACCCGCCTTGCAAAACCGCGGACGGAAGGCCGCCGCCCTCGCGGCCCTCGCGCCCAACCCCCTCTCGCTGCGCGCCCGCCTGGCCTGGCGGGCGAGCCCCTGCGCTTCGCCTCCGAGCTTGCCGTGGCCCGCAGCGGCGACGCGGAGCGCCCGAGCGAGCACGAGCGCGAGCGCGGCGGCGGCCCCGGGGAGCTCGGCGGCGACTCCGCGGGCCGCACGGGCCGTGGCCCTGCGACACTCGCGGGCGAGCGCCCCGGCGGGGCGGCCTGCGCCTGCGCGCTCGCCCGCCCGCTGCCCTCCGCCCCCGGCGCGCCCGGCGCGCCGGCCTCGGCTCCTGCCGCGGGGGCAGGCAGGTCGGAGCGCCAAGCCAATGGGAGTGCCACGCCTGCTGGACGCGCCCGTCCGCGCAACGTGGCCGAGCAGACACGGCGCGCTTGCACGACGGGCGAGTGGGCATCGTGCGCAAGGTGAAGGACGGCGCGCGCATCACTGGCACCCCTTCTGTCCCTCTCGAACCAGGCGCTGATGACGACCGCGGTGTGCCCCCCAAACCTCTCGCTGGGCTCGCTCCGACCAGGAGTCCTCGGGAGAACCTGGCCGTGGCGACGAGGGCCCTCCCCGGAGGCCCCAGACAAGCGGCAGCGAGGGACGTGCATCGGCACTTCAAGCATCCGACGATGCAAGTTTTCCATGCGCGGCCCAAGAGGTCCCGACCCCTCCCTGGGGGGCAGCCAAATCCGCCATGGATCCAATGGTGACGCGCCCGGCAGCCGACATCGCGCCCCAGAGGGCAGAAATCGAGGCAGAACGCCCGGATCGCAAAAATCCGCCGACCCTGTCGGCGTGTGTGACGGGCTTCTCCGTTCGAGTCGTCGTCGCCGTCATTCGTTCATCGTCGACTCTGTCGTCCTCGTTCCCTGCGCTTTCCTTTCCCTGTGCCCGTCGCCGCTCCTCGTTCCTTTTCTGGACTCTCCTCCTCAAGCGAGGCAGCCAAAGCGAAATTGGGCAAAGTCGTCATAGACTCGCTGTCTTGTTTGGTTCAAGGTTTTTGATTCAAGTTGTTTTGTTGAAAATCCAAATCTTGTACCCTAGTTGCCCCTCACATTCCACCATGTCTTCTCCGCAGCCTGGTTCGGCGTCGCATGCAGCCGCCATCGTACCGTCTCGCGCACCAGGCACTCCCATTGGCAAGCTGCTGAACCCGTTCATGAAAAAGCCGCGCCCCAAGTGCTCGGACTCCGCTCTTTCGCCTCTGCTCCCGAAGGATGGCTACCAGAAGATGGAGGATGACCAAGATCAGGAGGAGGAGGAGGAGCTGATACCAGGACCACGCGAACAGTTGATCTTCGACGGAGTGGTAGAGGACAGTGTTTTTTTTGGCTCGCGGCTCCAAGGCAATTGTCAGGGAGCGGACGCAGCGTCCGGGATGCGGCACGGAACGAATTTGCGGAGACAGTGATGTGGGAAGGGGGCAAATTACCGTGGCAGGTATCGCGGGTCTCCTTCGGAAGGAGATGGCGCCAATGACAAAGGCGATTCAGGACCTCCAGAAAGGTTTCGGGAACCTCGACGTGCGTACGTCCTCCCTCGCAGATTCGGTGGACGCCCGGCTGAACTCCGTAGAAAAGAGCATCGACATCACTGAAGTTCAGATTGACAAGCTCGAGAACGTTGTCAAGCTGATTTCGGAGAAGAGCGACGCCTCCCACACCCCACACGACCCCCCAGAAGGCTTCAGGTAACAATGGCTTGTAGGGCGGGGGGGGTGATCAACAAGCGGAGCATCACAGCGGTGGTAGGACGTCTCGACTCGCTCGACTCGCTGGAGGCGGCCACCGCGTGGCCTCGTGACAAACTTTCCTCGCTCCAGAGTCTAACAGTCTGAAATGACTCTGGTAGGTCATATTGCATCCATTTCCATGTCGAAAGAATACGATATGGGGTGTGGATGGGTAAGATAAGAGAAGATCGATGTATCGGTCTTTCCAGCACATAGCGAATACCAAGTCAGGTATCCGGGCAAATAGGGCGCGCGTGCCTTGAGCCATAAGGCACCGACGCGCAGGCTACACTCCCGTTTACATATAACATCTCCCACTACCCTTAGAGTCGGGAGGGGAGGAGACGGATAATAAAGCCGCGCAGTCGCTAGGCTCTCGACAGGCGCGCGACAGCTTGCACGGAAAACAGTGCGCGCAGTCTTGTCTACCACCAGACTGAAGGGCGAGATTATTCGCAGGCGAGTTTCCTCGCAAAACTTCTCCACGCATTCGCAGGACAGCCCCTTGGATGGCCAAGGGCTATCGGCCCGGCTAGAGGTAAGCCAAACAGGCAATTCCCCTCCGGGCAAAAGGTATCACGGCAAAGAGCCTGGACCAAGCTGAGCAGGCTCGTTGCCAAGCGTGAAAAGTATGGCTCGTTCCCGGGCAAGCAAGAGGGCGCCTTCATAATAGGCGCCCGTGCTGGCAAGCTGGACCGCAGGGGCAACAAGGACAGACTAAAAATGATTCGACTTAGGCTTTGTTTTGTCCTCAGGGCCCCGAAAGGGAACAAACTGCTTCACGTCATACTTAAACGACTGAGTACCTGACATTACTTCCAGAAGCAACTCCCGATCAATACTCCCCTGTGTATGCCCCTCTGCGGTCATGTCCCTAGTATCACACCACTGCACGTTGTGCAATATACCTATATCCATGAGCTCGCGCATCCAGCTGATATGTCCTAGCAAAAGTACGTTCCGTCAGTATCTTGAGATCTGTGCTAGATAATGACTTATATACAGACTCGGCGTCTATCGTAAGGGATACTTTGATAGCTAGGCCTCCAACTTCACGCATATCCCGTAGTTGTCGTGGAGCAAGGGCCCGGCTTTGAGCTCGTGGAGGGCGATGAGCGTGGGGTAGCATGCATCAAGGCTGTGTGCAGCTGCGAGTGCCTCCGCGGCGTAGCTGGATCTCACCTGCAGTCGGTGTGACTTGCATAGTCCGTCGCAAAGGTAAACGACGGATTTGCCTTGGGGCGAGTTTCCTCGCCTTAATACGTTAGCCCCGCGAATGCCGTAGCCCTTGGTTTCATCGTCCTCCTCCCCGGTGAGTTTCCGATGCCCCGAATCACTGTGTATGTATACTTCACCAGTCGGTTTCATCCGAGGGAAGGTGATGCGTTTCGGGCTGCGGATCAGCTTTCGCGTCGCAGCGTTCAGTCGCCTGACTTGTAAGTTGGCAGGCTCTTGGATCTTCTGGAGAGACACCACATACACCATGAGCCAGACTTGAGTAAGGAGGGCATAGGCGAGAGCTCCTCGCAGGCTAACGAACATGTCGGCAATGAGTTTGGTAGCATTGGCGTCTGCCGCCGCTCCCGTGAGTTCAGGATGTGTGATAGGACGTAGCTGTTTGATGTATTCGTCCTGGTCCATGATCACATCCCCTTGTTCGTTCTTCGTGTAGCGGACGGCACAGTTAGTGTTGGAGTGTTTGTTGAGCTTGCACTTACCAAACACCTTTTCGACACGTTGTACGTAGTCATCTACGTTTTTTTCTAGGCCTGTCATATTGATGTCGTCGACGTGTTTTGTTGTTAGTGGATCCTGACTGAATTCAAATTCAGGATCGTACCTTGTCGGTCAAAGGCCTATAGCTCGAGTGGTCGTGCGAAGCTTGAGAGAGAACGCTCTTGGGGCGCCCTTCGCGCTGGCCCCTGGCTTCAGGCACCCGAGGCAGTGTCGGCTTTCATCGTGAGAAGAGAAGCCTGGAAGGGTGCGAAGCACCTGGGCGCTTCCCGGTGGAAGTGCGAAGCAAACCATGCGAGCCCCCTCGCCGGTGGCATGGGCAAGTTCCTCATATGTCAGACCTTTGAGGAACGCTTTGTCCATGTCCATAGATGCCAAGATCCATTCTGGATGACACGCAGCTTCACTCGCCAGAAGCCTCTGGGATTGTCGGCGGGCAGTTCCCGAGAAAGTTTCCACATCGAAAGCTTCCGTGTCCATAAACCCACGGAGGGCAAGTCTGAGACGGATGGTTTTAACATGTTCGGTGCACATTTTTACAAACTTCCACTTGTATACGTATCTTGATGTCATAATGTTGGAATCTTTTGACAGGTCGTACATTTCGAAACATCGGTTGTCAAGCCAGATCTTGCGTTCGGTGTACAAAGCTTCACTAACCTCTTTGGGATGTGCTGCTATGCCGGCTTTGCTGAGTAGGTCATCTTCCTTAACTACCACAACACGTTTAGCAGCCGATGATACGTATACTCTCATCGTTGCGACCATGTTTGGCTCGAGCTGTGCAAGTTGGGCCTGATCCAGTACGATATTTGCCATTTCTGGTGAAAAAAACCAGCTCAGCGCATGGGCCATGTTCATCACTGTCGAGAAAGTAGTCCTCGTCAGGTGTGGTCGAGCATAAGGAGACAAGACAAGGCTCTCGGTGTTCAGGCTCGTCTCCGAGCGTCTCCGACACAACAGTATCTTCCTCGTCCACTAATGCTGAGACCAAAACACATTGGTCAGGCAGCATAGGTGTTGGGACGCAGTAGAGACAGTCGTCGGTAACTGCCGTGGGATGAAGGTCCATACGCAGCTCATCATACCACTCTTCCATCATCATGGCCTCGATGTCGTGTTCCTCGCTTTCCTCGTAGATTGTAAACAGGCGACCGTCACTTGGTGATGAAGCACCTGGGGTGTCTGGAGAAGGCCTGTCTCAAGGCTGGTCTGGTCTTTCAGACGGTGTGTCCACGTGTTGATACTTGACAAGGTCGTCATGAAATCCTGGGGAAGGAGCTTGTGACGTCAGGCACTGGATGAGTCTGGAGTGAGTACTACCAGTGAGTTGAGAGATGTTCAAGCGGGTGCCTACACACTCGTAGTAGTGGAAGGTTGGGTTGACATCGCTGCCGTAGTGGATCAGCGTAGACCCGGTGGCGTACTTAACTGAAGGTAGATCGAGCACGCTCTTGGCCAGTCTCACGGCTACTACGCGCTCAAATCTGAAATAGTTTCGCGCGAGATACTGTAGTGCTAAGTGCACGCGCGGGTGGAACTTGCTGTCGTCGGAGAGGTTGAGCTTTCCCTTGTAGTCTGGGATGTAGCCGAACACTTTGGCTGGTTTCCCTGCACCCAGGTGTGCCACGTACGTGAGGACGGTTTGCATGGCCGCGTTATCCAGGCCAAGTTCCCTGGTGAGAGGGCATTCAATCTATAGCGTGTGGCGAGCATCGGGATACATTACAACTACCTCACGCGATCCAGCCTTGACGACTACGCGTCCGCTTACGGGCGCGTTACGGATCACAGGGAACGGGCCATTCCAGCCTCCATGATCGTCCTTAGTGGCCGTAGGTCGGCGATAGCCGACCAAGTCCCCAGCAGAGTATAGACGAGCACCATCTGGCGCCGTCTTGGCCCTGAGGGCACGGTTCATCTTCGCTACTGCCGTGGCTTGAGTTCTTGCTTCCAGGCTAACTTCCATCACGCGACGCTCGCGTTCGTGGCCTGACATCTCGGGGCCCTTGGGAAAAATCAAGGGTGTCGAGGCCAGGAAGGAAAGAGGGATGTCGCCCAGTGTGTGCTTGGCACGGCGATACTCTGTTGTAGAACGTGAAAGCGTTGGTGACGAAGATACCCTCGGCTAGTACTCTGGTAACTACAATGGGGATGTGGTGTCTGTTCAGCTCTTCCTCAATCACGTGTAGAGTGCCTCTAAGGATGCCATTACGCGACTCGATCGAGGTCGCGTGCTGGCCAGGCGCTCGGATACGCAGTGTCTGACCCTTATTCGCCATCATGGCCTTGGCGGTTTCGTTGTTGAGGGCACCTTCTCCGTCCGAGTACAATACTTTGAAGGGTCCATAATCAGCGATCCAACAGTAGTGGTAGGCGTCGAGTAAGGCATCGCGTTCTTTGTCTGGGATTTCTTGGCCTGCTGCCAGGCGAATACATCGGTCCATAATATGGAATATGATCCGTTTCTTGTAATACATGAGATCTACTTCGCATTCGTCAATCCAATTTCCAGGGAGGCTTACTGAAGGCAACGTGGAATTACCTGGGCGCTCGCAGGCTCTACATTCCCGACAAGTATCGCAAATTTATTTGATCATGTTTAGTCGGACACTATCCAAGCCCACCTTTTCTAGGATCAGCCTCATCTTGGGTTCCTTCGCATGATGCCACCGTAGGTGCAGTTTACGGAGTTCCTTCTTGATTACATGAGGTTTATAACTACGGAGGTTTTGTAGACTGTGTTGGAAATCAAATCTCGTCCAGTCAGGCGATCGTGGAGCCCCCGAGCCGGTCGAGGCAAGAGGGTTCCTCGTGGCTCTCCGCAGTCGGTATCCTTCGTCAACTGCATCTGGAGGTGGAGGTGCACCTTGTAAGCGGCCACGGCGGGCCGCTACCTGCAGTGGTTCGCCCGAAGACGCGGGGGGCGCGTTTCCGCTCGAAGACGCGGAAGGCGTGTTTCCACGCTCGGGCGCGTCTCGCAGTATGTCATAACTACTAGCACCAGATGTAGGACCGGCGTTCCCACAGGCGCGTGGTCGCGGTGGCCTGGCGCGAGCGCCCTGACGGCCACCCGATGCCGAGGCTTGGCCCTCACCTGGCTTGGGCAAGGGATTCCACCAAGCTCGTCCCTCTGGGCCATGATCATCTGGGAGTTTGAACGGCTCGGCAAGACGGCACTTGCCGGGCTCAGTGTCGAGGTGGTTCTTAACACCCTTGCTTCTCGTGGGGTCCCTCTGGCATGCAGGGCATGGCCAGTATACAGAGACGGAGTCGTGATACTTACACTGTGTAGGATCTCTGTTGTGGCTAGGACTGTCCTTTCGGACGTTATCGATACATGCTGGGCATGTGGCCACTTTTGGGATGACACGGTCACCAATGCGCCCCATACCCTCTCCTAGTTCAGCTTGACCAGGGAGGTCGGCAGGATAAGCATGGGCAGTTCGTGCAGGCGCGTCTCCGCGCGTGTTATCACTGGCTTTCGCCAGGTAGACGGCTTCCACAAAGGCAGACTGCAGTCGTCGAGTGTATTTCTGTGCCAGTGAAAGCTCCTTGTTGCACGGCTGTGCATGCATATGTTTGCCGTTGCACTTGAGTCGCTCGAAGGGTTTAAGAATGGCCTCGTCATTGCTGGTGATATCCGCCGGCTTCTTAATATAGTCACCAGCCGTGTCCTTAAGTCCCGTCGCACATTGGTCTATGCGTGCAGTTGTAATGTGAGGTCGGTCGGCAAGTTCTTTCCTTGGGGAAATCTCATCCACCCATGTCCCTGTGGGTTGTTCGCGTATAAACCACCTCCGTGCGTTATCTTGTGTTGCAGCTAGTTTTACCACAGTAGGTTATGTGTGGCATATCTTCGCTGTGGTGCTGTTTCCAAGTGTTGTAGTTGGCTTGGTAGTTGTAGTAGGATGGTGGTTCGGTGGCGCGGCAGCTCGGCTGTAGAATGGCGACCCGTACGTAGCATACAGCAAAGTCATGGTCTACAGCTCGCTGCACCGAGGGATCTCCCAGGTCGACACATGTGGTCTTGTCTAGATTGCCGCCTGAGGAGAGACCTCTTGAGAAGGCAAGCTTTGAAATGCCACCCTCACCTCCACGCAGCTCCAACATGTCCACGCAGTTGTTGTTGCCATAGTATAGAGTAGCCACTATACTATATATGTCGGCGTGTGTGTCGAACAGAGATGTGGGGAGGGTAAGGAACAGGTCATCTTCCTCGTCGGACCTAATCAGCTCGACAGGGACGTCAGTGCTCCAGGTCGCCATAAGATCCTGTCCGAGTCCTGACAAGTCGTCGCCGCAATCGTCGTTTCCATCTTCAACGTGCTCTTTGATGCGGCGAGGCTTGATGCCTGCTTCCTTTTCGGCTCTAAGCCTTTCCTTCTGTTTGATACGCGATTCCGCGGGTAAAACTTGCTCGTCGCGTTCACCGGACTGTGTGCCCATCGTCGTTGATGAGTGGGTACCTGCAACAATCGCCAGAGTCGGGAGGGGGGAAGGACAGTCATCTATGATGACGCGTCTAGGTTTCTGTGGTGATTGAGCAGGCTCGTTGCCGAGCATGACCGGTTCCTCGGGCTGCCAGTACATCCGTGTACTGATGTTGGCAACCCCTTCGGGTAATGGTGCATGCCAATCATATCCCGTCGGTTGATCGGCTATCGCGATCTCCTGAACAACCGTGTTGGTGTCCAGGTTAATCGTTACACGTCGGATAACATCGGACCATTTCGGTCCCGCTTTGTTGGTCGTCACATAATGATGTATGTTGTGATCCGTACGTGTGTAGGTATTTAGGTATACCGGCACGTTTCCGTGCTTAGTGTTGCTTGTTCCCAGGATCCAATCGTTAAGGTGACGAATGAGCGTGATGCGTGTCTGTGCTCTCCATTCAGCATGTCGTACCGTTTGGCAGTACCAATCCAAAACATGTTGTGGTATCGCCTGTTTGCACGTACATGCCCATAGTTTGGAGCTAATCGGTATTGATGTGGCTACCTGCATATATGTACCGCTTAGTGTATTGTCTTGCATATTTAACCTAATACCGAAAGGACACAACCGCATCCGTACTACCGTCAGGTTAAGGTCTTCTAGAGTGTCACGTACTGGAGACAACTTCCAGACGCATCCTGGAGGTCCAAACATTATGAGCACCATGCGGAGCTTCCTTGCCTTCGTCAGAAGGTTCTGAATGCGTGACCAGTGTGGGGCTACTCTTTTACCTGGGGCTCTTACATACCAGTCCCCCGGAGTACTGACCCATATTAGAGCGTAGCCCCCACTAATTACCGCCCCGAGATACCCTGTGCCCACAGCTGTCATGAGCTCGTTGTGGGAGATACGGTCACAGGTGTATCCTCGGGTGCAGAGGTCAGCGCAAGCTTCTCTCGTATCTTCGATGACGACAGCTCTTTTCTCATGGCAGGTCACCCCGCTGTCCTCCACCAGGCGCGGCGACGAGGGGATAGCGTCGCCCTGCCCTCTTCACGATAAAGAAGATGCGCTTGCCACATCTGCCAGCATCTGAGCTTCTCTCAAATGCTGAAGCTCTGCGCGGCAGCGCGCGGTGGCCTCAGAGGCGGATTGCCCCGCAAACGTGGCCAGCATGGACGGATTGTCCATCAGCTGCTTGCGGAGGCCCTTCGACCTCGCGTCGTTGACCGTCTGCAGCTCATGATGCGTGTACCCCATCACTATCTTCCTGCGTGTCCTCAACGCATCCATGGGTGCAGCGCCTCCGCCATGCTGGGCCAGTGTCCTGGCTACGAAGCAATCGAACGTCTCCAGATCGCCGATGCTGTCGCCTTTCATCGTCGCTTTGGCGAATATCGCGAGCAGCCCTGGGGCAGGTTTCCCTGCAGTTGTTGGCGCTCTTGCGCGGGGGATGGCTCGCCCGTCAGCACCGTCTGGAACGACGCCGTGCCCGTGCTTGAGCCGGGTTGCCCCGCGGCCCCGAATCGATCACACCTGATTGACAGATGCCCTGATGGCAACTTGGTTGCAGGCATGATCTTGGAGCCCTCGGGGAGTTCTATCTTGACCTGACCCTTCCCAAGGAAGATCAGCTTTTCCTGGCCTCTCTCGAGCACAATAATAGTGCGCTTGTCCTGCATACTGTCGAGGGCCAGGATAGCCGGCAGGTCCTTGCCGCAACCCGACACAATATTGGTCTTGTACGAGTCGAGCTGGGTCGAGCCCTGGCACTCGCAGGCAATGCTGAAAGTGCCCGCGGTATCAAATGGGGCCGACCCCTCGCCTACCCCCTATGTTCAGCAGCGAACGGGGTTCAAACGCACAGGGACGGTTGTGTGCCTCAGCAGCCTGAACAAATTTACGGCTCGTACTCTCTCCCATTATGTTGATCTTCGAGCCCACATCTATGAGGATCGAGTTACCGCCGTCCTCGAGAAATGTTCTGCTAGGCTGCTTGATATGCACCGTCTCTGTTGCGCCATTCGCGATATCTGGCTGGTGTCCCCGCATCTGGGACGTGGCTCCTGGCGGGTTTGCCCGCATCGTTCTGGCACTCTGCCTTCCTGCGGCCAAACGTGCCAGATCGATATATTGGAAATACGACACGTCCTGGGCATTAGCGCCCTGTTCTTCGCGCCAATTAGCATACTCATCACGTATGCTGGTAGACTGTTCCTGAGTGGTACGGCGCGTCAACGTCAGGTATGATTGCAGAGCAATGTCTTGCAATCCCTCATTCATGATGTGATCCCTGTACTGCAACCACTCGTCGAACTCGACGCTCGTAGCTGCGAGCTCGATGGCCCTGGCTGCCGCTACCGTCGTCGGTACTGACGAGTCTGAGAGGTCGAACGTCTCGCTCTCTGGGTTGTCTGCGTCCAGCATGAAGGTAGTGTGTGCATTCTCCATCTGGGCCTGGAAGTGGCGAACCCGCTGCTCCCGCAGCTGTTTAGGGCCCAGTGGCAGCTCGGCTCCGCCCCCGCCTTGGGGCGACATCGGAGGAGCCACCTGCCCGATTCCAGGCTCGTAGTGAGCTGGAGGGAATGGCACAGGTGGTGCATTGGGCAGGTTTCCCTGCTGTGGCGCCGTCATCGGGATGAGCTGATCGAAGTATCCTGTCTCCATCGGCGCACGCACCTCCCCAGGCGGGTTTCCCCGCCGCTGGGGCAGTTCCGCCTGCATGTCTAGCATCCTGGTCGTCATTGTTTCCACCATGTTCCTCAGCTCCCGCAGCTCCCTCGCTGCTTGTTCAGGAGACTGCGTGACGGAGCCGGCCCATGGGAATGAAGACACTATGATGCCTGGTGCTCGGCAGATGGCACATACTGGTTGCTGTGGATCACCTTCTCGCTGATTCGTGACATGGCCCGCCACATTCGCGTTCCAGCATTCCTCGTGGAATAGATGGTTGCACCTCAGGCGGTAGATGGTCTCCCTCGGCGTGAACTCGTCGAGGCATACCGCACAGGTGTCTCCCATCCCGGTGTATACCTCCACGTCCGCCATCCTGGGATGCACTCGCCGCTGCCGTTCCAAGACCGTCTCAGAGTCCAGGGAGGTAGCTGGAGGATCTCCAGCGGGTGTCTGAGCCTCTGGCGCAGGGACAGCCACTGCCGGGGCGGCTGCCGCTATGGAGGCTGCGGGCGACGCTGCTGGCGAGTTTCCTCGCATGGGTGAGCCCTTGCCCCTGCCCTTCATTACCTCAAGTGCTGCTGCACGTGCCTGATCACGTACACTCTGCACCGCCTGCCGGCGTCTGAAACACGCCTGTTGTGTGTGGTGTGTCTGCCTGATGTAGTCCGGCACTCCCCTACTGCCCGAAGATATCGAATGGGCAGCGGGCTGAACATCCACATCTGGCATCGTCGGTGCAGGCATGAATGACATATGCGGGTACATGGACTGATCACTGCAACGCACATTCGTGAGGCTATGAAACTGGTCCGCTGTTTCGCGCACAAACCTGTTCGGGACCCTGGAGCCATCTGGATACAGTAGCGGGTCCATGATTGCAGCTGGTGGCCTCTGGCCTTGGGCCATGCTCGGATGGGCATTGAAAGCTGGGATGAAGGCTCGTTGCCGAGCAGGGCCGAGAGGATTCGGACCCTCAGGCTCCCAAGACCAGGCTGGCCTCCACCTTGGACCACTTGGGTGAGGCAGGTTGTGGCTCTGCACCTGCTGTACCGCGGCCGCCACCCGTGTGCGGTAGTCGTCTGGCACTCCTGTATGCATGTTATGGTCAGTCGGCGGTCGGTACTGCACCGGAGTGCCAGGCAGGTTTCCCCGCATCGTAGATGGCGTGCCCGGTGGCATCATGCCCAGGAGAGCTGTGCCATGATCAGCTCTGGCCGCTGCGATCCGCTCCATGAGAGCGCCGCTCGGAGCAGGACGCCCTGGTGTCCCAAATGAGGACTGCACTGGCGTCGACACTACCGGTGTCATGCCCCTCGGCGTGTGCATGCTGTGCGAGGGGCTCCTTGGCATCTGCTCGAATCGAGCCGGCTCTCCGAAGATGCGGCCGAACGTTTGCGGGTCTCCCTGCGGCTCGGGCATGTCGCTCCTGATCCCGTTGACTGGCAGGTTTCCCTGCAGAGCCTGGCGGTTGCGTGTCACCATCGCGAACATAGCTCCCTGACCTGCGGCCCAGGGGTCTTGTTGGTAAAGTCTGCCCGCTAGCTGTTCCACCTGCTCAGGGTTCAGGGCAGCCGCAATTTGATCAAGATCTGAGGTGCTGAGGACCTGCCAAGATATGGCGCTAGGCCCTTGGCTCGGAGCGCGGCTCGGCGGCTGACTGAGGGCCGCGCTCCCCGCCTCACTCTCATTGATCATGTAGATCTGGTGGGTCCCGGGCTGGTTTCCCAGCGATGTTGGGCTGTAGTGGTCCCCCACCTCTCTCTGGAAGTACGCCGGTGGGGGCTCATCGTCTCGCCAGAGAGACATCCTGTGCCCAAGACTCGCATTGCCCACCGATCTCCACTTGTTTGGCGCCGTCATTTCGGCTGTGGAACAGCGTGCACGGCGACTGCCCAAGTAGCGTGGGTTCCGCCACTGCTTGCCTGTGGCGATCTCTTCCACATTGTTGATGTAGTACGGCTCGATGACGCCGTTGACCCCTTCAGAGAGCAGCACGCCGTTGTCGGACCAGCAGAACTCGATCTTGTCTTTCAGGGCCAGGTGCCAGTCGATCGAGATAATAATCTCGGACTCAGGATCCCATCCGCTCTGCACGTCGCGACGCTGAAGAGTTGGAGCAAAGTGGATGTGTGAGCGTCCAGTTCCTTTCTTCTTGGTGTTGTGCTCTTTGCGGCAGGAGAGGCCAAACCACATGATACCCTCGAAGGCCGCCCACCTTGCACCGTGGATGGCGACATCAGGGTATGGGGCCAGTCTCCCGGCAGGGTTGTCGCGCAGCACGATGTACTTGTACAACGACCAAGGGGCCTTGAGCGTCCACGAGTGCCCCTGCGAGGCGCGGATGAATAGATCGGCCGTGCCAGTACCTGCATCAAGACCTTGAACTGCAAGCGCTGCTTCTCCTCACCGCCCGCCTCGCGGACGTGGACGATCGCCATGATGATTGCAGCCATCTGATCGACCGTCCTACCGTAGAAGGTCTCGGCGATGATCTTGGCGTCGTCGGACCTCGGGTAGCACCCGCCGTGCCGAATGCCGTCGCTCCAGGGAAACTCGTGTACGAGCTCACGGAGGTTAATCCAACCATCGTGGTCGTCGAACGTCCTCAGCTTCCACGCTGGGTTGTGCGATTTGTCGGGCGCGCGCCTGCAAATCTTACTGAGGCGCTTGCTGAGCTGCTTGAGCTTGTAGTTAATGCTGGGAATGATATTCCTCTTTCGGCAGCTCACCATGAACGCCTCGTCAACCGAACGCATGGGTGGAAGCTTCCGCAGAGCACGTCGATCGTTGATCAACTCCTGGCTTCCACTCGCGAATGAAGTGTCGCCTGGGTGGCGCAGCTCATCTTCGGGCGGGCTTCCCCGCAATGGAGCCTCTGCTGCTGACGAGGCTGCGGCTCCTGATGATGGGGAGGCTGCGGCTGCAGCGCCTGGCGGGTTTCCCCGCGACATCTCTCGGCTGGCGCTGCTCCTGATCTTAGGCGCCCAGTTGCCCCGAGGCATAGCACCCTCCTCGGATTCCCAGGAGCGCGTCGCCACTGGCGATGCAGGCGTGGGCCCTGTACGCTCAAACGCCTTGGCCTTGCTGGCGATGGAGCCACTCCGGCTCGACTGACGCCGGTGGATCTCCAGGGAGTCCTGAGGCTGTTGCCTGGGGTCAGTTCTTTGCGCAGGGCTTGCTCGAGCTGTTGACTTCGGCACCTCGGCGAGGGGCCTTCCCATCTGCACATCGAACCCGAGCTCCTCGGAGCGGGTAGAGGGGTTCTTCTGTCTTTAGCCTGGAGGCGTCCTGTATTCGCGAGTATCGCTTTCCGAAGCTTTTGGGATCGTCGGTGGCTTCAATGCTTCGGCTTGCGACTCCAGCAACATTCGACGAGTTGCCTCGCGGTTGCGCTCTTCCGCCAGCCGCTTGCGTTCTGCCTCTGCTGCGACTCGTTGGACCTCCTGCTCGTCGTCGCTCGTCATCTCGTACGCGTGAGCCTGACTGGAGACACCAGGCGGGTTTCCCCGCGGAGAGCGAGTCCCCTGGGCAGGAGGATCGTTGAGGCGGATGGCCTCGAGACGGCTGTTGACCGCATTGATCTCCTCTTGGGTCAGGGGCACAAGAGGTGGATGACCCTCCTTTGCAGGAGTGCGGCCCCTGTTAGGGCTTAGGACGTCGCTGAGGCCGACAGGACAGCTAGGTCGGTGTTCCTGGAACTCCTGTGAGCACGGGCCGCATGCAGCGTTCGGCCTGTAGCGGCGGCGCTCCTCGATGATGGCTCTCAGCTGTCTCCGCACTGCCTCTTTATCAGGTCGTCGAATGTTTGTAGCAATCTGATAACCACCCCGTATGGACTCGCCCTGGGCGCCCCTGTAGATAGGGTTGCCCTGTCCGAAGGCAGAGTGTTCGCCCGTTCTGCGCCTGGGACCGTTCTAGGCTAGCAACTGACCCCCACGTCGGGCAGCATGCTCTGATGGAGCTGCCTGCCGCCATTCACGCGGGGGCCGTCCTTGGGGGTGTGGGTCGTCTCTAGGACGTGTATGCGAGCGAGACCTCCTAGCCTGTTCATCGGATGATGCTGCTGACATGGCCTGGGCAGGAACTGGCGTTGTTTCCTGGGCAGGCATGGGCGGCACATCCTGGGCATGCAGGTCTCCCTGCTGGTGAGGGTCGGACATGATGAGGTATTGTGCGGGTGGTTGTGCTTCGGTCTCACTTCCGTCGATGTCCACCTCCTCGTCTTCGCCGTTGACGTTCATCATGAGGATGGTGGTCTCGTCTTCGCACAACCCACAGCCGTCCTCATCTTCGGCTTCTGAAGTAGGATTGCCAATGATAAGAGTCATCGGCCCATTCGGGACAGGCAGGTTCCCCTGCTGTGGTGGCATCTGGGCACCGCTGGGCAGTCCCGGCGCTGGTGGTGCGGCTGTCGGACCAGGCTCGTTGCCCTGCACGGCGCGCGCCTCAAGCTGAGCATAATCATTCGAGGGCTGCCCGATGATGTTGCGCACGGCCGCATGGTCGGGGCGTTGCCCCGCCGCCTGGAGACCCCGTCCTGGCGGAGGAGGCGCCTGTTCACGCCGCGTGATGGCCCTCTGAAGGGCTTGGCGCCAGCGCCCCTTTGCATGCCATAGATGCCGCTGTGCATCTTCGGGAAGCACACTCTCGATGAGAGAGAAAGCAGCCGTCAGCAAGTCCGAGTCGTCACAGACGCCGGAGTCCTGCAGCATCATGTGGCCGCTCTCAACACTCTGTTGACTTTCTGGATAGTCTTCGGCTTGAGCAGCATGCATCTGCATGAGGGTCTGCAGCGCCGTGCATGGCCAGTGCACACCCGGCGCGAGCATACCAGGTGGCTCGCGAGGGTTGCCCGGCGCGCCCACGGTGAAAGCCTAAGACTCCAGTTCCATTAACTCGCAGTAATTTGGTGGACGCACTGGAATAGGCCTTTTTGCATGCAAGAGGTCTGCCTGATGCCGAAGGTTACGTTCGATCTCCGAGGGGGGGGCCTCGACAATGTCGACCTCCATCTGGTCCTCGTCGCTGCTCTCGAAAGCCACGATGTTGCCTGGATTGCCGAACATCCAGTCAAGGAAGGAAAGGGGCTGGTTTCCCAGCGTTCCGTTCTCCACAGGCGTGAGCTCGATGGCTCCGAAATTGAACCTGCGGAGGTACTCGAGGTAGTACGCGTAGAGCCCGTGGCCGCGCGCCTCGATCTCGCCCAGCATGTCCACGTTGCTGACCCAAGTGAAGAATATCTTTTCCACGGCCTCGAAATCTTGGAGGCTAAGATACTCAATGGCAGGTTCACTTGAGCCCAAATGGACTTCGGACGATCTACCCTTTCCATTCCCTTTCACTGGACAATCCTTCACGAGGTGACCGGTGCTATCACATCCATGGCACTTCAAGATCTGGCCGTCTCTACCTCGCGGGTTCCCCCGCCTACCTTTACCTTTGCCTGAGGTTTCCCTACGGCCTTTTCCACGACCCTTTCCCCCGACGAATATCTCATCATACTGATCGTCTGAGAGCCTCTGGAGGAAAGCTGCGATGCCTCGTCCGTTCAACCTTCGGCGACCCCGTTTGCCTTTGCCTTTGCCTTTGAAGCTCCTCCTTATTCTCCTCCTAACACGACGCACTGGTTTTCGTGTGAACCTCCTCCATCTACGCTTTGCTTGCTGTAATAACCAAAACAGATGCTCGGTACGCTGGTTGTCCCATTCCATTTGCATGATATCTGACCAGTCTAGCGGTTCAGCGCCATCTGACAATATCGCGTCGGTGTCGGTGCCTGAGTCGAAGTCCTCGTTTCCCAAGTAGGTGGACATTCCGTCGTCTTGGGGGTTCGCTTCTCCCCATAGAGAGCGATGAGGCTGAGGTTCTCTAGGAGGAGGGCTGGTTGCGCAGCTAGGTTGTGACCTATCCCCTGCCAGTAGAGCAGTAGATTCACCAGGATCGTCGGCCCAAATGTTTGTGGGCCCGTTGCCAGGCTGAGCTTCAGAGGTTAAGGTAGCATAGAAATGTCCACTGCCAGCCCCCCTTCCCCTTCCAAACACTGATCATATGTTGCCAGGAGACCGTTCTGACAAATGGCCTATCGAGCGCATCCTCTCACATAGTTCTTCATGCTGTTGTTGTGTTCGGGGCATTTGGTGGTTGAGTGGTTGTAACAGTTGCATGGCTCGCCGACGCCTAAGGCGCGGAATCGGATAGTCGTAAGTAGTTGGAAGTTCCATTTCGAACCAAGTAAGGGTTACGTCGATTCGTTCTCCGTGAGGCACGTGGAAGTCGATGAGCTGAGTGCCCGAGGTGAGCTGGCGCGCATCCTCCAGGCGTTCGAACTTCATGCGTAGGAGGAACATGATGTATGTTACTGGGTCGGTGTGGACACCGTCGATGTCCGCACCATAGTTTATGATGTCAGGCGGTACCCTCATGGCGAGTGTCCTCGCGACGCCGCCCAGGCCGCGTTGCATGGCGGCTGCTTGGGCTTGTGGCGTCATGCGCCCGCTCGCGACGTAAAGCCGCGCGTTGACCTCGTAGACGTACTCGCGAAAAGGTACGTTGCCTTGAGGGTCCCAGTATGGGCCATGTGTTTGCCCATCGGTGCTATTGTCTCCTCGGCGCATGTGTCCGATTGCCGCGCCCAGCGCAAACCATATAATGGCGAAGATAACCAAACCCAGGCTGTGGAGGTATGGGCGGTTATCAGGCGCGTTGCCGCGCTGGGGCGGGTATATTGGCGCCTTGTCGAGTCTACGGGGCGCTTTATCTTGTGGGTCTCCCCGCTTATGCTTCAGGTACTGCGCTTTCGGCTCGTTGCCGAGCGGTCGGTGATAGCGTAGTGATGAAGCGTATGTGGTACCAATGTTGTTGTCTAGACGTTGTACCTCTCGTGTTGCTTCTTGCTCTTGGGTTCATCCTCGTAAATGTTGGTGGAGTGGTGGCTCAGGGTAGAGGGTGGTCACGAGGATCGTGCCCGGTAGCGTGAGGATGAGAAGAGCAAGAGCTGACCACACGAGAGTGCGGCCAGCTCCGCTACCAAGTCTGAAATGACTCTGGTAGGTCATATTGCATCCAATTCCATGTCGAAGGTATACGATATGGGGTATGGATGGGTAAGATAGGGGAAGATCGATGTATCGGTCTTTCCAGCACATAGCGAATACCAAGTCAGGTATCCGGGCAAATAGGGCGCGCGTGCCTTGAGCAATAAGGCACCGACGCGCAGGCTATACTCCCGTTTACATATAACATCTCCCAAAGAGCTACCCTTAAAGTCTAACCCCCTCCACGACCTACTCGAAGGGGGACTTTGGCGGGGTGACGTTCGCAGATTTCCAGAACTCGGACCAACGAGATGTGGCAATAGATATCTTGAAAAAGGCTGGGTTGATGTCGGGGGGCAGCTCGGAACTCCTGATTTGGCCTGAAATACCTCTTCAAGAATGTGTGGGACATCCCGTACACAGTGTCGGTGAGCGACGAGAGGGGAGTTGGCAGTGACCGCATACATTTTCCCAGACAAGGTTGCTCGTGAATGGAGTGGGGAATGGGCCACTTGGGAAGAGCTCCACAGCAGCCAGGGGTTCAAAGACCTTACGAGCAAGTGCGACTCACTCGCCGTGAAGGCCACGAAAGACATGGAAGGTGGTGCGAACGGGATCCGTAAAGGTCTCGGCAAAGGCGGTGGCCAGGGAACGGGATTCACAGGAGCCGTCAGGCATAGTTTCACCAAACGCTGCACAATCGAATCCATCATTGACCTGTATATACGCGCGTGCTGGGAGCAATGGCGGTGGGGACCCTGGCTTTCGAGGTGGGACTCTGCGCCTTTGCGGGAGGGAGGTCGTTCTGGGTTCCTGGAAAGTGGAGGGGCTCACCGAGGCAAAGGTGGAGGAACTCCAGGTTCACATGGAGGAGCTCGATATTGATGTTCTGGCCTTACAAGAAACACACAATTATGATTCAGTGTGCAATATTCCGAACAAGGTTTCCTTGAGGTCTAATCCGGGGATTCTGGCGATCAGGAGACTGACTCAAATGACGGCGTCGCTTTCCTGATCGCGCCAGACATTCGGAGGAGCATCGTCGCCTTCCGGATCGCGTCTGCCAGAATCATGTTCATCAAGCTGCGAATCCATGGAGGAAAACTTCCTATCTTCAGTGTGTACGCCCCCCACAATGACAAGCCCTTGGACACAAGACGCGATTTTCATACGAAGCTTGGTGAAGAGTTATCCGGTGTGTCTGGGCGGCAACGAGCTCTCCTGTTGGGCAATTTCAACGCCAGGTTGCACAGACGCTTCGCAGGTGAGTCCGCCCACATGGGACAGTATATCTTCGGCAACCCAGTCGCGCAGCACAACCCGACGTCCAATCGGACGCTGCTGCTCGAGCTTTGCGGCACTCACGACCTCGTGATCGCGAACACGTTCTTCAACCGACCTCCAGAGCAGCGGGTTACCTGCTACAATGTCAGATCGCAGCCGTCCAGCCCAGCAGTCCCAGACCAGTCCGACCCAATCGATTTCGTATCTTGTACCGTTGCGCATTTGAGAAGTACGACAGACGTCCGAAACAGCCAAAAACACAGCTCTCGCTTCACACCGGCTCGACATCGATGAGCCCCGGCAGCCGTGCGAGGAGAAACCTGATGTGCAGGCGCTCTCCCATCGGGAGCGGCCAAGAGGGGGGTGTCCAAGAGGGGGGTGCAAATCATGACCAGCGGCACGTGCGCGGCCCAGCGGGGTGGCCAGGGACGTAATGAAACAAGAGGAGGCGCCATGAAATCTGGGGAAATATCATGGCCCACGCCATGATATCCACCCCCCCTAGCCATCACCCCCCTCTTTTCCGCCCCCGATCCCAAGCACCGGTCCAGCGAGACTTCAACAGCGCTCTCGCGGACAGCACGGCGGCAGAGCGCCCGGGCGCCGCGCAGGCACTCGACGAATGGAACAGGCATCGTGGCCAACGCCCTCTCAACCTCCGCTTCCGCGTGTCTGCCCGAAGAGCTTGCACAGGAAAAGGTACGCCTTGGACAGGAACCGGGGGCGAAGTCCCGGAGGGAGAGCGAAGTGGTGTTGCCGTCGACGGCGCGCCGAAAGGGTTTGGGGCTTAGTGGGCACCGGAAGCGGCAGGGCCGTTTTTTCACCGTTTCCAAAAACAATGTCCCTTGAAAATGGAAACGGCAAAAAAACGGCGACCGGAAACGGCTAAAAAACGGCTCCAGGATTGGAACTGGAGCCGGAACCGGTCAAAAAACGGCGACGGAACCGGTAAAAAAACGGCGTTGGAACCGGCAAAAAACGGCAGAACGGAACCGGTAACAAAAACGGCCCTGTCGTTTCCAGGGCCCACTAAGCCCCAAACCCTTTTGGCGCGCCGTCGACGGCAACACCACTTCGCTCTCCCTCCGGGACTTCGCCCCCGGCTCCTGTCCAAGGCGTACCTTTTCCTGTGCAAGCTCTTCGGCACCGCCTGCACCCCGCGCCCCGTGGCCGCCTGAGGCCCCGCCCGCCCGCGCCCTGTCTCCCCAATTAGTGCTTTGCGCGCCCCGCCTAGCTCTTAACCGGAAGAAGCCCGCTCTCGACCCGCAGACCAACAAAAAAAAGTTTGCCCCAGACCAGGCAAGCTTGGATACGCCCGTGGATCAGCGACGCCACGCTGGAGCTGATCACCGCCAGGAATGAAGCTAAGGCCGAGGGGAATCTGGCACGCGAGAAGATCTTGAATAGCAGAATCCAGGCCTCCGTGAAGCAAGATAAAAGCACTTGGCTTGACGATCGACTGCAGACTGGGGACTGGGACGAAGTACGGAAGCTACGCAAGGGTTCGACTGCCACGCAAGGCCGAATACAAGACTCACGAGGGCGCCTGGTAGACAGCGATGTGAGGGCGCAAACGCCTGCAGACTACTTCGAAACCATGCAGTGGGCGGTGAGGCCCACGTCGACAATCCCCAACCTTTGGGCGGCGCGCTCCCGACAGATCTGGGGCCAATTACTGAGCGGAAAGTACAGTCGGGGCGTTGACCTAAGGAACCCTAAATAAGGAACGAGGCCCCTTTTCTCCATGAATTAAACTTCGATTTACCATCGAAAACCTTCGCAAAACATTAGGCAAACTGTGAAACAATTAGGAACACGGAGCCCCTCCCAAAGGAGAAGGGTTCCTTCTTCAGCGCCCCGACTGTATGTGAAGCTGCGCGAGGTCAGAAGCGCAACCTGGCTGCAAGTACCTAAAGACGGCATGCCTGCCGGGTGCGGGAAGGCCGCGCGTGTGGCCGGGACGCCAGCCTGCCAGTGGGCTGTGTTACTACAGTCGGGGCGTTGACCTAAGGAACCCTAAATAAGGAACGAGACTCCTTTTCTCCAGAAGTTGAACTTCGATTTCCTGTCGAAAACATAAGGAAAGCCTGAGGCAAGCTGTGAAACACTTAAGGAACGCGGAGCCCCTACCCAACGAAAAGGGTTCCTTCTTCAGCGCCCCGACTGTATGCAATCGGTGTTGGCAGGAAACCAACGTTCCCGAAGCATGGCACCATGCGATTGCCTCTGCCATGGTCAAGGAAGGCGGCTCCTCCGATTTGGGAAATTACCGACCCATACCTCTTCTGCCAATTGGATATGAGTTATACGCCACAGTATCGCTGTCGCGGCCGAAAACGTCAGAGGCCGAATGGCGCATCTGAAACACTCAATGTGGACTCCGTTGTGGTCGCGGAGCCGCAGACGCATTGCTCATCGCCAGGTGTTTGATTGAGGACACATGGGACTCCAAGTCAGGTGAATTGATTATTCTCGCACTCGACTGCGCTAAGGCGTTCGACAGCGTGTCTCCTGACGGCCTGGTGCAGGCACTCGTCCGCTTCGGTGCGCCAGAAAGGTTCGCCGCAGTTGTCAAGGCCATCTACACTAACCGGAGCTTCTGCGTGCGCGACGCGGGGTCAGTGTCCGACTCAAAGCCACAAGCCTGCGTGATGACACTGTTGATGCACGACGCGACGCGCAGCATGCGCAGCAGAGGCATTCGTCAAGATGGCCGGCTGCACCTGACGACACGCGTGGCAGAAGATTACGTCCGGGATCTCATGGAGCGCGTCAGGAAGGCCGGATACAATTATGGCTTGTCATCTAATTGGTGCAAATCAAAAGTAATGCCAGTTCGATGCCAGACAAAGCTCCTTCGCCCCGACGGCCAACCGATCACGCAGAAGGACAACATGGTGCACCTGGGAGGGATACTCCACGCAGACGGCGGGAGTGGAGCGGAGCTGAATCGACGCATCGGCATGGCGAGGAAAGTTTTTGATGAGCTGTGCGAAGTGTGGGAGCACGCCAATCTATGCTTTTATAAGAAAGTCTTGATGTCGAAACCTGCGTTAAATCCAAGCTGATGTAGTGTCTGCATACCCTTTGGTTGAACTGGGCAGAGCGGTCACGACTGGACGCCTTCCAAGCGCGATGCCTGCGCATGATCGCCAACATCCCTCACTCATAGGTCAGCCAGGTGCCAAACGCTGCCATGTTTGAAAAATGCGGTAGGACACGTTTGACCAGTAGTCCACCTTGCAAGCAAGTCGAGCTGATGGGCAAGATTGCCAACCTCCCGGACGACAACTTGCTACAAAGAACGGTATTCAAGCCGGGGCCTCTTGCCCTGGCCCGCCCTTTCGGGCCTCCGAAGCGAGGCAGGCCGAGAAATTCATGGAAACGCAACGTGTTCGAATTGGCATGCGCGGCAATTGGTGGCAAAAGCACCTCGTTGGAGCTAGTTATGGCAACACAGACCTGGAGACTGGCGAGAAGCCGCGAAGCGATACTGCGCATAGCTGTAGTATACAGCACTTCTGCTTATGAGGTGGTCTTAGGGCCATTGACATGAACTTGGATTACAATATGTCCTGTGGCATGGAGTGTATATGGGGTTGTGATAGAGCCACTCACATGGACTGATGTGCACACTACGTGAGTAGTGAGGCAGCCGCTACTGTCGTTGTCTTCCTCTTCCCCTCGCCGTCATCTTCTATTTGCATTCCTCTGTTTCACATCCGCACTGCAGGCAGTAGAAGTTGTCCCACCACCTCTTTGCCAATGCACCTCCGACGTGCATGGCTTCCTCCTCCTCCGTCATGGGCTCAAAGAGCTCCCCCGCCAGGAAAGGGGGGGGGGCTAGGGCCGGCAGGTTGGCACACAATGTAGCTCAAGGACCGAGCTCCGAGGTGGCCCCGTAAAAGAGGCTCGCTACCTTACATCACGAGTCCCTGCGGGTCAATGCGGGGGGGGGCGGCTGCTGGCCCTTTCGCGTGCCCTGGGGAAGGGACGCGCGGGCTTAGCAGAGCGCCCAGGCCAGGGGGGAGGAGACGACGACGCGACTTCAAAAAAAGGGGGAGGAGGGACGGAAGGCCCGTGACCCCAAACTGTTGCTGGGGGGGGCTGCTTATTCTACTGTTTAAATCCATGCTCCCCTCTCCCACTCGGCTCACCTCTCGGTCTGTCCGAGAGATGCCCCATGGATTGTCGCATCTGTCCTTCGACACCCTTTTGCAATATCCCACCGGCCCCCCCGAAGTGTATGCGGGGTAGAGCATGCTGGTAGTCACAGTATATGGTAGGGCCATCGATGAGCACACTGGTGGGCTTCCTGATGATCACTTTTTTCTCCTTCGACACCCTGCAGTAATGTACCTGTCGGTACTCCCAAAAGTACTTGCCATTGCGAGTTGCACTCCGAGAGACCTCGCTAACGCTTATCATGACTGCCTGTGGGCACGTCCAGCTTGCAGTTTGCCCAATATAGCACCCCGAGAAAGCATCGCTAATGCTCTTCTTGGCATGCCAGCAGTCTTCAGTGGGTGCACTCACTGGTGGCCGCTGGAGGAGCTGGCCGCAGTCGTCTCATCCGACGTGGGGTAACCGAACTTTGCCGCGAAAATCTCGGTGCCATCCAGCAAGGTCTGCGTGCTGTCTCGTAGCTTCTGGCGCTCCTTCAGCCTCTTCACTTCCTCTGGGTCGAGGTTGTCCTCGTAGCTCGTCCCCTTTGTGGCGACCTTCATGACTTTGTGGAGGTTCTCTAGGTCGTTCTTCTATAATTTTAGCGCCAGCTCGCGCGAGCTCTGCGCGGCAGAGGCCTTCCTCCCCGCTCTTTCCCATGCGTCCACAGGGTACCTTGCGACGGGGTCGCAACCTCCGACCTTGTGCGTCATCGGGAAGGACGCGGGGGCATGCTCGAAAAGCTCCTCTGGCGTCACCTTCTGGGCAGCGTCGAAGAACTGGTTGTGGCACTCCTTGATGGCGTCGTCTAGCTGCTGCGGCAGCTTTTCCGCGATGAACGCCCCCCATGCCCCCCGCCTTGAGCTTCGCCGCCGTCGACGGCCCACTCTTGGACGGGGGGGGCATGCACCCGCATCCGATATTTGGCCGCACCTCGCAGTCGTTGCCAAACGCGTTCATCGTCTTGTCCACCCACTCTGTCACGAACACATCCCCCAGGATGCCCCCCTGCGCCTTGACGAGCTGCAACTGGCCCACCTCGCGCCGGAACTGCCGCTCGGCTCCTCTCGAATCGGGGCCGGGGCCTCTCCGCCACAGCTTGTTTGGGGAGGCCAGCCCCCGCGAGCAGGCCCCCCCCCTCCTGTCGCCCCATCCTGCGCCCCTCCTGCACGCGTTGAACAGCTGCATCTTGTCGCCCCACTTGTCCGCGAAGTCCAGCGCCTTGAAGTGCGCTGGCTGCTTTTCCCCCCATGTTCTTCGCCGTCCTGCAGTCGACCATCTCGTGCAGCTCTTTCTCGTTATCCTCCAACCCCTGTTTTGCCGCCTTCAGCGCATCCTCGCCATTGACGTCCATGGCTATGCACTCGTTGAGCCGGATGTCGCATTCTTCCGCGCGGCGCAGAGCCTCTGTCATGTTTTTTCCCCTGCTGTGCTAAAAGCTGCAAGTATGCCTCCATTGATTTCGATTCCCTCCAGCAGCGCCTTTGCCATCTCCTCTGCCCCCTGAACGGCCATCTTGCTCGTTTGCGTGCGATGTTTTTTCTTTGGTCCTTCTTCTTCCGCCAGTGGTGATTGTGCTGATTTGATATGTCCCGGGGCCTGGGCTGCCCACGCGGCCCTCGTGATTTCCTTTTCTGTTCTCGGCGCACCTGCCTCCTCGAAATATGTTTCTCTCCGCCATGCAGCGTCTTTTCTTCGTCGCTCCAGCCCCCCCGCCCCCCCTGCCTCAGCTCCAGCTCGCAGTCGACGCGCGCTCTTTTCCATTCGCTGCCTTTGCCTCCTCGATTGTTCCATGACCTGGTTCGTGCTCGCGTGCCCCCTGTGGCCCTCGATCATCTCGTAGCACTGGAACCCCTTGTTGCAGCGCCCGCGGGGCCACCGCTGGCTGCTGCCCGCGAAGGCAATGGGCGGCGGCCGCCCCGTGCGACGCGCTCCGAGAAGCCCCGCCATTGCGCCGCACCGCGCACCTAGGCCAGCGTTGAGCCTGATCAGCCGTGGCAACTGAGCGTGATCGATGGAGATGGTAGCATATTCCCATCTGCCATGTTAATCACGCAATACCTTGCGCGCTGGCCCCGTCCCCCCCCCCCGCTGACCGTGACCCTTTTTTTGCATGTGCACACGCATGCTGTGCAGTATGCACAGCGCCCCGCCCGCCATCCTTCCGCAGTCTGCAATGGAAAGAGGGGGGGGGATTCGCATCGTGTCGCCATGGTAGATGACGCCGTTTACTGACTGGGACGGGCGGGCCGGCTGTTGCCAGTGAGGCCTTTCCCTGGGGCGTTTCTCTGCAACTGAGCTCCCCGTTCTGCTCGGAACTTCAAGGCCAAGTCGCACATCGCGCCACTTGAGAGGGCGAGGGCAGAAACCGACGGAAGTCCGCCCAAAAGCAGGCAGACTCTGGAAACAGGCGCGCAGCATCACATGGGACAGACGCGCGGCCAATCCCCCAGGCAGCGCCGCCCTCGGGCGAGGGCAGACCACCGACGTCACCCTCTGAGGCCGCGGATCCGCCCCGAGGGTGATTCACCTATACGCCGCCAGGTACAGGCACGAAGCGGGACGGGCGCGCGGCCCGTCCGCAAGGCCGCGCCGCGCCCCGCGCGGGGGCAGGCCACCGAAACCTCTCCCCGCGGGCGCCGCGCGCAACGTCTCGCGCAGGAGGCGGAGAAGGACAAGCAGGAGAAGGGGGAGTTGGATATCCACCCTCGCGCCTTCGGCCCCCCCCTCCCCGACTTTCGCGCCGAATCCAAGGCGTCGCATCCGGGCCGAGACGGCGCGCCTCGGCATGGGGCGGCCGCTTCCCTCAAGGGTGGGTTTAAGGGGTCGCCCCCCTCATCCTCATTTCCCCATTGCCCCTGTGCCCCGCCCCCCCCCCAGCTGACGACGGCGACGCGCGCGTTGCTTTTCGCGCCGCAACGGCATCGGATCTGGGGGCCCGAAAAATTATGAGTGGGGCTTCCCAGCGCGATTGCATGCAACGCGCGTTCCATTTCTTATCCCGGCTCTCATCTATCCAAGCGGCGTGCATCCCTGGTGCGCCCATTCTGCCCATGTTGTCTATCACGTGAAAAGTCGAATGATGGCCAGGCAAGAGATTCCCACCGATGCACTGCATGATCGACGCGTGTCGGCTGCAAAAATCCACGCGTTCTCTTTGGTCGCGTGGAAGTTGGCAACGCAGGGGCGAGGAACAATGATAAGGTAGAGAAGGACAGAGAGAGGGAGAGAGAAAAGCCTTTGGGGGGAGGGCTGTTTCCTCGGACGGCCCAAGGCAGATCGGACCAGCAAATTCGGATGGGCAAATTCGACGCACTTGCGCCGATGACATATGACGTGGAACGGGGGGAGGCAGGGGCGGGAAGCACGATGGGGGAAAGGATGAGCTCGGATGAGCGAGGAGCTAGACTGAGCCAGGATAAGCCAGGATGACCACCCAAAATGAGCTGATGCAACACAACAAAAAAACTGACGGAACGAAACACAACTGTTAGCCGATGCAACGCAGCAGCTAGCTAGCGGAAGAGGGGGGGAGGTGTAAAGAAGGAAGGACGACCCCCCCCCCCCCCGAGTCCTGGATCGCGCGCCCATCTGGCGCGCCACGGCAGCCCCACAGCTCCGCATCGTTTCAGAAAAGTGCCAGCCTCGAGCGCGGCTGTTCCCTGCTTGCCTACGCGGTGCGAGTGGAATCCCAAGTTGCGAATGATGAACAGAGCGAGCCCCCAGCTTCCAGCACCTCTTGCTGCGAGGCGAGGTTGAAAATATTCGCCGACCAGCTTCACAATCAAATCGTTCAACCGTGTCAACGGCATCCGACCTGGTTTGCGTGTTTCGTACTAGCTGCACCACTCCATAAAGACTGTCTCGCAAGAGCATAACAGTTGTCTCGAGATCTTCACCGGAGCTATCCATGTCACTCCGAGCACCCCTTGGGAAGATCAGCCACATAACCAACATCAGCCACGCTTTCAAAACGCCCACTGTGTTTCATTTTTTATACCATAAAACACACATATATACACAGCGAAGCGCATCTAATGCTAACGATCTGCGCGTGCTTGTCCCATGCCCCGGGAAAATTAGTGGACGTCGGCGCCAAACCATGTTCTCTTCGGGCTGCCGCCGAGACGCCGTGTCCTGGGGCGGCCTGGTCAAAACCTCGCATAATTTCTATTTCGCAAGGCTCGCGTCGCCCGCCGCGTCGCCGGCCCAAGTGCTCAGCGCCGAAGTGGGGCATCCGACCGCGAACGCACGTTGTCCTTCTATCCTTCGTGAAATGGCAGGGAGTCAAAAGCCATCGCTACGTTGCGAGCGCGAGGCGAACCCAAATCTCGCGCCGATGACAATCGCGATCGCGATCCTCTTCAGCATTGCACGCGAAATCAAGGTCGCCAACGGAATGGCCGATTGCATTGAACATCACTTGGCCGAAGGCGTTGCGCGAGAAGCAAGGTCGCACTGAGTCCCGCCGCGTAGCCAGTCCCAACGGGTGACTGCACTCGGCCCAGTCACCCCCGATGAACAATTCGATCGCCCCCCCCAACCGCGCCCCGCCCCGCCCCCGCCCCGCCCGCGGAGCGGGGGGATGGGGGGGTCGGGAAAAACAACATGTCCATTCACGGCAGAACCTTTCGCGGGAAGCGTTCGCCACCAGAACGGTCGACGTCGGATTTTCGCCAAGTGCCTCCATCGCGACGGCCATCGGGCATGGCGCCCTTGGGCGCTTGCAAAAAACACAGTCTAACGCAATTGAGGACGGCGCGGGACGAGCACCATCCTTTGCGCCCACGCGCACCAAGACCGAATTCGCGCACCAAGAACCGAATCCTTCTGCGAGTAAGACACGCCATCGAGGCACGCTTCGTAGGGCGCTGGCAACTCGCGCATGCGCCCCCATCTACGCGCAGCTTCACCTCTGGATGCGACCATTTAGTGGGCGGTGAGCTGCCTAGCTCGGCCAGCTCGCTGGGTTTTGCGAGGTGGCCGGTTTCGCGCATATCTGCGCGAATCGTTTCGTGAACGAGGCGAACAATGCGCGCTTGGCTTGGGCGAGATGGCGTTTGCCATGTCCAGGAACATTCAACCCATGCAATGGACTTCTGCATGGGGGGACGCACGCAACTGAATTCAGATGACGCTGGCATGTTCCAGATTGCTTGTCGGGTGCAATTCCACATCTCGCTGCCGCTCGAATGCCAGCTTTCCCTGCAACGCGCAGGGCAGCGCAAGATTGACGAGCGTTTGGCACCGGCGTGACGTATAATTCCACCATGAAGCGCGCGAATGCGCAACCCCGACCCACGGGGCCCGCGTCGCAGTCGCCATTCGAGCAAGTGCCGCCCCAGCCCTCGCCACCGAGACCCGCGGGGCCCGTCGGAAGGCGAGCCCCCCCAGGTTGCGGCGCCTGGATCTCCCGCGAGCGCCGCGCTGATCGAAGACTCGCTCGTGCGAAAATGGCCGCGGAGATGGGCGCTAGCAGGGGGGGGGCGAGTGCCGGCGAGACCCAGTCCGAGGTTTCCATCCGAAGACGGACGGGGCCACCGTCGACTCGTCGACCGTCTGCCTCATCTAGTAGGGCCAAAGTCAATGCGCCCCGTGAGCCCCCCTAAAGACATTTTTCGTTTGGGGGAAGGGGGGCAGGGCGTCTGTTTTATTTTGCCCTATCTCGCGCAGTCATTGGCCGTGGATGTCAAACGGTAAATCCTACTCGTCATTCCCCCCTACCACCACCGCCCCTGCGGGGGGGCGCAAACGTTTGGGCGGCAGGATTCGGCGTCGCGTTTCAGGGGGGTCGACGATGCCGCGTTCCACCCTGTCTTTTTGGTTGTCGCATTATATCCCGAAGGATCTAGCGCAGCGCCCCCTCCGGACGGACCCTCGGTTGGAAGGGGGGGGGGGGCGGCGCGCCCGCGTGCCCCGCGATGATCGCGCGCTGACGAAGAGAAGGATGCTGTCTCGAAAGATCGGCGCATCGCACGGGGGCGCCGCGCCCGCGGAGGCCTCGAGGAGGAAACCGGCCGAGGATAAGGATGACATAAATTATGACAGAGGGGGCGGAGGAGGGGGGGGGGGGGGGGAAACGAAGGGGGATCGGAGGCACCGCGTTGCTGCGCGGCCAAAGCCGGGCGCCAGGCAACCCAGCGGCATCGGCTGAGACGAAGCGACAGCACGATCGAATCCGGCGGAATTCAGCTGAAAGTCCAGCGAAGTTGAAACGCTACCCCAAGGAATTCAAATAAGCTTCAAATGCAATTCAAATCCAATCGAGATTCAACTATCCCGGCAAAGCAACCTAACAGCGATGTTTAGAAGCATATATGGAAGCATTGCCCTTGAGATTCATGTTGGAGTCCCGTTGTAGAATTCTGGTGTAATCGCAGTCGCAGTCGCGATCACAATGGCAGTTGCAGCGGCAACGGCAGTCGCAGTCGCAGCCTCAGCCTCAGCCTGCCTCAGCCTCAGCCTGCCTCAGCCTCAGCCTCAGCCTGCCTCAGCCTCAGCCTCTGCCTAGTAGTAGTAGTAGTAGTAGTAGTAGTAGTAGTAGTAGTAGTAGTAGTAGTAGTAGGAGTAGCAGTAGCAGCAGTAGTAGTAGTAGTAGTAGTAGTAGTAGTAGTAGTAGTAGTAGTAGTGGTGGTAGTAGTAGTAGTAGTAGTAGTAGTAGTAGTAGTAGTAGTAGTAGTAGTAGTAGTACTAGTAGTACTCGTAGCACCAATACTAACATGCAGGCGCTGCAAGGCGTGTCTGCATCCGTGTTTTCATCGCTCTGCATTCTCTCCCTACTGCGTTGGTCTGTACCATCGTTTGCACAGCAGCAAGACTGCATGCAGGATGCAGACTGAGGCGCCCCGTATCTCACTACCCACTGAATTGTTTGCAAAGGAATCAGTGCTGCCCCAGCAGCGCCGACGCGTCCAGAAAAGCAACTGCGGGCTGAGAAGCACCGCAGGCAAAAGTGAAACAACTGCGGCGGTGAGGGCAGCCGATTCAGCGGCTCGCCGCTTGGCGCGGCAGGCGCCCACTCCCGCGCCCAGTGCAGCACGTTATTCTTGTGCTCATTCCAGAAGCACAACATTGCTGATATGGTGCAGACAGGAACCGACTTGCCATTACCGCCGGAGCCGAGTGTCAAAGATATCGCTTTCTAAGCCTGCTGCTCGCGAATCCTCGTGGTCATGCCGGGCATGATCTGTCGCAGTGCACGGCGCGATCCGGCTGGAACCGGCCACCGACCAGACAAAGCCAGGAGGTCTCCAGGGAACAAGTGCGGCACTGTCAGTTTGGAACTCAGCCCCGCCAGCACGGTGATTTCCCAGATTCGTTTGCATTTGTATGCTCCGCATCCATCGACCTCGTATTCGCGCTTGTTTGCCAGTTGGAAGACCAGTTGGACAAGGCTGAGGAGCACCTGTCGCCGCTGGATCGTCGGCAGCGAGGGCGTGCACGAGGAGAGCAGGTGCGCCATCTCGTTGCCAATGGCGCGCATGAACTGAAGAAGCTGCACCGCAATGTTGCCGCGACAGATTTTCCCCGGGCGCTGGCCACCACGGCGCGCAACTTTGGCGGTGTCGAGGTAACGCCTGCGGCCTTGCAAGCTGTTCGTAGCTAGGTATGGCGCTGCAGCGCCCACAACTGCTGCCAAGCCCGCCATGGCAGCAACGTAGATCAGACGCACCAGGTGGCGGCAACGCACCAAAACACTCGTGCTGTGCGAAGTCCGCAGGCTGAGAAGCACCGCGGCACCCTTCTCCAGCGATGCCTGCAGTTTGCGTTGATCGTCGGGGTCAAACGGTTGGCACACGGGGTTCTCTGGCGATCGGATCCCTGAGGCGAATTCAGACAACAACCTGGAATCCACATTACCATTGAGAGAAGCGATGCCCGAACATATGCAATCACGGGGCTGCCTGGCTGCACATGCCCCACATGCGAAAAGCACTTCTTCACTCGCAGGCTGAGGAGCACTGCGAGCGCGAGAGCGAGCCAGGGCATCTTTGCACAAGCAGCGCTCAAATGCGTTTGCTGGCGTTCTCAAACCCACCAACTGCGAGGATATGACATTCATCTGAAGCGGAACTTTGACAGCACCTTTGCACTCGGAGCGCTTTGCCGCTCTCTGCGCGACACGGCGGCGACCTGTAATTCGCCGGTCCAACGGGCCAGAGGCGTGCTAAGATCGCGGCTCACTGGTTACCAGTATTTCTAGTTCGCGCGCGCGGGGCGGCCTCTCCCCGAGCACGCAAGCAAGC